>JBBJLS010000039.1:4803599-4831922 GCA_037577275.1 Bryconaethiops microstoma | reverse complement strand
TTGGTCGAGACATATATGTTTTTGTTTTGACTTAGAACGTACGTGTGTGTGTGTGTGTGTGTGTGTGTGTGTGTGTGTGTGTGTGTGTGTGTGTGTGTGTGTGTGTGGATCTTGGCCGGAGCCCCAGTTCAGCGTCGTGCTCTCATGCAGCCGGATTTTTTTTTAAAAGAAAAGAAAAAAAAGCCTACTGGCAAAAGATTGAGGAGTCTCTGCATAGCACTCCACGTCCAAGGCCACATCAGCCCATTTATCTCTAGCTGGGGCATGCTGCAAAGCTCCATGCCACTCTGTGTGTGCGAGTATGTGCAGTAAACGTGGGGATATTATGCGTGAACCCCGTCTAAGCGTGAGGACGTACGCAGGTCTCTAAAATCCCGCTTTCGTCTAAATGTAAAACTCTTTTATGCAGAAAGCTCAGGCGGCGGGCAGGCGTGTTCAGTGCCACTGGCCTTCCTCTGTTATGTGCCATGCATATTCTGCAGGCCTGAGTCTTACCTGCTTCCTCGTCCTCGTCTTTCCCGTCCGCAGCTTAATGTATCTGGCTATCAGTTCGTTCCGACCTGCGAATGAAAGAGGAGAAATAAGAAAGGGGGAAAATAAGTCAATTATGGCATTGTAAGGGTGGGCAAAAAATACCAATAGGCACCAGCAGAACTGCACTGTCACACTATATTTTTATATATTTCAGAAGGAACTGAGAGTGGAATCAACTGGTTAAAAATAAGTGATTAAAACGAAAGACACCACTTTGTCTTTTCTTATATCCACACCAAAACCTTGATTATCAGACTATGATTATATCTAGCAATGAAAACCTATAGATATCAACCTATATTTTCTTCAAAAGTAGTTTTTTAAATCTCAGAAAACTGAATGTACCTCAATTATTTAAATAAACAGAACACACATATGTATACTCTGCACATACGTGTGATGCAATACATACTATTCAATACATACTATTTACTTCCTAGCCCATATAGTGCGTATATGGAAAGTGTGAAAACTGCTGTATTTATAATGTCACAGAACACAACATATTTATATACATCCACCTGATGAACCTACAGCACATTAGCTCCACTCGTTTATGGTGAGATTTTTAGCCACACTGATTTGTAAATGATACACAGGGCAGCCAATCAGAACATGAGTCATTTACATATTTCAGTCTTAGACAAAACTAGCCTCTTTAATACAAAGGGATAAAGACTGTTTGGAAATGTTCTTTTAAAAATGACCATTTTTAGTATATGAAACACAAAAATGTCATTAATGGATGAAAAAAAAATGTAGAAGAGCAGTGTAGAATACGGGCTCTTTAATTGAAAGCACTTCACATCAGAAGAGCTCAAACAGCTCAAAGACAGAGTTTATACAATTTACATATTACACAATGTGAGGGAGTGCTATTTCAGGACAGATTCATCACAGGACTGGATTAGATTCG
The DNA here is from genome assembly GCA_037577275.1 of Bryconaethiops microstoma. Lineage (NCBI taxonomy): Eukaryota > Metazoa > Chordata > Actinopteri > Characiformes > Alestidae > Bryconaethiops > Bryconaethiops microstoma. Next base: position 4,830,472 of record JBBJLS010000039.1, on the reverse strand, counting down.
TTTTTTCTATACGTCTCTAATTAAAACAACAATGCTATAAACAGCTTCTTTCCGTGGGCCATTAGAACACTAAACATTCATTCCTAAGACTTTATATGCAAGTCTCTTATGTCCGATTATGAACGTGCAATGCGTATGTGTTTATATATACATATACATATATACGCATTATATGTGTATGAGTATATGTATATATGCGTATATGTGTGTCAGTACATATATGTTTGTTTTTTTTACTTTGAATTCTTTTACATTATATATATGCACTATAAGTGAAGCTCATTGAAATTTCATTGTATAGCAGTGTATACAGATATCTATCTATCTATATATCTATCTATGTATCCATGTATCCATCCATCCATGTATCCATCCATCCATATATATATATATATATATATATACACATACATACATGATGGGCTGACATCCAGCTACTTGTTGCTCTGTGCTTAATATACTGACTGTCGTTCACAGGCTCTGTCTTTGTGATGCCATACCGATGTTTAGTGTTCTTTAAGTCCTGCCGATACCCCAGAAAAAGCATTTCAGGGCATAAATAATCATGATAGCATATTGTCATATCGCCCGCCCCTTTGTTATTGTCATGATAAGAATGCGTTACTCTATTCAATACCGAGTTAAAGTATAAGGCCCTCCTTATGTATGTATATTCATGACCGGTGTACAGGCAGCGCGGACCTGTTTCCCGTCTCACAAATAAACAAACATGCTTCATTTAAATGCAAACGCGCCCCGTGCACAGTATTACCATGAAAAAAGCCCGCCAAGTCTATAGCCTTTCAGATTAATCTAATTTAATGCCAATTTCTTCAAAGCCTCACGCCATGAAAGGAAACAGATCCCGACATTCATACTGTTACAGCCCATAATGGCGGAGGAAATATGTTCATTTAACGCAGTGCTGTTCTCACTAAATTATAATTAAAGCATGGCTTTGTAGTGATTTCCAATTAATGGCAGCTCCAAACATTCTTCTGCCCTCGGCTCTCCCCCCTAATTGCCGATGCGAGGCACAATGACCCCTGCTTAGCCTTTTCATATGTTAATAACATACCGCTACCCCAAAACTATTACACAAATTATAGGTAAGGAGCCACTCTAATTATGTGTCCAGCTGTAGCCAATGGTTGTCACTGAACTGTTTTCGTTTTTTCAGATATGTATCTTTCGAATCAGGCCCCTGTAACATAACAAGCCTTTTTAAATGGGCACATGGTGAACTCCAAACACAATTTAAGGCTCTGCCCTCATGATTTACTCTGGAACAACAATTAGGCGGATTTTCATCCTCACGCTGTAACTGGCCTAGTGGAAAATGTGCGGTGCCGTGAAGAAATACGGGAGAGGACGAAGACAAGCAACAGTCAGGTCATCAGTAATGAAACTACACTTCCTGGGATGAATCTAAAATCTTTTTGCGCCCACAGTCTTACTAACATTATTAATCTAGAACCCACCACTGCAGGACTGAACAGAGCTCGACCAGAAACTGTGAATGCCTGGAAAAGCTTTTTATCTAAAATTCTTCACTGGAGAGGAGATTGTAAATGAACGGACTACAATATATAATGTATACATGTTGTCTGCATAAGGCGAGAAAGTTTTCTGAAATACCTGCTATTTCATTGTATTTTTGTTTGTAAAAATTCAATAAAAACGTAATAAAAGTACAGTACAAGTCACCGAGAGTTAACCTTGAACGGTGAGTCTACCAGCAGTGGTGGATGAGCGACAACAATCATTTGTGCGTGACTGTGTCGATATTTCTAAGGAATAGTCTATACAGGAGTGTGTATGTATAGGTGAATGAGTGCATAAAGTGAAGTATTGCTGATGCTGCAGGCTGTGGTGAGGCGCACACACACACACGCACGCACGCACACACACACACACACACACACACACACACACAAACAGAGGTGAGCACACAGCAGCCCCTGCCTGCTGTGCACTAAGGGGTGGGCCAGGTGAAAGCCAGTAGTGCTGGGTAACGCCTCTTGAGCTTCTGCCATTACACACACCTGTCGCGTGAAAAAGAATCTGTCTCTCTCTCTCTCTCTTCTTCTCTCTCTGTGCATGTATGTGTGTGTGTGGGTGTGTGTGTGTGTGTGTGTGTGTTGTACTTCACTAGCGAAAGAGAGATCACCTTTCTATGCACTACTGGTTAACACATAATAACAATGCTCTCTGATTAATTATTAGCCTCAAATCATACTCCTATCTTCAAGCCATGTTCTTAAAGCGACAGACTGCAAATTATCGAATATCGTGTAGTGTGAGGAGAACTGAAACGGAACCAAAAAATCGTACTTAGTCTCTAAGAGTGGAGAATTACTGGGATTTAGCTTTACACTGGCTTTCCATTACATTGTTTTTTACATTATGAAATAATGACATATGTGACATACTGAATTAAACTCACATTAGTCAGATCTAAGGACAGGTTCAAGTCTACATTTAGGACCTTTACCCACTTATTTCATGTCAAGAAACAACAAAACATTGCAAAAAAAAAAGAAAAAAAAAAAAGGTGCTCTAGGTGCTAGAGTGCCTGCCCGTTTGACCCTGGTGCCCTTTTTATCAAGACTAGTGTCCAGTATCTATGAAAACTGAGTATTTTATTTTTTATGTTTTTTTATTTTGTCACACAATCCCCCCTGTAAGAGCAGACAGAATTTTTCGATAACAAGGTGATAAAAATTGTTTTGATAGACCATCCGGGTGACCCTTTCCCCCCCCCCCCCCCCCCCCACCTGCATCTGTTGAAGTCTCTACATGGCCCTGAAAGAATGTACTAAACATTGTATCTCCAAATACCTTTATGAGAAGGAAAACACATACTTGACTTATTATGGAATTTAAAGTAAAAAGATTTTGTTTTGCCGAACATTAAACACAATGTAAATGCATTTTTAAATTGTGTGGGGAAAAAAGGACCAAAATTTCCTTCGGAGAGGGTCTCGCTTGTTTCAATGAGCTGTAACTGAGACATAATTAAAACAAATGAAAATAGGCGTTTTAATCTTGGCATACCAGTGGGACGCTGCTTGACTTGACTTAGGATGCAAAGGCTTCTGTAGTTTAAACACATGAATACTGTAATCACGAAATGTTTCTCTGAATAGGCTGTAATATGTATCTCAATTCAAAAAAACAAAAAACAGATGAGAACGCCCTCCACTTAGGTGAGGCCCAGACCGACAGGTGTGTGCTGCCGCCCAGCCCCGGGGCAGGACTCGTACGGATATTAGACACGCGCGTGCGTGTGTATTAGACGAGCTGAAGCGTGAGGACACTCTCATCTACTTTCCGCAAAAGCGTTTTGTTAAGGCCGCGCCGACGGCTGGAGAGCATGTGACCTCAAGACAAATAAATAGCATCTGGGGGATTTGCAGTTCCAGCCTGCCACCCCAGCATGCCTGCACTGTAATCTCTCCCAGATGAAGCCGGGGCCCTCGCCACTTTCAATAATTCACACACTGTGTACACATAACATGACAATAAGGCCATTCATGCAGACGCCTGATTCCTAGATCAAAGCTCACAATCGGCCAGCTGTAAGCATGCTTACTGCTGAATAATTCATTCTTTTCACCGGCTCGGAAGAAAAAAAAGAAAAAGAAAAAAAAAAGCCACCCTGCTCAGTGGGACTGGGCCAGTGCGCTTTCTCTCCCGTGTTTGCAGTGCAAAACAACATTGGCAGAAAGAAAGAGGGCCTGAGAAAAAAAAGAGAGAGAGAGAGAGGCAGGCCTCATTCAAAGCCCCCCAAATCCCTGCGACAAAGGCCTCCCCCCCCATGAAGTTTATATGGGGCAATACATTGTGTCTTATAAACTAATCAGCACTACTGTTTTATTTTCAGAGGAAAAGAGAGCGGAGCCCCTACACGTGGCCCAACAACTATGAGTGCGATCTCCCCCATGGAGATTTCTTAATAAAAGTATTAAAAAGGAAACTTTCTGGACAGACCTGGCATGTTCAGTGCTAATCACATGACTCCAAAGCTCACTGCTACCCAGCGTAGTCTATAAACATTGTAACATGAAAGTTCATGTGGTCTGTTTTCTTTTTAACCTGTATTCTATAAACAGAAAGTGCAACTTTAACTGATGGATCACATTTATGTTTTAAGCTTTCCATCCAGTTTAAATCTGGGCAGACGTCCTGACGTTAGAGCCCCTATTGCTTCCACATGTACATTTTAAAAGTCCACAGCCCGGCTCCCTGTTATTATTACAGAGTTTTCCGGGCACTTGGCAGGGGAAGACAGAGATGTAGCTGCTTCCACATATATGTTATTTTTTCCAGGATGGAGACTGATACTAATACACACTACAGCACCTCCTACCGGAACAGAGTGGACAGAGATCCAAAGTGTCCAAAAATGGCCCCAACCCACTCCCATTCAGATTCACAGTGGGGGGTGTATGGTCACTTAAAACAGCAGCGGAAGAATTAGGTATTTACAATCTAACCCTAAAAAGAAGAGTCCTGGCCCTGGGTGGAAAGTGAAAGTGTGCTTTCCACCTTCTCTGGTAGGAAAAAAAATAGCTCCTGGATCTGAATCACCCTGGAGGTCCTGTACCATATCAATAGACCTTAAACAGCAGTGGGCCCACAATGGAGCCTTGCGGCACCCCTCTCTTCCCAGGACTGGCCTCCAGCAGCTGACTCCTCCATTCAATTAGAGATGCAGCTCTACCCTCGGTGACGCCTCCCTTCGAGGCTGCCGTACCGCCTCCCCCTCCCCTGCTCCCTGCTGAGAGGCTTTCAGCACACCCACTGTGGCGTAGAAACTCCTTCAGCCTGGCCTGCCTTCATATGCAGAGAGGGAACCTTACAGCTTTGTATGGGTCATGCTGGAGGAGTTTAAATCCAGCCGCCAGGTTTTTTTTTTTTTCTTCTTTGACCAGGGCGGAGCACTGATTATCTGCACGGTCTGAGGATGGCCTGTGGAAGTCAGTTGAGTGCAAGAAACGGTTAACTGCCCTCAGAGAAAAGTCCTGTCTAGCGCCCTCCCTTCCTCCAGACCCTCCTTGAATCGGTGGGGTTGACACAGCTGCTCCGTCTGCACAGCCACCCCCCACCATCGCTCTTCTAACCTCCACCCCCTGCTGCTGCAGTGGAGACCAGCCTGATTTACAACACATTCACTTTCCCTTGGCACATTCTGACCATGTTCCATCACACTCCTTTCATTTGGGGGAGATTTCATTAGCTCGATCGGTCCACTTTTAATCCGCTCCATGGCAAGTTATTTCCTCTGTGTTTTCGTTGGCTCTCTCTCAGAGTTGCCCAAACACCCAAGAGCAACGGCAAAGGTCTTTTTTGCCTTTATTTTATTAAGTATAAATTTGTAATCACAATTAATGCATCCTGATTCACCCTCTATTTGAAGTCTGCATTGGCAGCCAAAGTCTTAAACTGAAATGCCACTAAATGAGCATGTCGTTATGGTAAATAAAATGGGGAAAATGTGTTACACATGCACTTCATAATCAACCTCATAAACACACAAAATGTGCTGCAAGAATTGGGTTTTGTGAACGTTATGGTGGCAGAGTGAACAAATCCTCCACGGCTGAAACAACACGTGGCATGCCACTCCTCCTTCTCCCAGGTCACCGAGTTGGGGCAGCCTCACTCATAGCCCCCATCATTGCCGGCTCTAGCATTAACATCCGCCTTTCACTTCTAGCACTCCGCAGGAGGATGAAGGAAAATTGCCATTGATTCCACACTCAGGGGGTGCGGCAAATAAAGCCCCATCTTCCTCCCTGCCGGCACGTCAAAGCAAAGATGATTTAATCAAAGAAAAGCCCCGCAGTTTGACTCAAGCCCATGTGATAAACAGCAGCCCTCATTTAGGTTATTGCTTATTAAAGCATTTTAATGGCCTCGGTTGCATCCTTTGATTGCTAATAACACGTCGCTCTGTGGCCGTCGCTAGTTTTTCTCTCTCTCTTTTTTTTTCTTTTCGCTCAGCGCTTTTTTAAGCGCTCATTTCCTGCAGCAGCACTTTTGTTTAACTCAAGCCCGACCGCGATCACATCTGGTCCGCCGGCCAGGGATGATGTCAGCGCACACTGGGCCGCTCCAGCTCAAGGCCCAGAGTCAGCCGGCAGAGCTCTCACACACACGCAAGGCTTCACTTCATGTGGCTTTTTCCTCATGAGTGCACTCCCTCCTCTCTGGGACATGAGAGGCAACGTTCAGGCACCCCGCAGAGCGCCACCTCACCTCAGACCCACTTCCAAATCTATCATTAATTCTCATTAGCTCGTAATTTTTTAAGTGTCACTTGTCACAGCAGAAAAGAACCACAATCGCAATTTTGTCAGCGCCTAAGCTTACTTAACCCACATGAAAGCTCAACACGCCTGTTGGACGTAAACGAACTGCCGTGCAATTAATCGAGACAATTCTTTAGACCTCGGGCTGTTTAAACGGCAACAAAGAGTGAACGGCTTTTACAAAGGCGTGATTTGCGCTGTGGGCATTAATGGAAAGAATCTGTAGATCAAGATATCTTCGCTTTTATGTTGGAAGTGTTATCAAGACTGCACTAACTGTAAGGTTGTCCAAAATGTAAACATACAGTCAATCTCTACGTCTTATTTGGTCTGCCCACTGAAAGCAGGGTAGTCTACAGTCCGGCTGCAGTGTGGGGTGTCAAGTCCAGACAATACCCTGCTTTCCTGTCATGCGTGATAGATGACTCAAGGGTCTTGGGCTTTCATTAGCATCACAATGGACAAAACCAACAATATGGAGGCATTCACTCTCAGGGTCCCTGGCTGGGTTTGGGGGCCCAAGTGTTTACGTGTGTTTGAAGGAAACCTTTTACTCTCGCACAATTCTAAAAAGTAATACTAGCAAGGAGGAGAAGCTATTTAGAAAGAAGACAAAGGACAGGAATTGGAAGCTGAACAGGTGACAAACCTGGAATTTTTTTTAAGCATCTCAACTTTAAGTGTCCTGAAGAGTGAATTATCTGTCATATTCATTAGCAAAATGCATCCATGCTGTAATTCCGCTGGGGGAAAAAAAAACTTTCTTTGAAGCTCTCTCAGGAAGGTGACCTTGCTGCAATTCATTTCCAGACACGAACATATTTTAGCACAGGTAAGACAAAGTAATTTTTAAAAAAAAATAGCTACTTTGGCCAATATTTATCAAGAATGTTAGAGTACAAGTGCTCAAAACAACACAGAAGAGAAATATGGTAAATAATAAGACTCCTTGCGTAAGTGTGGCTTAAGATGTTTTACAGGTCAGTGTGGGTGTATGTGTGTGTGTGTGTGTGTGTGTGTGAAAGTGCGGCCGGTGATAATGAGGGAAGGAGAACAAGAGCTGAGCGTGCCTGGCCACCAAAATCCATTTAAAGAGACACAGGATAACGGCTGCTGATCCAACATCTGACTCTGGCCAACCAGCTGCCGATTAAGTCTGGTTTAAGTAGCCAAATGGTGGGGGCCTCAGGCTATAGAGCACTGAGGTCTAAGAAAGACTTCAAGGCCAAAAGGGGAACGCCCATAACCGTGACCATCACACCCACCCCGGGCCCTCTTTATGGGTCACAAAGCTGGACGGCCAGCCGCCCCTGCCTTTACAAGCTGAAGGCTCGAGCCTATACGTTGTGCAATGTGACCCGGTGAACTGTGGGCTTGTCTGGAGTTGGCCATGGCCTCCCAGTGCCATCTGCCACCCAATGTGCATAGTATGATGTTTCACAATACGCATACAAACACACACCCACACCCACAGACACTCACACTCTTGCTCTGCTTCTTTGCCATAATTCTGCTCTTATTACCCTATCACCAGTGGAGTCTCACCATGCATGGCTGACATGGCATCTCTAAATACCTTGTAATTAATTTTTATTCTTGTGCATCCTAGATGATAACAAAGCTACACTAATAACTCCCAGAATCAATCCTAAACTAAGTTTAATGATGCCACAGTGAGCACTGTGCACTGAAGAGGCAAACATCAATACAAGTAAAAATTCTCCTCTGGATTTTGAGGTTCGTAGAATGCAGACTAATTTTAGTTTCATTAGGTTAATGGAAATACTTGCCCTGATTTGAGTGTATTTTCAGTGCATGTGGCAGAAGCTGCACGGCAGGAAAGGACCAGAGCTCATGTGTCCAACTAGAGCTCGAAAGGACCAGACAAAATATTAGGTTTTGGGCAGAATTTGGCCCATTTTTCAGGTCATTCTAGCTTGTTTTCTAATCAGTGATTTCTTATGTAGTAGATTTTACGTACTCTCGTGTAGTTTCTGTCTACAGCAGTCTTTCGTTTTTGCGCTCTCTTTTTTCCTTCCTTCTTTGTAACATTAGCTGTGTTGGCAATATCTCAGTTCTGATGAGTGGGTGAATGTGCCACTGAGTATAAATGAGAGGGATGTTGTGGGTTGGTGGAAAGATCATAGCAGTCTGTGGGTAACATTCGTCCACAGTGTGCAAAGTACAGGTCGAGTTCAAGCTTCATTTTCATTCAGACCTGTTTTTGTGCAGACCCCTACTGAGAACACATACATACAAATGACCAGTGCTGAGCCTGTATGATACCAACACTTTGTTTGACTGTTATCTATTCTTGAACTCCCTGATATTATTGGTAGTTTTGCCCTGATATGCATTTAGCTAGCTTAGGTGAGCTAAAGTCATGCAGTCTACAGAGGATGCACTTTTAAGTTTAGTATTGGACCAATCAGTAAACATTTCACAGCAAAGTGTCTTTGCAACTCACACAAGAGAATTAGTCCATGTCCCAGCGACACTGAGCCTACAAGCACAATGCAATTCTGACTAGAATGTCATTAGATTGAAGCCCCAGGCAAGGCTGCTGAGGTGTCCCATCCATCACTGGAACTACGGCGATGTGCATCTTCTTAAATCTTTGTCACAAGCTGAAAAGTTGATTCAGACTTCTAACGATGATGATTCTTAACCGAGACCAAACAGAGCCCACAATACATTAATTTCAGATGCTGTCTTTCATTCCCGGCCACCCTTGAACCAAGGATTTCTGTTCATGACTTTGTTTCAAAAGCCTTACCTTTCAAAGGTGATTCTCGAAGCACGTAAAATGAAAAATCTCTCAAAGCAGAAACCTTAGAGCAGCAATAGCCACTTCAGATTGAAACAACAAAGCCATTTATCAACCTGTATCAGGCAGACCGAGGACAGGACCTGGCCGGCTGGAGAGAAGAAACGTGAGCCTCCTCAGATGCTCCGTGAAGAGGGTCTACTGTATGAAACGCGAAATCAAAAGCATGTGGCTGCAATGAACAAAGACCTAAAAGTGCTATAGGCCTAAAAACCCACTGAAGTTTCACAATCAGCCACAACACCTACCAACAATGTCCTCTTCTCAATCCCTGTCACACTGAAACGCTGCTATTTCAAGGCAAGTAATGCCGTGGCATGCAAGCAGGATATACAAGTATTCAATGGTAACAGACCATCACTTTCAAGCACAGAGAGCCAATACTTAACAAGGCATTCAGACTCTGTCAGGCTGTAGAGCACAGCTGAGCTGTCTCTGCTATGACATAGCAGCCGCAGGACTGTTCAATACAGGCCAGAGAGCAGCTACTTCAGTACGATGACTTACTATGAAATAAAGTCAAGATGCGGCAGCGATGTATTTAGGGCCGACTAATAGAAAATCAGTCTTATTACGAGTCAGCTGACTTGACTGCCGATCAATTAACTACTCATAATACTGTCCTTAAGTGTAATGAATACCCCTTTAAAAATCAATTGAAAGTTTCCAAACACAAAAATGGAATCGATAGTTAACTCCAGGTGACCCGGGTGAGGGCTAAAAGCCTGCGTTATGGAGGCTCAGACAGAAGAGAAGTGTCAGCGAGTCGAGGGCAGTGGGCAGGATTAACGACAAGCATCCATTGTGCAAACAGACAAGCCAACAGCAGAAATCTGCAGGTGGCCACCCCGAGCCTTCCAAGAGAGACAGAGAGGATTACATTAGACGACCCCTCATAAATCCTGAGTGCGCAGCGGCAGGTGGAGAGGAAGACAAGGCAGCGGCGTGTTCGTCCTCTCAGGCCGCTCTTCGGGCATTTGTCAGCAAAGGCAGAAGCCACACCCCCTTCGCTGGGCCTGCGCCGGCTCCCCCGGGACCAATTAATGTGGCCAAGTCCTCCACAGCCTCACTCTATCAATTAGGAGGCGGTGAGTGCATCATCATCGTCATCATCGTCACATACATTACTGCCGAGGCAGGCCTGGTCATGGGGGTGAGAAGAGGCTGTCTCAGCGAGAGGGAGAGAGAGAGAGAGAGAGAAACAGAGAGAGAGAGAGACAGAGAGAGAGAAATGCAGGAGAAGCACTGGCAGTAATGAGGAGTCCCAAGAGAAGCAGAGGAACAGAGGAACTCAGTCCCGCTGATGTGTGAACACGCTGCCGGCTGGCACCTCCCAGCACACACACAGTCAGACATGGGGTTAAATCAATATTTTCAATCTCTCAGGATCAATCTCGCATCTGAACATGAAGAGAAACCTGTTAGCAGTCACCAATATGTGTAAATGAAAAGCCAAACTTCATGACCCTGATGGATCGCTTTCTTCTCCCTGCACTCCCTCTCTGCTTCTTAGTGCTACAGTCCTCCATCACTGTCAAACTCCCTCAGCAAACTTCGCAGCCGCAAGTTGCATGGGAATTTTTTTGGCATCCTCGCTCGCCCTCCCTGTTTTGTGTGCTAGCATGCAAAACCTTTTCTACACCAATGAAAACGTATCTTTTCATCTTGAGTTCACTCTACTAATTTCTACTACAAATGATCCTACTGGTCTCTCCAATAGAGCCTGATGGACACAGTAATAACTATGCATGTACAGCTCTGGAAAAAAAATAGATCACTGCAGTTTATTTTTAAATCAAAATCTCTATGAGTGTGATAAACCATTCCATGCCAGTGTCTGTTAAATTCCTACACAAGCACCTCATTCTGCTTTATGAGGTACTGATTAATGAATCACATCTTATTTAATGAGGAAAAGTATAAAAACACTGCTGTAATCGACACTCTCCTCTCACAATGAGACCAGTTGGATGGTGAAACACTACTAGAAGTTCGTCAAAGGTAATTATTGCCATTTTGTTTAAGAGTAAACAAGAGATTTGTTTTCTTTGAATTATTCAACTTCTGTAAACGCTGCATCATTTCTCTTATTCTGATGTTTTGTAATTTCCTTTAAAATGATGATTTAAAGAGCAATATTTTTATTTGGAAAATAGGAGAAATATTGTCAGCTGTTCTTAAAACACTTTTGCAGTGGTTGCTTATTTTTTCGAAAGCTGTATATGTAGCATACATTTATATATATATGTGTGTGTGTGTGTGTGTGTGTGTGTGTGTGGCTGTTGCAATTACTTGATTAGATTTGATTACGCAACTAAAAAAATAATCGATTAAAATGTAGGCTGTCAGCTTATTGATTAATTTGCCATCTGGATGATGAGCTGAATATTCTCCATATGGGAGCTACTGGCACTCAAGTCACTTTTGATTTACAGCACACAGAAGAGTGTTCAGATGTGCTGGTTATTAGACACAGAGATAAAGGATGGCATGGAAGTAAGTTAAAACTATAAAGCTTCTAAAATCTGTGTGTGTGAGTGTTCCCCTTGGTACTTTGGCTGCCAAGGTCATGTTCAACTATGAGTGTTTTTGAAATGGGTTCACTCACAAAACTATGGCTGTCTGGAGTTCTAGGCTGGGTGTGGAAGCTCTAGTTTTAACTACTTCATTAGGACACGTGTAATGTTGAACATCCATATCTGATGTCAGTTCATTTATGTTCCTTGTTCTTTATTCAAATTCTTACTTTTATGATGTATTTTCAACATCACAGCGTCTATTATTACAACCGCGATGTCCATTATTCCTTCAGTACTGATCTGTGTTGTGTCAATTTCTAATAACTGGTGATTTCATATTAAAAGTTGGAATTCACCTTTTAAATAAAATAAAGGTTCACTTGTCATTTTGGTTTATTGTTAATGACAAAACACTTGATCTAAAACAGCAAATAATTAACCTCTGGAAAGAATCTGAAAAGGTTCAAGGATCCTACAGAGTGTACTTCAGTTCTGTCAAGCTCTGAAGGGTTAGATAAAACTAAAGTTTTCGTATATGAAGTCTTTTTAAAGGCTTCCAGCGTTTCAAAGTTTCCAGTGAAATATACAGGAATCTATGCGTGGCTATGAATGGATTACTCTTATTAACATTACTATTACTATTATTACTATTACTATGAATTACTATTGTTCAGTTAGGTCTATTTTTACTTTTTTGGCCTCCTATCACTTGTGTAATGAGTCACTTGTCCTGTTCTAGATTTGAAATCTTTCATAAGCAGGCCTAAAATAATGGTGAGATTTGGGTTATTCGAAATCCAATTATAGCAACTAGAGATTATCAATGCCGCTGTGTCTTTAAATGGTCCAGAGCAGCCTGTTTCAGTCACAAAAGCAGCCAATTGGAGCAGTGCAATCTGAAACCAGTCGCTGCGCAGGCTGCCTGCTCTGCTGGACACACTCCACAACCTCTTCAGCACTGAGCAACGGTCTTTCAAAGCTCCTCTCTGCTCACATGCAAGCGTTTCCTGCTCGCTGCAAATCTCTGTCATCAGGTCCCAAAGCACAGGCAAATCTAGTGAACATGCAGACTCACCCTCTTATATCTCGGCTCTCAAACACGCCTCACACATAAGGGATTAATGGCTAAACAAAGATTACACTGTAGGGTGTATACAAAACACGTCAACATGAACCACGGGTTGATCTAATATCACTGTAATTAGTGCCCACATATAAGAATGTTAGATTTATGGGTTGTGTCTATGTCAATATGGTCCTATAGCCACTCATTAATAATGAGGTAGGACTGCCGTACTAGGGTTAGAACTCTCTGAGCTTGGAAAAACCTCGCAAGCCTTCCTCGCTGGGTTCACATGGTTAGTATATGTAGTTTGCAAATAAAGCAATATGAGATTCCCCAGCGCATTCCATACTGATGAGGAGACCCGTGTGAAGTCCGGAGCCTCAGAATGCCTACAAAGCAAAAAGCCAGATGCAGATAACACAGTCCTCTTAGGGCAGGTCTTAATTTTTCTAGCTCTGGAATTCATTATGATACCAAAATCTCAAAGGCATTTTAGGTTACAGCCATCAAAAGCAACGAATGATAAAACTGTGAAATTTGAGGGGACAAAACACCTCTTCCCAGCTCAAAAACAAAATCTTAGAGCTGTCAATAATATCACTGCCCACAGTGTTACGAGTAGAAGTGCCCAGGGCTTTTGGTTCAAAACAGGCAGCCATGCGTGGGATGGGTCACCTGACAGGTGAGCGGAATGTCAAACCTGTGTGGACGTGCAAACACAGGACACGTCTAATTTACACCCCTTAAAAGGTCAGGATCCGCCAACGGGTCCTCACTCCAACTCCTCACCTCGACAACTTAAGAATAACTGTACTCTTTCCCAGGTCATTTATAATTAATGAACCCACGGATATAATAGGCATGGGACTTTAAATGGTCAAACATTCGAAAGGACAATACTGGATCTGCCAATTAACTGATCTCTCTACAAAAAACAACAACCACCACCTGGAGGACACACATACATCTACATTTTCTAGCATGTTTAAAAAATTTAAGTCTTTTTAAAGGCTTTCTAGTTTTTTTTTTTTACTTTCCACTAAAGCCTTCTAGACTGGTCTGAAGGGTCTTCATGGTCTGCTATTGTTCTGTAGGTTATTATTATTATTACGATCAATAAACGGCATAAATTATACTATAATACCGTGATAATAAGCAGCATTGCAAAATGTGCATCATATATGACATCTGCTAGGTTAGAACAAATTTAACAAAATTAAACAAAACAAAAAAAAATGAATATAATGCTTTTTTATTCAACATTTCACATTAGGTATCTGATTAAAGCCCAAAGTTTGACCTGATCCAGCAGCTTTGAGTCCCAAAGCAACCTGACAATCACTGGCCAGCACACTGAGACTTGCTTCACTAACTTGGTACCGTGGGGAACTTCTAGAGATGTATGATAAGATAAGATAAACCTTTATTAATCCCACAAGTGGGAAATTTACATTATTATGGCAGAAAGTGGAGAGTACAAAGATAAGAGCAGCAAAAACAACAGAATAAAAACTATACGACACAACAGAACAGTATAAAAAGTACATAAATATCGACATTTGTGTGTATTGAAAAAAAAAAATGTATATTTACTTTTGTGCAAGCATGTCAGCTGTTTGTTTCTAAACGACCCACTACACACTCATTCATCTGAGTGAGTGTTAGACAAACATCTGCATGACACCTTCGGGAAAAAAAACAAACAAACAAACAAACAAACAGCTCGTCCTTTAAAATGGTGAAGGAACTCGAAAGCACCGTGAGTAGTTAAAACCATTTGTCTGTACCACAAACAGGAAGAAATAAGAGAATGGTAGAGAGTGCCCAGCACATGGGGAACAGTTTGCAGACGGGACCATATGTTTTCTCTACCCTCTCCTCCCTGCCTCAGGAGCAGGGTCCAAATGGACAAAACATCTCTCATGTTTTACTGGTTGGTGGAAAACTACAGGTGCTGACAAGCTCCAACAGGACTGTCAATATCGGGCTTTGTCAGAAGTGGCTGCACTGCGAGACTAAGAAATAAAAGCCTTTCAAAACAAAGCAGTGACAGACCTGCAGGCTAGGAATGCCACTGCTGTGCATGCCTTAAAGGAAGAGTTCGGCAAAAAAAACAAATTTACACAATTTTCTACTTACCCCAGATCCGCCGAGACATATCTGGCAACTAAATTCTGGTACTTTCATTTAGTATTGGAGCTACAAGGCTGCTGCTAACAAGTCAGTAGTCACCCAAATAGTTTTCATAGTGTTAATACATTCCAAAGGCTCCCTGCACAAACAACATCCAGCTCTTTGTTAAGGTGGCCCAGACTTGACAGTGTGGTTTAGGACTCACTACAGGCAGTCATTTTAGACAACAGTAGATCAGATCAGAAAACACTCTCGCTCCTTAGTGATCCGATCGTCTGCTGTCTGAAAAGGTTGCTCAGTTTGACGAAATTTATAGTCCACAGTAAGTCATACTGTGCTCTAAACCACACTGACAACTTAATGTGCCGACTTAATGAAGAGGCAGAAGTATTTACAGAAGATGTATTTATAGAAGCGATTTGAGTGACTATTCACTTCTAGTGCTTGGAAGCCACTCAACTCCAGTGATAAACTAAAGAAGCAATAACTGGACGCCATCTTTGTTGAAAAGCTACATTTGGGGTAACTGGACATTTGTGACCGACGATTCATTTTAATTTTAGAATGCCATTCACATACTGCACAGGCTGAAAATGGTGACAGACACAAACTCCCTTTGAAATGCTGAGAGCAGTGCTCTTACAGTACAGTCACCTTAAGTGAACAATGAACTGCCAAACAGCATGTCACCAGCAAAAATGACAAAAAGCCCGCCATGATTTCAACCACACAACTGAAAGACTGCATGTTAACCTAACCCACTGCCTGCGTCGAGAAAGAATCAGGTGCTACCTAGCTCATCTTCGTGCAGCGCACAGTAAATCACGCCGTAATTGGAAACGTGTTCCTCGCGGGTGCGCAAGTACGGCGCTGCCACCAGGCCTACAATGGCGTGCCGACAAAAGCGAGGGATTATATCGAAGGTGTGTGCGTGCGCGTGCAAGGCCGAAGTTCTCCAGACTCCATTTGAAAGCGAATGCAGGTAGCTGAGGGAGCCTGAGCGGATCCCAGAATTCCTCATTATCCTCCCAGCGGGCGGCCCGGCTTGCGGTGGCGGTGTGAACGCGAGGCGGTCCGGCGCGAGGGAGGCAATGCCTGGGCCCCCGCGCTCGCTGCAGCCCCGCAGGGGGAGGGCCAGGCTCGCTCATTAGGCTTAACCGATCCACAGCGGCCCTGCAAACCAAGTGCCACTTAGTGTCCGTCTGAGCTGGCCGCTCAGCCCTGATGAGATGACTGAGCACACTGCATATCTGTAATAGGGAAAAAACAAATGCCTCATCAAAGCGACCAGGGGACAAAGCCAACGCTGACCGGCCCGTGCTCGGCAATTACGTGCGTACCTTGATCCCGAAGCAAATGTCTTTCCATCCTGGGCGTCCAGGTCGCGAAAAAGGCGTGATATGATTAACGTTTGCCACCTTCAAAGCAAACAGATGCACTGTAAAGACTGCTCCTGTGGCCGGGGCCTGATAGCAGTCACTAAAAGCACCCAGAGTTCCTGAAACAGATGGTGCTTTCACACATAATAATCATAACAGCCTGCGTACTCTCCTAGGCACCGTCCAAAACATACTGTGAGATTTAGACTGGTTGAATATGTTCGATCCAACAAGAGTATTGCAAATATTATTTCAAATGAGTAAGTGATGTTTGGCTAAGGGATGAATCGTAAGTTTCATCAATCAGAGCAAGACCCCAAATTTGAGAAACTGTGAAATGTGCCTGGTAGAATTTTAGTATTTACAAGGTTACTAGATGCACAAAAACTTTGAGTCACATTATGTACAGCAACTTACTGAAGTGCATTATTCAAAGCAAATTGACTTAAGGCGCTCCCGCATGCACAATAACACCCATTAAATGCATTTTCTTGGAACTCAGTGTCCCATTGTGCCTTTCTTGTCGTATTTCACATCTGGTCATGTGTTCAGTGATGTACTCCAGAGGGTATGTAATTGTCTGCAGCCAGGCTGAATGGAGGCTTGCAAGGCAGGTGAATTATGTAAGTGCTGTGTCTTTGGCTCTTTGCTGGCGAGGGGGACTCGCCACTTTCTTCCCGTTTTTCATGGCTCCTCTTCTCCACAAAGCAGCTGTTGTGATGTTTTTCACTGCTGTCACAATTAACCTCACAGGCTTGGCAGGGAGCCAGTGCCGGCACAACTCAGGGCAGCGAGCCCTTCAGGTAAACAGTATGATAAGCTTAGCTGCAAAAATTAGACATTGTTTTGAAGCGAGAGGCAGTTGCTATAGTGACTGTTGCTAATTAACTGCATTCAGCCGGGGGAATAAAGGGCTTAAGGGCACTCAGGACAGCGTCTCGTGCAGAGAGCTGCATGCACTGCACATGTGAAATCCCCCCCCCCCCGCCCCTTGCCCCCCGGCCCCCCCGGGTCCCCACCCCACACCCAAATCTCCTCAATAAAATACCTGAGCCTCTCTCTCCCCTGACACTTTACACATGCCAGGAGAAGTGCGGCCGACAGCGTATCAGAGGCACGGGCGGGCCGACGGACACCAATTACAGGGCTGCGGGAATCATGCAGGCGTCCGGGGGGCCTGGAGCCCCAAAAACAAAAATAATCATGGCGTCTCAGGCCAATCAACGTGCTCCATCAGCACCAAGGGCCACTCGAAGAGGATCTCATCAGCTCCAGTGGCATTCTGGAGAGAAAGCGAATTTCATTAAAGCAACAGCTGAAGAGGCAGCGCAATTTCAGATGTTTTCCAAAACACGGTGCGACAGGTTCGTTAGGAAGCATCTTGAAAAGAAGGCTTACGAGAGAAATACAGTGGCTCGGTACTTTGCTTCTATTGTGGTGTCGAGGTGCTGGGGACCGACAGTTATAGCAGGCAGTTCTACACATGTGAAGCCTGTAGTCTGGTGCCTGCTTTCTAAATGCATTGTCAAACTGTTTAAAGCAATCAGTAGTTAATCAGTCGACAACTTATTGTTGTAGGCATTTGGTATCCGAAGCCTGGCCATTTTCACAGATGACAGTGTGTCTTACAGCATTAAACTTTGCCCTGTCAAAGTTTAATGCTGTTTTTTTTAATGCTGTTTTTTTTTTATTACATGAAATTTAAGCTGACTGCAATTATTACACAGTCATTAGACTTTACAAATAAATATACTGTGTCACAACAAGCAGAATGTGAATCGGTTCATTTTCATCAGTTGGACTGAGGCAACAAAATCTTTTAAATAAAAGAAACACACTCACTGAAACATATTTAACTGTGTGCTGTTGCATGTTTAAGCTCCGTTTGACCAACTACATTTGATACTGCGTAACTGTAGACGTTTGTGTGTATGCACATACTCAGCGGTGCAGTACATCGCTACATGTTTGCATAGCACAGTGTAAGCCAAACACGCAGTTTGGGCACTTATTGTAACAGTAGCATGAAGTAGCGTGAATCGCTATTATCTATATGACATTCATGACCTAAAAATTCATCATCATGACAGGCCAAGTCTATTTTGGGCTACATAACAAACCGATACCATTTAAGTGTGTGATGATTATGTGCTCATAGGGTCTTGCTTTGCTGTTGTCTTCATCTGGTAAGCTTGCTTAAGTTTATTCTGTCTGTTGTTTAAACTGAACTGTTCTCTTGTGCAATTAGACTGTCTTGTGTGCTTATATCGTTTATCAGGAGTTTAGGTGTACTAAGCGTGCAGTAACTTGGTTGAATAATGGATGTTGACTTAAGTTAAGCTTTACAGGCTTAAGAAACAGATGTAGACTACTTAAGCACTGTTGTACGTCGCTCTGGATAAAATGCCGTAAATGTAAATGATTTAGGAATGCCTGACTACTGTAGCCCTGGAGCTTCGGTGCTAAAACTGAAAAAGCGAACTTCAGACACCAGACATGGCATGACTGGGCTGTTCTAGGGTATGCGGTTTATTTTTCATTCAAAAACGATCACTTTGACCAGTAACGTGAAAGTTAAAAGATGAAAATTGTGTGTCTGCTGTTAACTTTTCTCTGCTGTGCCAAAACCTGCCAAAAACACCCCCCACACTGACGAAGTAAAAGTGCCCCTCCCAACTGCCTCCACGCCAAACTTCTTGATTCAGCAAAACCCCTCATTGTCAGTAAGACTTGAAACACAGGGAATACAAAGAGTGCGACCTGAAATGCAGAATCTCAATGTCTTTGACTCCAATTTAATTCCACTGATTTCACAAAGACCACTTTATTCCACTTTCAAAATATTGCTGCAGTTAGACCTTGCAACACAGCAGGATTCCTGTCTTTCGATTTTTGCTTTAAGAGGATCGTAATGCACTTTTTTACTGGATTGCACAAATAATATGAAACTGGCTTCAACTGGTACAGAAGTACACAAGGCAGAGTACTTCTATGACTTCACTGCTGAGACTGAACTGTTTAAAGGAATTCAGCCCCACTCTGCATTCCAGTACGTCTGAATAAACGTTTTCAAATAGAATTCAAACAACTCTATTCTGTACGATTCGCTAACCTTGCTTTTTCATTCTTCTATTTTATTTAATTCTGATTGTATTGCTGTATGTTTTTCAAGGTGCTTTTATATGAGCAATATTGCATGTAGACATAATTTCGTACTGCGTAATCCATAAAAAGTCCACAAAAATCATTACGCTGTGACACAAAGTATTTCATAGAGACTCACTTGATGCTGTTTGAGGTGTTTTGACAGGCCAGAGTAATTCAGCGGAAGTTCATTAAAATACAAAGCAACAGATTAAGCAACATCCCTGATTTACAGACATGCATAACGCAGGTGTTCTCAACACGTTCGCTCACGAAGGAGGAAACGCTTCATTCATCAATGTGTGGTCATGAAAAATATTAATGAATTCTGTTTTTCTAATTTGCCTGGCATCCCTGCTGACAGTTTTGACAGTTGTAACGGCCCTCGTTAATGGTTGAGTGAGTGAGCGGGTCACAGTTCACGGTGCGATGGCTTTGGCACTAGGACCCAGCGACAGCTGCGGGGCTGAAAGACGAGTCTGGCCCCTACAAAGAGCTCGCTGGAGAGAGCGCCGAGCCACAATCTGCTGCCTTCAGCTTTCTCCCGCCAAACGAGTTTCAGCAGAAAGAGTCCCAGCCCACACGCTGCCTTTCAGAACCGCCCTCTCCCGCCTCGTATCTGCCCCCCACCTCGGCCTGCCAGCGAGTACTAGGTGCAAGCATTATTCAAGCCTGCAGAGCTGCTGCAATTTCAGTGATCACAGACCAGGTCAATGATTTTAATCCTGTGTAAATCAGTCCATAGTCTGACTGTAAGAATCCCAGGTCTGTAATTCCCATTATGTCCAAAACTGAGGGCCGTAAACTACACATTTACTTACAACAGTAAAAAAAAAAATTGCCTTTTATAAATGTTGTTATTATATGGTATGTTGTGTTGTGGAGGAACTTAAACATTCTCAAAATCACAGAATATCCTTTGCTACCGCTTGAATTCTGCCCTCAGTCAATCAGCGTAATGATTCATGTGACCGATAAATAGATCATCCACAGGTCTTTATAAAGCATTCTGACATTTTAGCACAAAACACTTGTAGACGTCACTGAAAGAGAGGAAACCCACACTACCAGGGCCTCACTCATGTAAGGTGTAGTTATAAATGAACAAGAAGTAAAACTATATGTTTGGGTTTTTTTTTAACAATTACTTACGATAATCATCGTAACAATTGCTAGATTACTTGATTACGAATATAATTGATAGTGACAGCCCTAGCTTGAATAACGCTAAACTGATCATCAAAAAAAATGCTACATGGATTGTTATCGACAATGTACTGATCCTTTAAAGGACCGATATGGAAAACCAAATTCTCCTCACTGTTTGTAATTTAAAGAATTTGATGGGGAACATAAACACTGTTAAAAGTTGAAAATGCACCGTTCACTCCGTGGTCCATATAGTCCTAACATGGAAAAAACAGCCTGTTTTGAATTCAACAGTTTTGTGATGTCACAAAAACCAATGCATTGACGTATGTCCACTCATTCCGCCTATAGCAGTTTAGCACCACTTGTTGATGCTGAAGCTATAAAGAGATTTTAGTCTGCTTTTTGGATGAGGTACAGTACAGAGCAGCCAAGCAGACCACCTGTTTGATTCTAATGGACCTGTTTGATTCTAATGGACCTGCTTGATTCTAATGGACCTGCTTGGTTCTAATGGACCTGCTTGATTCTAATGGACCTGCTTGGTTCTAATGGACCTGCTTGATTCTAATGCATTATGATGTTTTGGTACATAAATCCCTACAAACTTTAGAAAATGATCTCAGGGAAAATGCAAGAAAAATGTAGGACATGGGGTCCACAAAACTCTATAAGATGAGAGAGACAGAGAGAGAGAAAGACCTATACGTGCACGGCTCCAACCGCAAAACGAGAGAAAAGTAGTTATTCGTCCATTAACTAAATACAATATGTTAACAAACGACAGAAAAGACTGTAAAATTGCTGTCCTGGCTCGAGCTGGTTGTCAACCTGTCACGACAAAAACAGAAAAACACTCTATAACCTGACGACTGCCCTTTAGTCTGTCCTGCTTCTGTTCCCACAGCCTCATGGCACCCCCAAAAGCATTTGTTTAACAAATCCTCCTTAATGGTAGTTCTGTTTTACACCAAGGTAAGAGAGGGACAGAGACCTGTAAGGCTGAAATGTAAGTCTGCAAATACAGAATAACGGTTTAGTATATAGTGCGAATCATGCTGAACAGGAAAGAAAAATAAGACTTGATTAATCTACAATATGTGGTCAATATGTTTGGCAGCCAGCTAATGAGCGTTTTCCAAAAGCCTCGCTCCTCTCTTCTCTGCTGCCTCTCTGTGGTCTGCGTGGCTGGGAAACGCTACACCAGAGCCTGAGATGGACATAGCTGTTGAGTAAACATGCAACCAGACACCCTGAACATCTGGCACGGCTGACCTCTGTTCAATCCCTATACACTCAGACAGGTCACGGCTTATCCAAACTCGCACACAACACACACACACACACACACACACACACACACACACACACACACACACACACACTCACACACACACACCTAAAACGTCTTCATCTCCACTTCAGAATTTGACAGTGAGCTCTTTTTCAGATCACTCCCATTACTGCTCATGTTAACGATGGCTCATTTAGATGAAGGATGTAAAAGTCATTATTATGCATTAGACAGCTGAATGTGATAGTGACGCTCTGAACTGGGGTTCAAAATGGTAATGGTGGTGGTGGTGGTGGAGGTGGAGGGGGTGGGTGGGGGGCACAGCAGGAGGACTACATTCAACACAAATATAAAACAGGCAAATATGCCAAAAAAAAGGAAAAAGGCCGTAATACGTGTTACAGAGCTGTCATGACAAAATTGCATGACACCCCCGAACAACCTCATGAAAACAGTAACCCACAGTTGTTTGTTGTGCTATGAGATTATTGCATCAATTTCACTCTCAAATATGTTATCAATAATGTCGGCCGCTAACAAAACAAAATCAGTCTGCAACCATTAGATTTAATCTCACCCAATTTTAAAAAGAGACGCGACCAATTACAAACCATTTCAAAAAGAGAGGGTGACACTGAATCTAGAGAACTAATCAAGTTACAAAAACGGGCTGGTATGTAAAAAAGCATATTTCTGTACTGAAAATATGACTGAATTGCACTGGAATGACTGAAATATGCAGGTCTAATTATACTGAAAAATCTATTACAATGTAAAATTACGACAAATACATTCTATTTAAGATTATAAACCTACAACACATGGTGATGTCTTCCATTTCCACACGCTACAAAAATGTGTTCAGTTTTTTTTATACGTATCAATAGCGATTACACTAACAAAACGTGATTTTCTTTTTGGATCTTCAAGCCGATGAGCACTAGCAGGCCTTGTTCTTGTCGTTAATCATTTAAAACTCACAGGGACGACCCATTTGTCATGCTTTAATCCAGAGCGGAGGGAGAGAGTGTGAGTTTCTCTGGCACTCCCAGTATACGAGGAGGAGGGGCTGGAACACTGAGGGACCCGGCTGGGTGTGCTCCGAAGCCCCTCTTTATAGCGGCAGCTGAGAGCCATCGCTGTGACTCCTAAACTTTACATTTCATTTGGCCAGAGGGGTCACATGACAGCTGCAAAGAACACCCCGAGGGCCTTCTGCTTTCACTTGACACTGACAGGCTGTGAGAGCCTCCAACACTGCAGAAAGAAAATATGCCCTCTTTCCATGACATCACCCAGCCAGGATTTTGGGGAGGGGGGGGTGGGCTGGGGGGGCACAGCTGGTGGCAGCCGCAGTACCATCTGCTCCTGACTAATAGTTCATGCTGCTTTACTTATAGACTCCGACTTCTCCAGCACAGCCCAGTGAACGAGCACGGTGCCGCCACTGACGGCTGCTGAAGCCAGGTGAGATAACACATTAATTCCTCATTCGCAATTACTCTCACATTCTACTGCCTGCTTCCTCAGAGTCCTCTGCTCCATTTTTCACCTCCCTCCATCCTCGCCCGGGCAGATCAAGGTGCCCAGCAGGGTGGAGCTCACCTGGTGGGTCTGTGTCACATGAAGCTCTTTGGGTTAATTTAATTGTGAGACTTCTGGAAAAAGCCGCTCTATGGGCTGCGATGCATCTCTACCTCAGTACCACGTCGGAGGTGTTGGCTGAAATGCTGCGAACGCTCGGGAAGGTGCTGGTGGCTTAAAGTGACCTTTAAGCGAAGAATAAAGACGTGGAATTACCTTTAAAGGCAGACACAAAAAGTGTCTGTGACACGCTTTCTCAACGCTGCTGCTGAATTTGTTTCATATGCAAAGAACGTGACCTCACAGAGCGCCAAACTCACATATTTCCACTTAGTTTGTGCCACTGACTCCCTCTTGGAGCAAAAAACAAGCATGGATAGGAATGCAAATCACAAATCAGACAGTTTTCGTCAATAATGTGCTAAAACGAAACAATAATTAACAGTTCCTGATTCAAACTGAGCTGGCGACAATCAATAATAAAGTAAGACTCTTTTATACAGTCATAAAAAAACATTGAAAGCTCTGATTCTACACACTGATCATTTCACCCAAGGCTTTCCAAAGAACCGGCAAGACATTCGGTTCAATATTAACTAACTAACATAACTAACATAACTAATATTCAGAACCTCAGTGTGGGTAAAACCGAGACAAACTAGGTTTCTGTATTTTAAAATATGTTTTTACTATACAGTCGTTCATCCTCAGTCAAATTATAAGTTTTGTTGATTATATGTTTTGACTTGGGGCACCCAAACTTTTGCGCAAGACTGTATATACAAAGTCCAGCAAGTGCAACAGATTAAAACTCCAAAAATGCAGCTAATGTTAGCTGTCTCATTTTCTTTCCAGTATAGTAGTTCCATCTTATGTTTTCTTTTATTAGGGAATAACATGCTGGCTGCTGATATATCATGCACCTATATCTTTAAGTCATAAGGATTGTTCTTACCATACATCTTGCCCTCGTCTGAGAGGATGATCTTGCGGCGGCCGCAGGGTGGATAGATGGCCAGAGCCTCCTGGAAGCTCTGCTCGATGTCAGGGCTCCACACGCCCTCGGCGTCATTGTCCATCGGCTTGTCTGCCGAGTCGCTCATCCTCTCGATGTCCTCGGCAGGACTTTCGCTGCCGCTCCAGCTGCTGGGATCAATGGTGGCGGTTGGGACCTCCAAGCCGAAGCCTGGAGCAGACTAGGGTGAGACCTGAAAGAGACGACAAGCACAAAACTGGTGGTTATTCTCCATGAATTCACCGAGACTGTGTTTATTTCATAAATCTGACAATTCATTTACGTGATATTTCACGAATCTGTTTAACTACCAGTTTCATTTTTGTACCATGTCAAAAGATAACAGGCAATGTTATTAGCAAATGCAGTTCTTGGTTCCTGGTGCTGGACATTTTGACGTCAACACAGACGCCCACCGGGTGAAGCATGAGAATCAAACACTCAAGCTTTTCCAAAAGCCACGTAAGTTTGAAAGTTTGAGGAAGTCACGAAAGATGCTTCACGTTCTAAAGACCATACGCTGACGCGCAAAACACAACATACAACTTAATTCAGGCCGGCATTAACCATGGAAACCATTGAACCTATTTTTTGAAGTGAAAACAACCAAATTGGCTACCATAAGGGATTCTTATAGCTCAGATATTAAGATTGTGTTTCTGTTTTCTCAGAGGCATCTCAGTGCACTTCAAGTACGATCCAATTGCCTTGAGAAATGAGATGGGGTTGGACGAGGAGACAGCAGGCATATAATCTTAAAACACTCGCCCAAAACCACCTGGCATCTCCCGTAAAGCAGCAGACTTTCTTCTCTAAAAAGGCCTTTATCAGGCGAGCCAATTTCAGGCCAGCTGCCCGGACCTTCAAACGGCCCCTTAAATCTGGATGGAAATCATGTCGGCCGATTGTGTAAAGCACAGCACCTCTGCTTCCAAAACGTCCCGAGCAATATCAGGCTCGCTTTCAGCTCTCCTTATTTCAATGAAATAAAGGAAGCCTGGTCTTGTCCAAGGAGAATCTGGTTTTCCCATTCGGACTTCTCTGAATCCAGTGCAAGGCTATGGGACGCACATAAAAACCGAGTCCAAGGAAAAAGGGCAGTAACTTAAGTCTCAGAAGTGGATGCAGGCTTCTGTCCGGAGGCAGTTAACCCAGTTATCGCAGTGTCACTGCCCAGCGATGATAAAACTCAGCTTAGAAAACCAAAGTAAAACACTAAGATTCCAGCACATGAGCATAACTGAACATTTACACACTTAAGGTGAAAATATCTCACATTTACCGCAAATACAACAGAAGAAATAGTTGTAGAATCGCGGCTGTTAAGCTGTGCTGGTTGAACGAGTGCTGCAGTCAGATATCATGACTACCACACATCCTCAGACCACAAACCAACTTCAGCTCTCTGGAAAAACACAGTTCTGGCCAAGCTCAGCTGCTACAGACACCACAGCAACAGATGCTGATGTATGCATGCAATTCATAAATCTGTTCTTCACTAAATTACACTTTCATACACAAATTAAAGATGATAATATACTGCAGCCAATACTTTTACAGAACTGGGTTTAAGCATCATCTCACATTTTAACTGTTCTTCTGTGTCTGTTTCTAAAACAGGGAATGTCTACACATTACCAAAGGAAAAACTGAGATTATTATTATTATTATTATTATTATTATTATTATTATTATTATTATTATTGTTTAGTGGACTCTTTGGAAGTTTTGATCTTGGGACATCTGAAGATGTACTTATAGAGGTAACGCTAATAAATATAACAACAATTTCTATTACAGTCTATTTCAGATGGTCCACAACTCTCAAGTGGACATGGAAGCAAAAGGTTTTGGGGATGTCAGATGCACACAAAGTTAAAGCAAACAGAAAAAAGTAATCCCGCACCCTATAACCCACAATTACCACAATTATTATCTAAATATTACACTAGTTACACACATATCACTCATACCTAGTATTACTGTTGGGGGTTTTTGTTGTTGTTCTTTGTATAGGAGCAAAACAAAAGTCAAACATATAACTCAATGCCGAATGTGAACACACAGGAGATTATTGTATTAAGTCACTGTGCAATTTCACTACACGATTCCACAGACACGTATGAAAATCATAGCAAAAAGAGCAACATTAACAATGACTTTCCAAGCATTGCTTTGCAAATGAGGACACATCCAGCCACACAAAACACTATGCGAGACTATTAAAAAAGGCGAACATGTCACAAACATGAGGTTGGATGTTCTTGAAGTCCCACCCCTGAGCGAAAGTAGCACTGAGGGGACCCCACCCCCATCCCCCCCATCCTCCAGACGAGCACTTCCTCTCTCGGCCTGTTCCCATTCAGGCAGCACAAGCTGTTGTGAAGTGGGACTAGCAGCATATGTTTCTTCTAGAATGTCAGTTCATGAGCGGGGGAGGGGAGCA
>JBBJLS010000039.1:4782149-4799009 GCA_037577275.1 Bryconaethiops microstoma | reverse complement strand
AAAGCTGTCATCAGAGCAATAGGTGATGTTTTCAATATTAATCTACATTGTAGCCAATAATAAAAACAAAGGAAATCATTAAAAGAGAAGGTGTGTCCAAACTTTGTCTGGTAGTGTATGTATGGCAAATATATCACATCATGATAAAAGGAACAACTCAGAATATTTAGTTATTAGATTTTCTAGAACCAGTAGCGTCAAATATTATGAATAGTATCAAAAAGTGATTTTTATTTCACTCACTGCACTACACTAAACCCAATACTAATTACGTTGTGTTTATAATGAAACATGCAGCTGGTAAGTGCTGATGCTGTGCACAACTTGCTTATTGTGAAGCACCGTGACTCATCATTTATCACAACAAATATCACCATATTGCCCAGCTTTACATCACAGTATATATTTCTGGGTATACCATGAGTAAATCAGTACTTTAAGAATATTGAGCAACAGCATGTATCAAAAAGACCGATTCACCATTACCAGTGACACCGAGCCTATAAACAACAATGTGTAACTGTGACTATGCATAAATAACTATGCATAATTTTGTCTTGTTTTGTTCTTTCTTTTTTTTGACTAATTGTTTGATGTTTCCTCTTTCGTACAGTCTTTTATATGAGTCTGTAAACAATAGACATACTAAAACTACATAAAAAGCAGTTTCAATTAATTAAACACTCATCCTACGCTTTCAAAATGTGGCACTTTCCAATTATACTGGAAAAATACAGTGATGCTTATCGCAAAAATGTACTGTACTGTTACATTTTCGCCCTATTGTCTTCATTATAGGCCTGTTGAGCTACGCTGGGCTGGATTTGCACGTGAGAACGGCGCTGCAGTGTGTTGTGATTCGCGCAATATGTCTCCAGATGATGCTGAGGTGATGCTGCTGGTCCAGGCCTTGGCGACAGATGGAAGGAAGAGATTAGTCATGCAACAATATACTGTGGTTACTCTCTACTCTCGGGGCAGACTAAGCATATCAGACAAATAGACGACGTGGGTATCATTCCACAGGGACGAGGCAGGTCACCCTATAGCCTTTATGGGTGCTAGAACTGCCATTTCTTACATTCTGTCATTTTGTCATGGACACTATTGGGACAGATACTCAAAAGTAATCCATTACAAACTACTAATTACTTCTCTCAAACGATAATGGGATTACTTTACCGATTATTTCCGACAAAAAGTAATCCCACTGCTCATTACTTGACCTCTATCTATATTAAACTCTAAACCCAAACAAATCGGCACCAGCTGGAAAATGCAAGGAGAGAAAGGTCCATTTATTCCTTTATTTGGAAAAAAAAAATTGCCAATTGCCATAAGTATCATTAAGGGGCAAATCCCCATGGCTGCCTTTACTGTGAACAAAACACAACCAATTACACTTCATTAAAACGATGAATGATGGGTGCTGTTTGAAAACCAAGAAACCAGCCGGAAGGAAAAAAAAAACCTTCAAAAACAGCTGCCTGGCTGGGATTGGGGAACCATTTTCTTCAGCATGGGAGTCTTTATCCATCACTTTCATATTAACATGTAACAGATGCCCACACTCATTCATATTTACGGTCGAAGATACGCAGTCCGCTGACGCAGGTAGCACAGGTGTGCGCAAACTGTGTACAACAGAGTAATGCAAATGCTCATTTTTAATTACATTAGTAACTGCAATTGCACTGTAAGAATTTCAATTCAACCTCAAACCATTTCCTTACAAGAAAAAAGTACATCACTGTGTTACTTTATACTGCATTATCCCCAACACTGTAATGGGTGTAAATTACAAATGCACACATCTACTCGTGTATAGGTGTCACAGTACACCCGTATGAAAGTATGGGATTATGTAGTTACAATAATTATGAGGTAAACATCTGCCCTTAGCCAGTATTTAGGCTACTGCAATTGTGAACTACAGAAATAACAGAAATTATAGAAATGACTGTTATTCAAAAGCTTTCAAGCTGAGATTTTTCTTTCTTTAGCAGAAAATTAGCAGAGTAAATTTACTTCTCGTCGAGGTTACTTCTCGTCAGTGAAGTGTCGTGTATTCCTACACAACAGGCCAAACTCAGTCAAGCAAATTCAGTGAGTGAATGATATCTGAAGAGCCAAGTTCGCTATAGCAGACTTTCCCTCTATAAGAAGACTTCATTTTTTTCAGTATTATTTATTAATACTACGCTAATTCAAACAAAAATACATCACAGTTCTACTAGAGTTTCCACATTATTCTCTGCCCTGATTGAAGGTTCAGAAGAAACAGCGGCACGTTTCGAAAGCGAGCCTTTCTGGAAACAGAGACACAGAGTAGCAGTGCCTCCGAAACTACGGACCCAAAAAAGCTTAATGAGAATGTACTTTGGCAAGAAGGAACAAATTACGTCGCTGGAAGCCTCTCCATCTTGCATTATTAAAAAAAATATGCTATAATGGAGCAACAAGTGCTTCTCTGTGCTCCGACAATGTGAACACCTGCACTGTACGGAGTGAGCGCGCTGGCGTGTAATAACAGAGGAAAATCGAAAACAATTTCTTCACAATGTACTTCAGATCAAACACGGCCGCTACCTGGACTTAAAAGAGATTAATGAAGGAAAATATATGCCAGGAGAACAAGAGACTTTAAACGTCATCCATCAAATGCTTTGAAACGTGTGATGTTGGACTGAATGAGGCATTATTGCTGGCTTTGTTCACTGTGCAGACTGGCAGAAGTCTGTGTACTGTAAACTGTATTAATATACGCCCAAGTCCCCCTCCACACACACACACACACACACACACACACACACACACACTACTGTCTCCAAGGCAAAATGCCCCTGGGTGCTCACACTCCAGCACATGGTTTCAGAATTACAAAAGGGCCTAGGCTGGGCCTAGCTAGGTAAAACTACACTCAGACACAGGCTGCATGAAAAACTTGCTCTTTATGATTATATTGCTGCACTGATGATGCATGGCAATATAATTTTATACCTCGCAATACATCCAAAAATCTTAAAATGACCCTCATAAATCAAAGCCTGATTTATTCTAAGATCATTTGTTTGATAGTATCTTTGTTGCATTACTAATCAAGTCATCCACTGATTGTTTTTGCCAGTGAATCAATAAATCTAAGCTTAAACAGACCTTAACAAATCACTACTGCTGAACCAAACATGTTTTTTGCCCTTTATACATAAAAAAATCACACATTGTGTCAAAATTTCACAATGAACGGACCACTAGAAATAAAAAAAATTTCCTTCTCCTGAAATGCTGCTATTTTGGAGCTACCAGGTCACAATATTCGTAATATATATAAGGATATTGCCAGTACCTAAAGAACACCCACAAAAGGCATGTTTTACTAAAAAGAGAGCATAATTAGTCGTGTTTAACTGGATTTTGTACAGCACTGTGTGTGAAATGTTGAATAAAAATAATTTCTCCTCATTTTTGATAGATTTTTCAAATGTGGCCCAGCTGGCTCCTTTCTGACCAGTTTTATTCTATACTGCCCACCAAGGCCATGCACAGCCTTTCAGAGCCCAAACCGCCTGAGTGGGAAAAGATGATCTCAGTAGCCGACTGATGTACTGAGTCCATGAAGAGGTTCCATTTAGAATGATGGATCATGAAAATGTCTTGATTTATCCAAAAATTAACACAATAACAGGCAAATAATAATAATGTCAGTGATGATTAACTATTTATATACTGTGAAGTCCCTCAATATATTAAATGTGCTAAAAATATTGAATAAAGGGGGGAAAAATCACTGCTTTCGTACCTCGCTGCTGTCAGTTAACTAAATACACGCTTGCGAGAGTCGCTCTCCACCTTCTGAAAACTGTGAGTGTGTGTGTGTTTGTGTGTGTGTGTGTGTGTGTGTTAGGGGTGCTCACTCTCAGCTCCTCCTGAGGCCAACTCCCTCTCTGATAATGTTCTCTGCACATCATGGCCAGGATGTGCCCCAACACGCCTCTTTCACAACTCACTGCTGTACGCCCACACACACACAAACACACACACACACACACACACACACACAAATACACACACAGTCGTACACCAACAGTTCCAGAACTGGGGATTTGAATCTGTTATAAAAAGAAAAAAAAAAAGCCACTGGAGCTTAACTGGCTACAGCGTGTGGTCCGTGTTTGGTGGCAGGATTTCTGCTATCGGTTCTGCTTAGATGATAAGGCACTGATGGGCAGGCCATAAAATGTGAGACAGAGAGAGAGAGACACACACACAAACACACTCAGAACTAGTACGATGAGTCAAACTCCCTCACATTACCACAGAAGAGACGAGGTCAGAGAAATAACCCAGCAAGCGAGACACTGATTGACTGGAGAATAAATCATTGCTGTTTTTGGTCACTTTTGAGTCTTTGTTGGAAGTGAAGATAATCAACGTCATCTGTTATTGAGAAGACGCAGAAACAGAAGAGAAGATTTTGGCGGAAAACAAAACGAATCAAACGGCCCAGATCGGGTCGATCAGCCAAGACTTGTTTGGAGACCAAACTTTGCTTCTTTAGTTTTGCCCTGAAGCCGTGAGGGAAATGTAGCTGAGGAGTTAGGGAGGCTCCGCCTGTACAAACTACGGGCCCAAATCATCACACTTGTCTCGTGATGAGTTGTTGAGTAATATTAAGTAGACTTGCTAGGCGGTTTTCTCACACTGTATGAAGACAACACTGCTGTTTATGAAAATGAACCAGTATTTCCCCTTTAAAACATTCAGATTTTTAATTTTTTAAAACAATTTTGCAGCATGAACGACATGAAATTCCCTGTCTGATGTGCATTCCCATGTTGTTCAGGCGGCTTTAACTATGAAATTCAATATTATAGGATCCTGGTGAGGTTCAGAAATACCGAACATTAAATAAGAAACCAAACAAGGACCTGCTAAACATGATTCTGTACTTATAACGTCGCCCCTATAGACCCTGAGGTGTAAAACTTTGTCCATCTCTTTGTACTGAAAGCACAGTTCAAGACTACAGCCATTCCGCTGAAGAGCAAGGCCCACGGAACGCACTGTGCTAATTCATGATATGATAGAAGACTCAATTAAGACGTACAAAAACGCACCTTTCAAAGGCTCCTCTTACACGAGGTCATTTGCATTTGAATTGAATATTTCTGTTGCTGCATCTCTTTTGTGTAGTTGTGTCTGCTTTGCTCTTAGCTGCGCAGGGTGCGAGTCCTTTATAGCGGTGGACCACCGCGCGCTGCAATACACTCATTAGAGTCATATCAAAAAGCCCTATTTATTTGTTACTTCGTACGAGCTATATGTGAGCATGGCTTCATTATATCCATGTCATCATTTAAACACAAAGCGTCTGTGTTCGCAGAGCGCACCTTTCAACCAGGTCTGCTGAACAGCATATGGACGGAGACGCACTGACGGATTCCGAAACTGAATCGATGCATAATCCAGACGTAGACGACTTACGTCGCTCTGGATGAGAGCTTCTGCCAAATTGCCGTAATGGTAAACGTTAACGTAATCAATGGTCCAACAGGACTGACCGTTTCTGCTAGTCTCTCCATGCCAAAAATGTTTCCGTCACATCCAAAAAACCCAAAACAAAATGAAAACAACACCACCAAATGAAAAAAATGTAAAAAAAAAGAGATCACTAGTAAGACTCGTACAACAGCTCCGACACAAGAGTGTAATGATTAAGATCGGGTTGGAGAACCGCAGTCCTGCAGGGCTGGTGTGCGTCAAAGTTTGGTGATTTTCCTCTTCCTAACCCACCAACTAAACATGGCAAACAACCGTGGAGCATTTTGAGAAGAACACTTAACTTAACAACATTCAGCATTGAAGCCTCAAGTCAAAAAACTTATTAGAATATCTTCATGGTGAAAAAAAGCTTTAAATGAACCTTTAGAGTGTATTAGTAAAATCTGATTTCAACAAGTATAAACGGTGTAAATCAGTCTAGAACTGGTGTTTGTTCTCCTACATGTCGCCGTTTGCTGCTCTTTGAAGCCCCTCCCTCTGCGGGTTTTCTCCTCCCACTTGTGGGCGGAGACTATCCTGAAAGTTCTCCTGGGTCTAAAGATCTTGTGTTTTTTTCTGTTTGTTTCTAAGATCTAAAACAAAAGAAATTTGTTTGGTGTTTTTTCCTTTATGGTCATTTGCATGTCACACTATTTTTAAAACCACAGTAGTGGTTTTTATTAGTATAACAGATTTTTAAATTACAGTAACTTTAGTTCTATGTGAAATAGCAACACCAAACAAAACTCAGCATGATGTCTGACACCTCCAGCATCAACACAAACCGGAGGAACTTCCATATAAGGAGCTGTTTGGCCGTATAATGACAATTTACCATTTGTTGCGCTGCCGGAATGGATCCATGGCGTTCAAGGGTTAAACAGAAAGCAATCACAGTTTAATTCCAATTGCACTATTGGTCCCAAATTCCCTAAAGCATTGGCCCTACAATCAGGAGATCACAAGTTCGATCCCTTAGACCAAGAGAGCCACATAACAGTTACGCCGTCTGATTGTATTGCATTAGTGGAAGTTTGAAAAGGTCAGGAAAAACACATTTTTGTCGTAGAAAATCGCTTAGCCCTACATACAGACCTGACCAACATTTGTAGTGAGGCGTACAACTGAATTTTTACGGCTTTCAGAACTGTAGACTCTTTCAGAACTGTAGACTACTTCTGGTTCTTTAACAACCCTTTCATCTAAGCAAGATTTGCTTTGAGTTTTATGTACTTAAACAAAACGTGAAGGTTCCATGCCGCGCTGAGAACCGTAAGTCCAAGCCAAGAACCATTTAGAGTACTATATTCTGGCTTTAAGACTCTGAGAAACAAAAAAAAACATGACAACACAAAAGATGGGTCACACTTGGTCCAATTATATGTCAGGTCCCAGGACTAGACGGCCACCGTAACACATCATTTCATGCCTGAACTTTGAATGTGGACTCGGCTGCCTGTGGCAACAGCGTAACACCATTCAAACACGCCAGATAAGTGGCTCTCCGCTGACTCGAGTGCGGCTCGGCTCCCTGCATCTTCGGCTCTGGTCACGAGCCTGTCAAAAGCCGAAGGCTTGTGTGCCAGGCGCTGTTCGAACACTAATTATCACAGCTTCTAAGAGGTAGGAATGTCACCTGTGGAAACTGTTGCAACCTTAAGAGATAATTGCATGCTCCTATCTGCCTGACTCTGGCACCATGGAAATGGTCTTATTAGCGAGATAAAGGGGGGGAGTGGGCAACAAGTGAATGCCTCAGTGAGAGGTGAGCCGCGGCTGTGACACGGCATTATGGGGGATGACACTTATCGACAGATTACATGAACCACTCTGGTTGAGGCTGAGCTGGAATCCAGCTCCTTAAATTAAGAGACCCAATTTCAGCCATCACACAAGGCTAGGGTAATGAAATAGAAGATGAGAGGACTGAAATGTAATTTTCCGTGTTGAGTCCCTTTGTGCTGTTATCTAGGAAGGTGCAGTAATGATTCGGTGAATGGCTTTCACCAACTCCGTAATGACCCACAGTAGTTAAGGCCTCATACAAGAGAACTATAATTACCGTGTAATTACCAATTGCGATGTTCGCTGAGCATTTTAGAAGCTTACTATGGCGTCTAGTTAATTATTGCCGTAATGCTGAAACTATTCCAAAAGTCTTCATGTTTGGAAAAAACAGCGTCCAATTAGGCATATTCATGGCAACAAGGCATTGCTGAGATTCCAAACACTGTGTGTGTGTGTGTGTGTGTGTGTGTGTGTGTGTGTGTGTGTGTGTGTGTGTGTGTGTGTCATCATAATGCATTCATAATCACAGGAATGTATAATGAACACAAAGAAAAGGCTTCTGTACAAACCACAGAGGACCAATGTAGGACCACCGAGGGGATATTTTTCATCAGAAACAGATTGTGTTCATAATTATGTTTTCATACAAATAATAATACAAAATCTCCCATTTTTCTCCAAACAAATATGCCAGACCAATAACTGGCATATTCAAAATAGCCGCCTGGTTCATTCATACAGCTGTAACGTTGAAGTGCAAACCAAATTCAAAGCACTGACTCGTTCTGCAAACATTTTTCAACTTACTTATGTTGTTTGCCAAATTTCAAGATGCCAAGATAAACATTGTTGGAATGGCCGCTCTACCAAAGGTATGAAACTCAACCTAATTTAACAGGTCATGGATGCCACTAGCAAAGCCTTTCAAACTCCTCGTCCATGACCTCCATGAGACTGTAGCTGTAAACAGAGAAGAACTGATCTG
Organism: Bryconaethiops microstoma; assembly: GCA_037577275.1. Lineage (NCBI taxonomy): Eukaryota > Metazoa > Chordata > Actinopteri > Characiformes > Alestidae > Bryconaethiops > Bryconaethiops microstoma. The sequence goes on along the minus strand of JBBJLS010000039.1, from coordinate 4,790,695 downwards.
TTTTGCATTGGATTTTCCTCCTGGCTTCGTGACTACGTCTTCAGGCCCTGAGCGCTGATGGATGAATAAATGATTGAGCTCATCTCGACCGATCTCCCAAACCAGAAAAGCAAAAGGTCCAATGGAGTGGACAGCCAACGATTCTCTCCTACTGGCAGCGGCCCGGCGTTTATTTCATGCCTCTTTAAACCAACAGAACTGGATGCCGTGAATCCGTCTGATAACATCCAACTCAAAGCTGAGGCTCGAAGCCTGCCGCCCGGCGCCGCTACTATAGGCCACTCTGGGATCAATTTCTGTTGGCCAGAACGCTGGATTGATTTACAGGGCCTGTCAAAACAGCTTTCTCCACCTGCCACAGATGCGGCACAATCATGGACACTGTTCAGCCCATTACACCACTGCAGCGGAGAGGACTGCAGGGTGGGTCTCTATTTATGGGTCTAGAATATTGTAGTTTGAAACGGCACCATTAGAGTCTGATAGAGTGACATGCAGCAGAGTAGTCATGTCATAATCAAGTGCAGCGTCCAATTAGGAAGAGCCGACAGAAAGCATCACGGTAGAAAAAATTCTCGAAAGAGAAAAATTCTCTTACAGGCCTGATATATCATTTATCATCAAAAGTATGACGGACGTAATGATGTAATATATTACTAAAGTAAAGACATTCTGTCGAACTTTCAACCGAGAACATACCAAATCCACGAGCCAGGTAAAAAATAGTGCGTGTATGTTCACATACAGAAAAGCCTCCTTTAACACTTTGCCACGTCTTTGTCATCCGCTGACATATTGAACGCAACCCATCCAAAAAAATGGAAAAAAGGTATATCCTTGCTTATACAACTACAACGCAGATACATTAAAATTGTATGGAAAAATGACAGCACTATCTCTCAACCCTTACGGCTGCCAGAAATATGTAGCACATTCCAACAATTCCTCACATGGCTATTGCACAATGCGGGGAGTGAGGCGGGGCATTAAAAGCACAGGAAATTAAAGCTGTAAATAAGGAGAGAGCAGATAAGGGATCTCTCTTACAGGAGACGTGTTATGAGAGACAGAACAGCACCGAACGGCAGCGACGAGGAGGCCATCTGCATTTCACGAGTTCCTCCGTGTCAAAGAGTGTGTCTGCTCGGTGCAAAACCTTCATGTGCCATAAACTGCCTCTTCCCACCGAACCGCTAATGGCACAAAGTTCACATGGAATTTCTGACCGGCTTTTTATTTGCTGCGTGGTGACGTGGGGATGCTTATGACTTCCTCGTGACCGGAAAAGACGCTTCCTCCCGACTCCATGGAAACGTGCCGGTGAAATCCGCGTCAGGTCACCACGGAGCACACCAATGTGAAAACTGCCATCTGGGGAAAAAGTCAGCTAGGATGCAGCACATAAAAATGTAACTAGTGTAACGAGAACGTTAGTTTCAATGTAATAAATAGGAGGTAATAATGTCAACAGTGTTTAAGTAACAGTTCATTTGGAGTAATACTGTGCTTAGGAACTAGTACTAGGAAATCAGTTGTTTTTTTAAAAAATCTATATATTCAAAGAGTGAACAAATGAATATGTCTCTATGTACAGTTTTTTAGCTCCAAAAAGTGATGCGACAGCATGTATTTCTGTATACTATGCAACACACACACACACACACACACACACACACACACACACACACACACACACAAAAATAAATCTGGATCTCTCCACATCTGGGCTCTTCATATTTGCATGTGGTGTTGAATCGGCATGGCAGTGTTTACAAAGCTGAGGCTGCACTGTAGCGAGAGTTCAAACTCATTCGACAGCCTCACTCTGCATACTAATGCTCCCAAGCTAGCCTACAGTCCCTATCGCCGCACTCTAAATCCAGGCCAGCTCCGGGGTAGGGGGGAGTCCGCCCGGGCTGGGACGGCCACGATAACAATGCCGCGGCCCTTAATGAAAGGCCTGGTGGGGATTTATTACGACGGAGGAGCGGGGAATACGGTGCCAGAGAGCCTGGACGCTCGACGTTTGAATACAGACCACAAATTATAAACAGTTTCAGTAAATGAAGTGAGTGAGTGTCTTTGTTCCGAGGGCGTACATCTTCCTATTGCTAGTTCGGGGTAGCACACACTAACCGCTAGCATGGCCAGCACTGGGAAAGGAAGTTATTGAAGCCTGGATTTCCTGCTTTCAGCTGTGGCCAAGAACGCAGAGGTTTATGGCAGCTTCAGGAACTGACTCATCTAATGATTCATGGATTAGATATTGCTTTTCATGTGTGTCTGGTTGGGGAAACAGTTTTGTCTAAACACGAACTTACGGAACACCGCGTTTTAAGGTCTACGGGACGGCTGGCGGACACTAGAGGGACACCGTAACACCGCAAGTCAAAACAGGGCTACGGCCCCGTCCGAATGATTGCTTTCCCAATAAGTGGTAAGCACGCCATTTGCATTAAAAACATTAATTTGTTTCCTTGAAAAACGAAGCCCGAGACTCCCATCTGGTTTCAGTTACAAGGCCGAAAGTACTAGAACAGCAGATCTTAATGTGCTCTAAAGTGCCAGACGACTCTCCGGATTGAGAGCAAAGCCTCTAAAACTGGCGGATTCTCACACACGCCGGAAAGATTCCAGCTAAAGTGATCTCGAAACTCCCGGTCCAGGTAAGCACATAAAACCTGCTGGAGTCGAACGCATGAGGTCATATCCAATTATGTGTCTGACGGACAAATTTGCAAAACAAGTAACAAGCACTGTTCTCCTAATTACGTATTTAAGAGCAAGAAGTAAAGTACGATTTAAAAAAAACAACAAAAAAAAAACGGTCACCAAGGCCAAAGTGCACTCGGCAGTTCGCAGCCGGTTTATAGCTGCTGTTCTGAAGCACATTTACTCAGATGACGTCAGTGGCCTCGAGCCAGTTTCTCCTCTTGGAGGCAATGGAGCTCAGCTGCATTAAGGCCTTGCTATAACCACTGAGCAGGAGGCCATGCTTACGAATTCCCTCTGAGACGCAGTTCTCCTCAGGTCACTCACAAACAGACAACAGCCCGACTCACGCCGGCGCACAGCCAGTCCGCGGGAGAAGGCGCGGAACGACACACTCGCACCTCGGTGTGGTCCGTAAAGCTCATACACGCTTTATGAAACTGTACCATTTTTTGGAATGAATGAATGAATGGAACGGTTTTGAGTTAAAAGTTCTTATTGAACTTGCTGAACAATAAAACAGTGATGAAACGCTAAATATCACTCTAATAACAACAATGAGCCCAGAGAATTGGAAACGTACATTCCAAGCATATTCTTCCCCAGACAAATAACTATGTGCTTAGAGCAGTCATGGTTGAAAAATATAAAAGTTAACAACAGCAAATCTCTCACACACACAGCGAAGTTGTGCAAAGGTCTGTATTCAGCATCCCCAAGATTTAATGCCTTCTATTAACTGTGTAATCCATGGAGTCGCTTTAATCAGTGCTCGGGCCCTAATTGGCGCTCTATTAGACTTAATAACGAACATTCGTCCGCATGATACGGAACCGCTCTCACCGCTTCACATAATCGCATCTGTAAAAACCTCTGGCCTCGGCGATCAGTCCCAAAAATAACTAGAGATGCCGTGCCATCCTTGTGTCGAACACATTTCTAGGAATGCATCAATGCTCCTGTATGTGTGACTCAGTCAATCTCCTTATTGACAACCGTCTTAAACCCATGAAAGCAACAAAGACACTTAATGGCAGACAAAATGCTTGCCAGATGAGCTTTAAGACGATTTTAATGCAACAACAGGACGGAAAAGGAACGCAGACTGATTGATTTTTCTCACAAGCATCCCAGGAAAAATAGCTCCGGAGTCTAACTTAATCACGTCTAATAATCCGCATTCATATCAGCTGAATTCCCTACACAAATGTCAGCCCTGAGATGGTCTGAGTCATAAAATCATTGAGAAAACATTCATATATACAGGTATGGCCTTCAAAACTAAATTTCAGATCCAGCGATTGGTATAAATGGTTCTAATATTTTAAACATGAAACAAAATGAGGTTGCTTCAAAATGCACACGCGGGTGAAAGAACGTAATGAATTCTTCAGTTACACCGAGAAGATACATGGTTACAATATGCCAAATACACAATATGAGGCAAATATGCTCCAAAACCTTCCGAAGAGAACAACCAGTTGAACTTACAGGTCCTGATCTGACAATATTCTATCTACACTGAAGCAGCAGATATAAAAGATTTACATGTGACTAAAGGAAAGTATCACCGGATTTTTAAAAATATCTGCGTTATTAAATTGGTTAGAAAACAAGTCAGAGTAGTCTGATGTGAAATACATCATTCTAGAGAAACTTACAAAGTCCCAGGTGTTCACGAAGGTAGCGGCAGGAACCAGACAGCTAAAGTATTTAATGTATATAACATATACTTCACATAAAGTTATTACACGCAGCGTTCACCTCTGTTTTTTAGTAGCGATGGAAAGCAGTACAGTGCAAGCCAGTGGTATGCTGGCGGTGGGAGTGAATGGGATTTTGTTTTTTTTTATTCTTTTAGGGTGGAGAAGTACATGCAGAGCCTTGTATGAGAAAATAGTCCCTAAAGAAAACTTTCGCTTCACAGTTACTTCTGTTTTATCATTAACAGCATTATAAACAATCGAAAGCTTCACAGGTCTCTTTGGGTAACATAATAAATGGTTATATTTGCATTGTAGACCCCATTAAACATGGTTTTTATCTCTACCATGGCAAAAAATCTGAGTAGGCTTCTTCATAACTGACCATTTCATCTAATCTTAACCATCGATTTATGCTAAAACATATTTAAAAATTGGTGGAATTCCCCTTTTATCACTATTTCTGGTCAGTGGCTATTCACAATTGCTCCAGACTGCCTCCAACATTTTGTTAGTATCTTCATGTCATCTTGCATTAGGAACAAAAACGGCAAACCTACGAGAGACTGCTGTGCCATCTGAAGCACAGAGATCTGTGTTTGCTTCTGGAAAGAGTGAATAATACTCGGGTATGTGTAAAACCGCTTTTGATCAGTTCAGTTCTTTATTTATACCAGCTGGTTCCATCGCTGGAAGAATGCGCCAGTGAAAAGGGGACAGGAATAGCTCTCGCTCTCCGTTAGGCATAACAATTCCCCTCCGATATCCCACCGTAGCTCTCACACGACCGAAATATAATATAATGCAACACAGTGGGCAGAATTCCTGCCTAATAGAAGCCCACAATTATGTCAATGTTTGCAATTAGTATCATCCAAGATCTCTTCACATGTAATATTTTCCATCTATTTAGGCTTTATTTTCTTTTACCCAGTGATCGCTCTGATTCCTGTTTGACCACAGATAGCTTCTAATAGGAAATGATGTCGAGGGCGAATAAAACAGACAGGACGTGGCTGTTTGTGTTGGGTTGCATCCCAGCAGAGTTTAGCAGTTCATGTTGCCCCGTGACCACAGGCGGGAGGAAAGTGAGTTAGCTGCATCTAAAAGTGGCAAGGATGCTCGTGTGTGGTTCATTCATATCTGTTGATGCCTTGTTGAGGTAAACCCCTCGCTCGTAGCATATAGCCATTATAAACCTATTTGGTTCCAGGCTGCTTCGCTAAGTGGATATAAAACATTCTGAAAGACAGTAAAAGCATCAACACTTAAGGGGGGGGGAGGGGGGGACAAAAAAAAAAAAAAAAGACCAGCTAATACTCTGTTCTGTTCTCTTTCAAATCAAAGCCAGGTGTTAATTTAAAATGAGTTTCATTTCAAATTAAGCCATTTGCCTCCACTACATTACTGAAGCTGCCATATGGAAATAAGGCAATAGTCAATAGTAGTAATTAGACTACAGATGTGGGAATATTTTCTCATCCAGTCAATCAGATACTACACATTCAACCCGGTTTTGACCAAATATGAACAGTTGTGACACCTGTATCATTTGCGAGATGCAAATTCGGAAGGGAAAACGCTTTCCATCACAATAATTTGGTCCATACAGAGGTACACGCAGAGCCTTGTATGAGAAAGCAGTGCCCAAAGACAACTTTCGCTTCACAGTTACTTCCGTTTTACCATTAACAACGTTAAAAACAATACAAAAGCTTCACAGGTCACTTTGGGTAACATAATAAATGGTTATATTTGCCTTGTAGACCCCATGAAACCTGGTTTCTATCACTACCATGGCAAAAAATCTGAGTAGGTTTCTTCATAACTGACCTTTTCATCTCATCTTAACCATCGATTTACGCTTTCCATCACAATAATTTGGTACATACAGGAATTTCTGTTCTTATTTAAGAATTTGAGCAACCACATCGCGGCAAACCCAGAATGAATACAAATATTTCATTTTTTAAGTATTATCAAAAATGAATTTGTATCAAGGAAACTCCAGCAGCTTGACCCCAAGACCCAGAACGCAAATATACAGAGAGCGTCGATCTACTCAGCGAGGGAACGAGCGGCCCTTTCACCAAAGACAAATTCATACCGAGCCATAAACAGTTGGCAACTGAAATATGAAGCGTATTAAAATGCCATTGATAAGTTAAGTGAGCAGATATCTTATCTGAAGCATACAGGAGCCATATGGTGCCGCGGCCACTAGCGCCTGTTGCTGGCACAACAATGGTCCGGCCTGGACGTTGAGCGGCAGGCGCAGGTTGACAAATGGTCGTTAGCCTGCATCCTCCGAGCAGTAAATGCGAGAGCAAACGTTCATATTTGCATTTTTCCCCCCCCTTACAGGTGCAGAAGGGGTCTAAACCAGATGTCGACCCGAACGCGGCACTGTTTGCCTTCTGAGGTTCAACAGCCCCGCACACACACACACACACACACACACACACACACGCACACACACACACACACACTCCTCCCTGGCTCAGCAACAGGAAAGACAATAGGGTCTCTCTGTGTGTTCTTCCATTCCCCCACAATCCTCCATTCCCAGAGGTAACCCAATCCACTATGTCTGAGTAAGGCACCTATTCTCTTCCCATTTCACAACTGAAAGACTGCATTCTTCCCTCCTCAGCCATGCTGATGAGCACCACTCATACAGAAAGTATCGAAATGAATGCGCCTTCTTTTTCCACCCCTCCGATTCCGATTTATTATTAAAGCCGCAAAAATGCACGCCTAGTGACAACACGGGGGTGAGCCGCGCCGTTTCTACATCACTACCGCAGCTCCAGCGCTGGCCAGAAGAAACACCGCAGGTCTGTCCCAACGACAAGCACGTGTTTAAGTCAGTAACGACTAATAAAGATTTAATAACAAGGATCAATTCTTGTTCTAAGGGGTGCAAGGATACACACGCTTTCCTACATTTCTACTGTTGAAAATGTTCTATGGAAAGTGTTAAAATACTTGCCTCTACCGGTACTGTTTATAAAAAATAATTCTACTGCACTGATTTAGATCATTTTTGTTTCTAAATAAAAGTCGCAGGTGTCAAGGTCACACCTAATTAAGTCTGAAATGTCTTCTAATCTTACAAACCTGTTCTACTGTTCTCCTGTACACAGGACGGGGGGTGTAGGGGGTTGAAAATGCCTCCATTTTCAGCTCGCTAGATTCAAAATATTAACTCCGACACGTCACAAAAGCACCAAAAATATGTCCAGTCCATACACTGAGTCTAACACTAACCATTAACTGCAGTTAAGTTACTGTTTCGGGTTTCGTGTTCCTGGCGGGGGTTAACCAGAGGGTAGAATAAGGGAATGAGAGGAAAAAAGTTTTCAAAAGTTTTCAAACACATTTTCCATTTTTACACTTGGACTCATTGTTTGAACTGTTTTTCAGAACTGCATGGAAATGATTATACATTCGTTAACAATCTTTTCTTGTACGTTTCTGTCCAATAAGAGAAATCTCAGTTTGAAAACCAACAATAAATAATTTTACACTGAAACAATAACACAGGGCCTCCACACATGAACAGTATAACACATGGGTTACATATTAGTAATACATACATACATACACATATATATATATATATATATACACACATACACACACACACACACACATATATACACACACACACATATATATATATAGATATACACACACACACACACACATACACATACACACACATACACACACAAACACACGCACACATACATATATACATATATATATACACACACACATGCACACATTCACACACACATATATACGCACATATATATACACACACACATATATACACATATATACGCACACACACAAACACATATATACACACACACACATACGTATATACACACACGTGCGCACACACATACACACACACACACACATATATATATATATATACACACACACACACACATATATATACATATATATATACACACACACACATATATATATATGGGAGGAGAGGGAAGAGCAATCATTACAAGTGTATTTGTGATGTGCGGAGTTTTGCTCAGGTCCTTTCCACTGATCCAGTCTAGCATCACCCAGCTGTGTTAGAACACATTACCAGTGTATAAA
>JBBJLS010000039.1:4762501-4772501 GCA_037577275.1 Bryconaethiops microstoma | reverse complement strand
GTGCCAAAGTCTGCTTTCCCTGGTCAAACCGTTGACTTTCCAAGAAAAAATAAGGACACATCCACCATACAGAACAAAATGGTTTTATTTTTATTTTTAAATATTGTTTTTTTTTCTAATTTTAGGACTTTAAGTCAGCAACATTTCAATTGACCCGGGGGCACCCATACGTTTGCATAAGAATGTATGAAAATGACCTCTTCTCTGATTGACAACCCCATTGCCTGAATAAAAAAGCTGAAAAAGTGGACTCATGTAATCACACTGGAATGTATGTTGTAACAGCGTGGTGCAGTTACAGGCTTCCTACCACACGGGGCACTATAGGGAGTTCTATAACTGAAAGTTCTCTACGTTTGCCATATGCAGTTATTGTTCTCCCTACATGGAAGTTAATTTCGCCATGCCTGAAATTCATTACATGTGTGATTTTTAATAGGTGCTCTGCCTGCTGTGTGGAGCAGGTGGGTTTCTTGTCTTTGGAGTGGGTGTGTCATCCAAAAAATGCAGAAAAAGCTTCTCAGTATCATGGACATCCCCTCTCACCCCATGCACGCCTCCATGATGGGCCATCGGAGCCACACAGCAAAAGACTCATTGCCTCCAAATGCAGAACCGAACGCCACAGAAAATCGTTCTACCTGTGGAAATAAGATTGCGTATCTCTTCCTCGCTCTGTCGGTGATCTTTCTCAGCATTAATGTCATTAGGTGCTCGTTCGAATCGTGCAATATTACTCATCTGCTTGTTATTTACGCACCTGTGTGTTTGTTTCGTCCCCTCATCACATGCTGTCTCCTTTTATTTGCGCTATTACTACTGTTCTGTTTAAACTCTTTATTGTCTATCTTTATTCCTCTTTTTGCACTGAGCATGTTTATGACAAAATAATTTCCCTCGGGATGAATAAAGTTCTTTCTTGTTTTATCTTATCTTATCTAAACTTATTCCGGAGTCCGTCCTTCTCAGATGGAGCCGGAAGAGTGACCGAGAGCGGCAGCTTCCAAACCAGCCATTAGGCCAGAAGGACAGAGAGACTCTGGAAGTAAACTGGAAGGACATGGCGGTCTTTCTGATGGACTGTTAAATGTCTGGTTGGTGTGTGTGTGTGTGTGTGTGTGTGTGTGTGTGTGTGTGTGTGTGTGGTGGTGATGTGTACACAAGCTCACAAATGCTTAAGAGTTTTGGTGTCTTACTGCCTTGTAATATTTATTAAGGGGAGGTTTGTTACAATGTATCTATATATAGTGTTTTTTATTTGACTTGTGTTTTAACTTTCGTTACATTCGTTATTTATGTAGCTTTTCATTTTATTTTAACATCGTTCTTGTCCGTGCAGTCGTAACATAAGCAGTTTCCTCCAGGATCAATAAAATTTTCTGATTCTGATCCTTTCATGACTCCCAAAGCATGCATAGTCATTTAATTTGCAGCTTATATGGACCGTATCTGCCGACTTTTGAAATTTTAGCAACATATACACAACTCATAAAACTATTTCATTTAAAAAGATCAGCTTTCTATGCTTTGGACCCTTTGACGCATTCAGACTAGGCTGTGCTGGCCAGGCCTTCCTAACAAGCATTAATATTATGTTTAAAGTGTAAATGTAAAGTGTTACCAAACAAAAAAGGTTAAATTTGCATTGCTTCTCCCTCATCATACACACCTCTTTCTGCTTGCCATATGCTTTCCCAGCTGCTTTACAGACGTCTTTAGGTCAAATCAAGCCACGTTTTTGTTCCAGCTTGAGTGTATAAGTAGGATGGAATTGTACATAACAATTTCTGGGCCAAAACAAAGATTACATTTACATTTAAAGCATTTAGCTGAGTGATGTACATCCAGAGTGACGTATATCAGTGCTCAAGTCGTTCCCATTTGTTCCTTAAACCTGTAAAGCTATACTTAAATCAACATCTGCTATTCAACCAAGTTACTGCAGGCTAAGTTACACCTAAACAACTCCTGTCAAAGAAAAGTCAGAAGTTAAGGCAAAAGTAAGGAAGGAATGAGTTTTTGTTTGGTTTTTTTTGGGGGGGGGGACGGGGGAGATTGGGGAAGAAGATATATCTTGTTACACTGATGTACAATTACATTAAAACATTTTTTTTCCTTCATCTGTAAAATCATTTTTTTTAAGATGCTTTTGAAAAGACATGATCATGCATGCAGAACCCTTGTATGAGCCCATGTCCTCACGCTGAATGTAAACAAGTGTGTGCATGTGCACTTTGAAGACTGGAGCGTGTCAGTCTCTTAGCTGCTGAGGGGGAGCAGAGGTGGTGCACTGTGGTTGGGGGGGGTTGGGGGGGGTGTAGGCCTGGCCTGGCCTGCTTTGGTTCATTTCTCCGCCGCCCTGTGACCTCTGTTAATCAGGGACCCCTGCGAGGCCAGGTGCAGAGCAGAGGCCGGCCTGGGCTGCGGCTGGCGCACACAGGCGCACTGATTGGCTTCAGTGAGAGATAAGAGAGCCGAGTCAGCCAGAACCACTCACTCACTCACAGATAAAAACACACAGCTTCATTTCAATCAGAGCAATGAGCGAGGGGGGGGAGGGGGGGGGGGGGGGTTGCGTGGGTGGGTGCCAGCAAACCAAAACCACCACAGGGGGCCTTTTCATCAGATTTATATTCCTTTTATGTGCCTCTGTAATGGTAACTACTTTGAAATTAAGTAGGTCCAATCAAATCAAAGGACACACACACACATACGCGCGCACATGCACACACACACACACACACACACACACAGAACAGTAACTTTCGGCGATACCAGCACGGAGGACATTATTCTAAAATGTTTACAATCGTACAACAGTGTAAGCCCCCCTTTATGAACATTGCCCTCTAGTGGTCAGTGAAAGGTTGGGGGGGGGGCGGCGGGTGCAAGTCTGGCTTTCTGGAGTGAGCTTTACTTTTCGAACTGTATAAACATCCCAAAACTATGCAAAGCCTTAACACACCTTTCATTCCATTTAACGGAGACAAAGAGAAAGTTGTGCGGGGGAGAAAGTGCCTCATTAAAATTTTGCGCAGGAATGCCTTTGGCCTAGAAAAATACCAGAGAGACTTCCATCTGCATAACAGGAAGCCGAGTATTCATGCCGTTACCTTAAACAAAGAATTCGTTAGAGGAAAAATGTTGATTAGATGCCTGACAATGTCGATGTTCCTCTCCTCGAATCCTTCAATCGCATTCCTCTGTTTAACATCTGAGAGATTAAAAAAAAGGACAAAGCTGGCACCAAACTCACCGGAATGACACAGTTAACAAAATTTAATTAAGACCGATTGTAATATCTGGGCTATTTATTTGAATTTTGGCGACTCTGTGGTTTTTTGGGGTTTTTTTTTTTTTCCCCACATTTCACTTAGCGTGAAATAATGAACGAATGAATTTGAAACAAAAAAAACCAAGCACAGCTTTGGGAACTGGCAGCTCAAAACAGAATTTCTCCCAAAAAAAAAGGATTTTTCCTAAAAATCAGGATGTAACTGGGTTACTGAAACCACTCATTGCTGCACTTTGCCAGAAAAACCAGGAAGAGCACTAGTCTCCAGGCAACAGGCGAGGTTTTTGATGTCCAAATGTTTGTGCACTAAATGTCTCTTTAATTCAATTCTGTAATGCAGTGTTTGAAGATATGGATCTTTGCTGCCTTTGATGGTCATCCTGGTACTCAGAGGCATGTCGCTGGAACAATCCCACACTGCAGCCCTGCTATAAATAAGGCCTACATACACGGCCGTCGCCGCCGCCGCCGCTACCACACCGCCGCACGAGGAGGTGAAAAGAAAAACCTGCCAGTCAGGAACGGGACAAGTCACATTGTTCAACATAAACGCAGTTCTGATGGCCGCGTTTGATGCACAGCGGGGAGATAAGTGGATGGAAGAACGTGAGCAGGCAAGAGGATCAAGCTAAAACTCTCTAACTGCACTTAAATGGGAGGCCTGCTACAAATGATTAGAAACTGTATACCCTGAAAAAGTGCTTTGAATTTCCTTTGCTCAAACGTTTTGCATGAATAAATCGTCTTACGGCAAAACACTGATTGCCAAAAGGAGGTAAAATGAAAGATAAAACCGTCTTTGTGTGCTTTATTACATTCACGTACGCGTTTTAATTAAGCGCCCTTTTTTCAGTTTACATTATCTATGCACACGCAGCTCATCTGCATGTCTAAAGCCTTTTTAAAGAAATGCAATATATATAGTCAGCAATTTTGTAGTAGCAATTTTACTCAAATCTTTATTATTGGTGTTTTTCTTAATAAAATACGTATAGTGCATCACACAGCTTCAGCAAAAGTCCAACGAATTCTGTTCCCAGTTCTGCGTTCAGAGTCGGGCGAAGGGACGCTATAGCGAAACACACTTTGGCATCACTGGTCCTTTAAATGAGATTAAGACCAGATGCTGGAGCAGATTACATTAGAGGAAAAGGGATGTGAAACATGGCGCAAAAAGCACGTCGCTTAAATAAAAAAGTCTCTTCATTGAGTAAATGGCATGCAATGGTGACTGTATGTAGCGGTAGCTCCTATAGCGGTATGTCGTAATAACTACATATGATTAATGCACAACTTTAATGTCGACTGCTAATATATTTGCTGCAGCCATGCAGCAAAATCGAAGCATTTTTATTCGTTAAAAAAAAAAAACAACACTTTTCGCATTTTCTCTTTACACATTAAGCAAAAAAAAATAAAATAATAATAATAATAATAAAAATTTTAAAAAGTCTGAACATTTTAATAGCAGAGGGAGGCTATAATCAATGCAGGGAGAAGCATTCTCTGGTGTAAATGAATGCCCGAGGCATGTTAATAGTCTTCTAAAGACACTGCTAAGAGTACACGATGGAGGAATCAATTACACGTAATGACCAGAATCTTTAGTACAAATCGATACGGAGCTCGGATGAGGGGCTCTGCCTGGTGCCGAGTCGAGCAGTTACCAGCTGTTTCAGAGGCCTGCCTCCGTCCCCTTTTGTATGTGTGAGTAAACAGCAGTTGAGGATGAGCAGAGCCTGAGATCAAGCACCTCAGCCCGTTTGATATCATGAAGGGACGGCTGAGGAGGAAGCGCCGGGGAAGGTAATTGCGGCTGGGCGGCTAATGGCAGGGAGCGCCGCTATTCAGGACACCTTTAGCGCTGGACGCTCGATTACACAGGTGGTCATTGCTGTTATTTTGCCCTCTGAAAGGCAGCTCACTCTGATGAAGTCGCGTTCCTCTCTTAATCCCCCCGGCTCCAGTCGTAATGGGGCTGGCAGAAAATGTGTCAGAACAAAGGTTTTTATCGAAAGGCAATTGTCAGCGACTGCCCCTAAACGCGCAAATTTTCACATTTAACACCGGCTCTTAATGCACACGCCAAGAAAACGACAGGCAGAGTCTGATTTTTTTTTTCTTCTTTCTTTCTTTCTTTCTTCCTGCCCGCCCCCCCCCCCAAAAAGCGCTTCATTTGACGGCCTGTTTTGTTCCGCCGCGCGATGGAAAAGTCTGCAATTTTGGAAGCATAAAAAGGAAAAGCTGACCAACAAACAGACCCAACCTGCAATTCGTCCAGGCCAGCGGCGTCCACGTTCGCCTTCAGGAGTGTCCCTGCACTGCTGGCATCGAGTTAAGGGACTCTCAGTCTCTCGCTCTCTCGGTCTCTCTCTCTCTATGTCTCCCTCTCTCTCTCTCTCTCTCTCTCTCACGCTGTCCTCCTTAATTAAGTCACGTCACATGTCATTCACCTGGATCAAAACTAAAAGTTGGCACAAATTAGAAAGTACGCAGCTGAGAGACAGCACAGCTCTTTCAAGGGAACGGGACAAACGCAACGTGGCCCAAAAAGATCCGCAGAGCCACACTTTCAATTATCCCCCGCAGCCGCTATTGTTACCTTGTCAGGTATAATTGTGCACAGCTGAGCTGTGTGACATTACATGCAGGCAGAAAAAAAAAAAAGTGCCCTCTCCTTTCACAACAGCCTGCCCTCGACGGGACCATTCAAGTCGAAGGGCAGGCCACGACTAAACACAAATTTCATCAGGGACGCGGCAGCCAGACGTCCGTTAAATTAAACACCCCTCTGCCTTTTAGCGACCCCTTTATTGGAGAGGTTAAATAAATGCCACTTTATCACAAAAGTTATTAAGTGCGATTGCGCCGTTTTGTCAGCAACTTAAGAGGCTAAAACTACACGCAGAACAGTCACGCAAAATGATCAATGGTTAATAAGCAGACTGTAATTGGTTTCAAAGACAGGAATTCACTTTTCCGCGGACCCAGCGGGGCCCGCACACCACATTCAGGCCTCAACAGTGAAACAAATGATTGCAGCGACCTTCAAATTAAACCTCACAAGGGAATCCATTTTCTTTTCCCCATTACATTCTCAAACTCGCGGCGTACAGTCGGAATTCTCTTACTGACCTTTGGCTGAGGGGGTTAAAAGAAGGCAATTTCAGGTTTACTGTTTACATCCAAACTAGAGATGCTTCATACAGTCGGAAAAGAAAAACATTCAATCCAGCGCAACAAAAAGTTTGAACCACTTAATTTGGTCTGTTTACTTCATAGGAACCTGAACATGCGGTTCCTTTGTCACGGGACTCATTCAGCAGGGGGGGGCGGGCGGGGGGGTATAGATGTGACCTTCACAATTCCTTGTGCAACATATGAGCAAATGATTTGGATTTTTTTTTTAAGGTAAAAGACTTCAATTTCGGATGCTACAGTATCTCTAATAATTTTTCTTATACGAGCAAATGTTGTAAATTACTACACGTTTACAAAAAAAATAAAAATAAAAATAAAAATCTCTAACATCCAAGACACAATTAGACAGAACTCGTTTTTCCTTCACTTAAGTTTCTTCATGGCTGTCGGAATTACAACGGCGACGTAAAATTTCATTTAAAAAAAAATTATTAAAATAAAAGGCTGAATAAATAACCTGGAGCAAATGAAGGGAAAAAAAAGTAATGAAAGTAATCTCATGTAATACTGATAAGGATATCATGGGGACAGTGAGAGCGTTTTGATCGTTTAGAGGGGTGGAATGGACGTGTCCTGTGGAGACGTGTTTCCTTCTCTTTTCACTCCACGTTCCTGTACTTGGTAAAAAGGTTGTAGAGGACGCGTAACGTGGACTTCAGGTCACAGTTGACAATGTCTGCAAGGACACACAAGGGATGAAGATTGGGGTTGTTCACAAAGACAGGAAGCCACAGATACAAAAACAGCAAGTTTGGGATCAGAAGCTTCAGACACTGTTAATACACCGAATATTAAAATGACGTTAGGACTGCATCAACTCAAGCTTGGGACCAGAGGTGGAAAGTTATATCCACTAAAATGAGTGTTTTAAAATGACAAGGCTTTTATTTCTACATTTACCACAATTTACTTTTCCATCTTTCTCATTTCTGTCCTTCACATTTTGTTCTTAGTGCTTTTTATGTGTTTCATTTTTATGTGTTCTGTTGGTGTGGTTTCTGAACTGCTGTGTTATTGTTCACACCTGTTACTAAGAAGCTTCAGTAATTTCACATCCCAAGGATTACAGCTGGACGCACAGTTCCACTGCAGCCCTGAAGAGAACTCAGGACTTGACGAAACATTTTTTTTTAACGTCATACTGTTTTATTCCTACTCAGTTTTACCACTGTTGCTTCTATTTTAGTCATTGCTTCACTTTGATAACATTTAGAAGTGGGCAATGTGGCAAAAATACAACAGAATCACAATATTTCGAGAGTTTTTCACATTACACGATAGATCACAATCTATAGTCATTTGAAGTCTGACAAGTTAGATCAAATCAGTGACGCCACATAAAAAAATACCAAAAAATATGATTATTTTTAGTGCATATTTCACACACTCAACTAAATCCTATTAAATAGGTCCAATTATTAGAGGACTGAGAAACAAATGTAATATTGATACTATATTTTTCATATCAAAGTAGCAGCACAAAGTATTGATTTGTCTGAACTTAATATTCTTTTATCATTTAAAAAATGAATTTAATATACTTTAATTTGGGTGCATATGTCTACTCTGATAACATTGCTTTTGAGGTGGACAAGATGAAGAATGGAAAGGAATTAAATAGGAAGATTGAACTGAGAATGTGTTATTTTTCTTATAAAGCATTAAAATGCTTTTTAATAATATATGAGGGGAAATAATTCAAAATGCATCACAGAACTGAAATAATCGCTGTATCAGAATAAACATTAAAGAATCACTATAATATTGTATGCTGGCCCAAATGTTATGTGTTTACTTATTTATACTTGTTTGTACTGTTATACTGTTTGTACCGTTTGCACTATTCTTGACTACATTGCACATTTTTTTCAACCATTGCACATTTTACTTATATTTATTTATTGAACAGAGCTGTCCACACACTCAGGACATGTTTGGCTAAATCAAACCTCGTTCAGAATTTCTTGTGGTAACTTTACTGACATATTGCCCACTAATTTTATACTTCTTTATTTGCACTGTTCTGTATGTGGCACAATGGTTTATGTCTGTTGCACTATAGGTACACTGTGGAACATATCTTTGTATGTAGTTGAGATGACAATAAACTTCACTTTGACTTTGATTAATGTTATATTGTCGTATTGTCACATGATCAGTGACAATTTGACATGGTCAGCATTTTTTATGTACTTACCACCGTCACAATATACTCAGAAAATGTATACTAATAACAATAAATATCGCCGTATTGCCATCACTAGTAACGTTGCTTTTAATTTAGTACGGTTCTAGGCTACTCTGCTCATCTCTGCGTCTGATCTGAACAGAAGCTCTATAATCCTCCTGATTCTGCAAAGCCTGAATTGCGATGCAATCACTGTTTACATCAAATTCAGTGCGCAATCACCGTTTACTTCAAAGCTAATTGCCAAAGTCCAAAAAGCGGCTTCATGTAGTGATTAGCTTCACACTGAGTGAACATTTAAAAAAAAGATCAAATGCATATGGCAATACTTAACGTTAACTAGATTCAACTATGGTCGTTCGTAATCAGGCAACTTGGCTTAGCATGTCTGAGCAAATGAAGTGTTCTAAAACCAATTACAGAGCTTAGATAAGTGCTGTGCCTGACAAAATATCTACAGATGTAAATAATCGTAAGAGCACAGTGCCACTCACCCTCTGGCCGCGGCTTCGGTTTCTCCAAACCACCATCTTGCATCAGTTCAAAGGAAAAAGAAACATTGTGCACCTACAATCACGGAATGTAGGACAAAAATGTAAGCAAAGTGACAATCGAGAAAAAAACGTAATTATCAGATCGTAAATTAAGAGCACATATGGTTCAAGGCGTCAACAATATTGTAATTAAAGTCTCTCGTTATCATCTGAGGCTGCATGGCCTTGGTTGCAAACACAACCTATTGAATAAAGTACAGTGCAATAGACAGACTGCACTCTCCTACATAATCTCTGAATTAACCTTCATTCAGTCTCCCAATTTCTAATTACTGCAGTGTCAACACCGCAAAAACAACAAAGTGCTGTAAGGAAGCTGTCAGGTACTTCACAGCTATACTGGAAGCAATACACAGCTCTGGAAGAAAAAAAAAAAGAGACCACTGCAAAAA
The DNA here is from genome assembly GCA_037577275.1 of Bryconaethiops microstoma. Lineage (NCBI taxonomy): Eukaryota > Metazoa > Chordata > Actinopteri > Characiformes > Alestidae > Bryconaethiops > Bryconaethiops microstoma. The sequence continues at coordinate 4,762,871 of JBBJLS010000039.1, read as the reverse complement.
TGTTCAGTTTCTCAGGTTTTATCTTTTATAGGTGCAAGTACTGAACTGAACAGCTTTGCCTTCGTTTTTAAAAACTGCTGACAATATTTCTCCTAATTTCCAAAATTTCCATAATTTTAAAGGAAATGACAAAACATCAAAATAAGAGAAATGATGTAGTGTTTACAGAGCTTGAACAATTCAAAGAAATCAAATCTCCTGTTCACTTTTAAACAAAATGGCAATAATAACCTTTGACATACTTCTAGTAGTGTTTTGCCATCCAACCGGTCGCATTGCAGAAGGAGAGTGTCGATTACAGCAGTGTTTTATACTTTTCCTCATTAAATAAGATGTGATTCAGGTGATCACTAATCAGTACCTCATAAAG
>JBBJLS010000039.1:4736415-4749541 GCA_037577275.1 Bryconaethiops microstoma | reverse complement strand
AGGAGGATGCTGAGGAGAGACTGAGTGTGTTGGGAGGAGGATGTTGAGGAGAGACTGAGTGTGTTGGGAGGAGGATGATGAGGATGAAGCTGCAGGGAAGAGGAGAAAGGGAAGGCTTAGTAGGAGGCTTTTGGATGTGATGAGGGAGGACATGCAGGCAGTTGATGTGAGAGAGGAAGATGCAGAGGACAGAGGGAAATGGAGACTGGTGATCAGCTGTGGCCAAAAGTAGAAGAACAACTGTTTAATCTGTGAATTGTCTGAATCTCATCCTCTACTACTATTTTATTGGATTTATTTTTATTGCATTAATACTAAGCCACTTTCATAAACCGTTTTGCACCAATGATCTGCTGGTACAACACACAATCTTTACACACAGCAGAGTTAGTGTTACACTGTCATTTTGTTACAATTGTGTTCCTGTAATTGTGCGGCACTATAATTTGTCTCTTTTTATTTTTTCTATTGTCTTTTATACTTTCTTGTTGCACTGAGCATGCAAATGACAAAAGGACGTCCTGCAAGATAAATAAAGTTATCTAATATGGTCTTACCTTATATTATCTGATCTGTGTAATGTCAAGTCTGTGTACCACGTCATCACAACATGTGGACATCGTCAGAGCTGCACAGTTTCCCCACCAATACAAAAAAAAAAAACTACCGGCACCGAATAAAAACGTATAAACAAACAATTTGTGCTTGAATAACACAACAAAACACAGTTTGACCATATAAACTGCACGTTATATACCTACTTAGGAGTAAAAACGCTGTAAAAAGGCTCGGCTCTGTGACAATTTAACCATTTTCCCCGCTGTTAGCCTTGCTAGCTAAACTAAAACGTCTGAATTGAAATTTAAACGCCTACGTGTACCCTCTTTCGCAACGTAGTGAGTCAGAAAACACGTTTAAGCAACATTCGTGCGCTACGTGTTACTTTAGGTCTATTTAATGCAGTTAATTGGCTCTTTATTGGAGAAATAGCTTAGCTTAGCATAGCATAGTCCAGTTAATTCAAAACAAAGCGTGGCGCCAGAATGGAGAGCAGCACATTCAACACGGCACGATGATTAAATTAATTAAAATTATAATTAATTAGGGGAATAGGTGAGGTTTTAGGAGCAATAGTGATAAAAATGGGTGTTATAGAGTCGATCTAAGTTAAAAGGGAGGTATAAGAGAGAGGCCCCGAGCACAAAGAGGCAGCTTCTCCTCTTCTCACCACTTCGATGTTCTGGAAGCCGGTCAGAACCAGGTTCTTCAGGAGCTCGCAGCCGATCCCCCCGGCCCCCACCACCAAAACCCGGCAAGACCACAGCGACTCGGCCAGCTCCTTCCTCAGAGGACCCACTAGCTGCACCATGGTTCAGATTTAAGCTGCAGGACGCAGGTTTTGGCTGGTAGACCCACACACACACGCTCTCTCACACACACACCTCCACCGAGAGAGAAGAACGAGCCACCAACGACTGGATCTTTCGAATCGGTTCCTTTGAGTGAATCGATGGACAAAAGTATTGGGACGCCTGACCATTTCACCAACAGGGACTTTAAAGGAGACAGATTATGCAAAACTCACTTTTTGCATCCTTTTGTATTTCCATTTGTGTCTCTACTGCTTCTATAAACACTCCAAGAACGAAAAAACCATCCATCCGTTTTCTGTGAATTGAAAGATTTTGGTGTCCGGAATCATGTGCTTCTTCGAGCCGTTTGGACGTAATAACGGTGAAATTTGCATAGAACCGCCCCTCATCTGACGAGCCCCACCCACTAGATTAGTTGAAGATCTTCCATGTTTGTCTGCTGGTTGTATGAGTATAAGACTCCGAGCGCTGTGTCTGCAGGCAAAGACATGTCAGTCATGAAGTGTGTGTTCATCTGGCTCCGGGTCCGACTCGGGTCGAACATATAGGTCTGGATAGAGCCTCTGTTTCACGTGCGTTAAATGTGCAGCGTTAACATGGGACAGGTGGGGCGTGGCCAGCAACAGCTTATTTGCATAAAAGTGACAGAGCCCTTAAACGGCTCATTTTGAAAGGGACTGAAACTGTCAAGAATAAAGCTGGTGAATCTCTTTATGCGAGAGTGATTTTGTGCAAAGAACTTCATGAACATGTTTTGTAGCCCATAGACCAGTTATAACTAAAGTGAGTTTTGCATAATATGTCCCCTTTAACATCCAAGAGGTGTCACAGTCAGACTTCCGAACACTGAACATGATTCGCACAACATGTGTCCTGGACCATCCAATGCAGTATAAACATAATCTGCACTTCTGGCAGACCTTTAGTTTTTGCTGGGATTGTACAGAAATCCAATATGAGTTTCGTACTACTCTGCATGACCTTGAACTTTAGAACTCAGAGTGTAATAGTAAAATCTGACTTCAACAGTCTAAAGCTGGTGTTTGTTCTCCTACACACTCGCTGTTTTCTGCTCTTTTTCGAGGCGCGCCGTCGCTTGGCCCGCTCTCCGGAGCCCCTCCCTCTGTGGGTTTTCCCCACCCACCTGTGGGCGGAGACTGTCCTGAAAGGTCTCCTTGGCTCAAGATCTTGTGGTTTTTTTTCCCATTTGTTCCTAAAGCCTAAAATAAAAGGAATTTGTTCATTTTTGTTCTTTATATGCATTTTCATGTGACAACATTTTTAAAACCCCAGTAATTATTATTATTACACGTTTGTGTTCTACGGTTTACGTTACAACATCTCAATATCTCAATAGACTTAAAGATACAGAACTCCCCTGGAATTCCCCTTCAGTCTGATAAACGAAGGGCCTACTTTAAGTTACTTCTCAGACACACACACACACACACACACACACACACACACACAATGTGTGTTACTAGACCGGAACACTTACTTTCTTATTATTTTTGATATGACAATTTGACATTTACAGCTTCACATTGCTGGTCAAAGAACACTTGGCCATTTTTAACAGTCACCCAGCTTTCATTGGTCACTCACTGCTCTTGCAGTCTGGATTTTTATGATTAAAAAAAAAAAACTTGCTCTGTGCCTTCTCTCCCTGCCTGTGATGCAATTATCTGCACAAAGCCATGTAAACAAACAGCACAATGGACATGGCCCTGCCCCGGGCACTCATTAAAGCGGACATTTTCCGAGCAGTTATGTTCTGAAATCTCAAGCACGGCCTTCTTGCAGACTGGAAGGTGCCTGAATGGGGTCTTACGCTCCGCTCAAGCTCGCTGCCGCTCTGTGGTTTCACAGGGACCTGACCGACGTCTTCGACATGAGCTTTCATCGAGATGACGTGTGAACTACAACGTGTATGAGCTGCGAACGTTGTGAATGGAAGATGACAAGGGACAACATGAACGTACTCTGCACTTTCTGAAAAATAAAACACTTCACTACTGCAGCATTGGTTTCTTTCTTTTCCTGGGTGACGTCATCTTCTTTGGAACGGGACTTTATGAGATCCGTGGGTTTTTTTCTGGGTTTCTTATTTTGGGAAATGATTTCGGTTTCCATACTTACCATCCCTGTCTTCGTTTCTCACCCTCGTTACATCTGTAATACATTACAATGCAATTTCCACCTCATTTCGTGTGTGAATGCTAATAGAGGTTCGGCGGCGTGTATTGCGGTACTTTCCCCGTTCGGACGGAAATACGAAATGCCGCGAGCTTCAATTTGCTGCCACAATGCGATACGCAGCTCAGGTCAAGAGGAGAGCGAACGACAAGCGGGTGTGACCTTTCCGAGTCTGGTTCTAGCCCGGGTCACTCCACAAGCGCTCCTCAGCCGGCCTTTTTCAATTCCTGCAATGGCAGCGTGAGGTCACGCCGCACACACTTGACACTCGCTCTTTCAGACGGAAATGTCTGCCACGTCAGTGCTCTTACGGCGCGCGTGCATAGCGGTTTCTCTCACCGCGAACAAAGCTGCATTGAAAATGGTACGTTTGAGGTAGGACGTTCTGATGACTACGACCTTACGACTGTGATCTTATATGAAAGATGGTATCCGACCTATTGCAGTGCTTCATTCACAACTGAGAGAATCACAGCGGCAAACACGACTACAGGTATTGAAGACACGCCATGTGGGATACAAGAAGCGGCTCTTCTATGTGTCCTTTCAACACTTTTTGATCTTTATGCCAATATACAAACCAAAGTGAGAACTAAGGGAGCGGGTGCGGAGGAGGGTTGGAGGTGTCTGGAACCCAAACGTGCTGCACAATAAATAAATAAATGAATAAGTTAGAAAAAGATACTGAATACCATGTACATGAAATGGTTGCTAAATGTGTCAGTGTCTAAGTGATCTTGTTACTATAATATACCGTTAAGTCTATAGGCATTTGGACAGTGATGCAGTTTTTGTCATTTTCTCTCTCTATGCAACCGCAATGGATTTGAAATGAAGAAGCCAAGACGGAAGTTTAGACATTCACCTTTAATTTGAGATATTATGTAATATCTATTGACTTAACTTTTGGAAATTTGGAAATTCAATTACAATTGAGTCCATAAATATTCGGCATTTTCGCAGTATCACAGTAAGCTTTCGGAATTTAGAGGCATTTTCCAAAGACTCCCTCCATTTTGGTGCTAAACCGAGAGAAAATGGCGAATACTAATGGACCTAATTGTAATTGAATTTCCTAATTTCCAAATCTCACTCAGTCCAAAAGCATTTTTTGTCTGGAAAATCGTGTTTTACTTCTTTTACCAATTGGAAAGCAATTCTTAGAGGAAATAATTTTTTTAATGGAAATTTTACAGTTACTTTTACAGTCATTTTTCAATGCCTGTTTTTAAAGTGCAACTCCAGCACATTTTAGTTTGGGCAAATTTGATTAATAAATATAATGAAATTTTTTTTTAAGTAAATCAATATTCAATGTCACAAAATTATGTACAAGTTTAATATTTATATCCGACTACACGACACAGCATGGAGTCAAAGACTAACGGCATAAAAACTGTAAACATACTTCTGTCTACCAGTAAGCAAGTACCACACTGGCGACTGTGCGAGTGGACCGAGGGAGTTTCGGAAATTCTCCTAATCTTGTACTGTGTATTATACAAGGACTGAGTGAGTTTTGGTCAGTTATACTGAGTGAGTTTTGGAAATTTGTTCTTCAGTTCCCCCCTCTAAACTAGGACAGCCTCTCAGTCATTTGCCCTGAGTGACCCGTGGGACTCAACAAGGATCTTATGGGCCCTAGCTAGTTAAAAGAAATGGTCCCTATACAAAAAATGACAAAGTAATTTTATCACTATTTAAATGTCTCAACCAAGTTGGTCCTCAAGTGTAGGCTAATGTAGATTCATAGTCTAATGTTGGCTAAAGTGGGCTAATGGGGAAATGTAGTCTAATGGTATTAAGTTATTGAAGCTAAAGATACATGTATAAGTACTGAACTTCACCCTCTATCCCACCCACCAGGTCCCACTATCATACAAACAGGTCTGTAAAGATTAAAGACATTTTAAACATGGGTAACTTCCTTCAACAGCTATGTGCATGTTTCAGATAAATTAGGTTTTTAGTTCACTTTCAGCTTGTAAACATTGTAAATCAGAATCAGATTTACTGAACAAGTGTGTGGGTTCCGACCTCTAGTGCTACAGACAATATGCAGGTAATGTACTTATTGCTTACAGACAATATACGCTATGGGGTGTGTCATAATTTGTGGTGAATGAGTAATTGTAGGACCGGTTTGGGAACCACTGAGCCATGGAATAGCAGATGATAGTACTGTTGGGCTGTTTATGAGGGTGATGGCATGAGGGAAGAAACTGCTCCTTTATCTGGGAGCCTTGGTGTAAAGGGTTCTGTAACGTCTTCCGGATGGAAGGAGTGTCAACCATTCACTCACCAGTCCTTAGAAAGTAAACCTGTTTTGAATTCAATGTTTTGGTGATGTAATGTTTATATACACACTGTATGGACATTTGGAGCCCTTCTTGGAAGTTTTCCATCACTCTCACTAGCATATCGGGCGAAATTCCTTCAATTTCTTCTTGAATAGCCTCCTTTAGTTGGTCCAAGGACCGAGGACAATGTTTGAAAACCTGAGCCTTGAGGTACCCCCACAGAAAAAAGTCCCAGGGACTTAAATCAGGAGAGCGCGGTGGCCACGGAACTACCTCGCGTAAGGAGACCCCTCGACCCGGGAACATCTCCTGCAAAATTTCGCGCAGACAACGTGCGGTATGGGCTGTAGCTCCAACCTGTTGGAACCAGAAGTCCTCTAGTTCGTGTTCTTCCCCATACTCTACCATTTTCGGGCGCAGAAGATATCGATTGGAAATTACACTACCTGTGACTCCACCCTCTTCGGAAAAGTAAGGCCCAATGATGCCTATATACGACAAAGCACACCAAACAGTCACTTTTGGGCCGTGAAGAGGTCGTGCATGGAGTTCTCAAGGGTTTTCAGCAGCCCAATAGCGAATATTTTGTTTGTTCACTGTGCCAGAAAGGTGGAAATGAGCTTCATCGCTACTCCACAGAATGTCTCTGTGTCTCGCTACTCCACAGAACGTCGCAGCTACAGATTCGGCAATTTTGAAAAAAGTCTGCACTACAAAGTCTCGATGCTCACCCGACCACGGCATGGTGACGACTGGAAACTTTATTATGTACCGCACCTAATGGAATGGACCGCACAGTGATTTTTTGAAATGTGGGAGTTATTTCTGCTGCACCCTCTATATATATATATATATATATATATATATGAATATCCACTCGGTACATATATACATACATATACTCAGTGTGTACATAATACATATACTTATATAGGTTTATTTATATAAATATATATGTCACACAAATACATATTTTTATATTGTACTGTTGTGTGGTATAGTTTTTTTTATTTGATTGTTTTTGCTGCTCTTACTATTGTTCTTGTCATTATCGGTGCGAATTTCCCACTGTTGGAGTAATAAAGGTTTATCTTATCTCGTCACAGATTGGCACATTTTTAATAAAGTGATTGTTAAAAATGAAGTGTAACAACATGTAGTTACAGACAAATGGAGACTTGTTTTTGTTTTTTTTTAAATAAGAGCAACCTCTGCTTTCTTCACTTGATAATTATTAAGACACGAATGCCGTTACATCCGGGTTAACTCAAGGTTCAAGTCTGCTTTATTGTCATCAGCAGCTGTGAACACGTACAAAGTGAGATGAGACAGCATTTCTCCACGGACCACGGTGCAACATATAGCAACATACAACATATAACAGAGTGCAGGTTACAGCAGACAGAGAGACAATGAATAGACAGCAAATGTGGACATTACGTAAACCTTCTGGAGTGATGAGTATTGCACTGTAGGTCTGATTACTGCTCAGGCGGCAGTTAGCAGCATTAAACAGAATTTCCAGGGACGAAAGAACACTACAAGAAATAAACAATAAACTGATATGACGGTACATTATATTTTTTGGTTAAAATGGGCTTTAAAAAGCTAAAGTACCAGTTAAAGGTATTGCTTTACAATATTAATATACCCTGGTTGTAAATTATACTTTGGTGTACTTTGCATCTATTTCATAAGGGATGGCAATGGAACAGCCCTTGAAAAAGAGAAAACTGTGATTACAAGTACCCCAAAGAGTAAATATGACGCCCCCAGAAATGAAATTCTAAATATGCCACTGATACAAACTCTCCACTTCTCGTACAATATGGCTTAAAGTATCTATAATGCAGGAAATTATAGCATTCAGAGCCTTCATGTGTGTTGGAGGATGTAATTGGTGCGTATGTCTGTGTGTGTGTGTGTGTGTGTGTGTGTGTGTGTGTGGGAGAGGCGCGCGTGTGTGTGTGTGTGTGTGTCACTCCTCCACAGCTGTGTTTTGATCTGTCGTTTTGTCTCTGTGGTTCAGTAAGACCCTGCAGTGCTTCACAGGCAGAGCAGCGCGGTGGAGAGGTGAGTGCGTCTCCTCCCCCCTCCTCCTCCTCCCCCTTCCCTCTTTCCTCCTCTCATCCCTCGCTCAGGGCTTCCGGCCTCCACAGAGCCACTGTGCGCCTTCCCACTGAGGTCACCGCGGCCCGGGTCAGCCGCGAAAAACAACCCCCAACTACCCCCTACCCACCACACACACAGGCACACACACACACACACACACACACACACACACACACACACATACACACACGCTTTGCTCCTCTTCAGCCAGTCCCATTTCTCTTTCCACCTCTGCCTTTCATTCTCTCTGTGGATCTGTGCCATCTACCCCTGCTGCGCAAATAGCGCCGCACCTGACAGCATCATCCAGGCCCCAAGGTCATCTCTCCAGCTTCCAGGTGAAGCCGAGGAACAGAGAGCCCCTCCTGGGCAGGGCTGGAGTAACAGCGTGTTCCTGCTGGAGACAAGAGCGCTGCATTCACACGAATTGGAGGTGGATGTAGGATAAAGGACCATGGCAGTCAGTATGAACACAATACAGCACGCTGTAACCTCATCATTTTCACTCACTTTCGACCCACGAGCAGATTTGACTCCTGACAAGACGACAGCCCTAAATCTAATTGTGACACGTTTACCGAATGGCTTCCAAAATTTCGACATAAATTTTATGTCGAAATTTTTGCGCCGCAATCTGGGATTTATCAGGATCAGCTCATCCAATATATTGCAATTATACAATAATTGTCTATGCATTTTCATTAAAAGGTCCATGTCCTGCATTTTCCCTGTATTGTTATTTTCCCCCCTGAGCTCTTATTATAGTTTTGTTGTATGTTATTTATTAATCTGTTCCAACTTCTTTTTATACTGTATTAAACAGACTCAAACAGTGTACTCTACTGTTAGGGCTGATATATGTTATTGGTCTCTGTTCTGATTGGCTGCTGCGTTTTGTGTTCCATTCAAAAAAGGCCGTCCAGCGTGAAACACTCTTTGTAACTTCACTGTGAATGTGCGGAGCTTCGGAATGAAGCTGAACAGCTGCATATGTGTAAATGTGCTGGAAACAATGAATTCAAACAATGAATTAAAACAGTCTGTGCACAGGAGTTAGAAAGGCATGGAGAAGAATTTAAATGCAAACTGGGATTTATAAGCATAAAATGGGAAACAAAAGGCTCAACAAGAAATAAACACTCGAACTGACATGAGAAAAGTTATAAAGTAAAACAAAACAAAACGACACGAAACAAAGCAGAATGAAAACACAACTAACAGACTAACCAGGACAGACCAGTGCTGAACAGAGATACACACCGAGCAAAACATGGAATAGGGAAAACATAAACAACAACACAACCTTGGAAACAAGGGATGAGAACAAGGAGAACTTTACAGTAGTGTCCATTCATAACCCATATGGACAGTGGGAGTGAACCATACATTGTATTCTAATGAATCACTCTTTTATTTAAAACACCCAAAGGAAATTCCGTTTCCACATTAGGGCCTTTGTTGTACAAGAAAAGGTCTTTCTAAAATATTATATTTTCTGGACTATACTTTGACACAATTCTCGAAAGATTGAAAGACTACACATGAAATATACACGATATATTCTACAATATCTACATAAGAAATTGATGCAAAAATCATTGGGGGGCTTCGTATTTGGGAAGTGGGGCATGGTGCACCTTTTTAAAAGAGATATCTTTTTTTTTTTGTGCTAGAAAAACAAAATTGACTGCTGTTTCAGTTATTTGTCCCTGACTGTTCATGCAGTATTCTCCTGTACACACTCAACTCATGCACAGATATGGTTTACCTTTATACTAAACTGAGATTGTTCTTAAGAGCAGCTATTGCTGTGAAGAGCAACGGCGTGACGTCTAATGATAAGTTGATTTTTTTTTTTTTAGACATAACACACACAAAAAATAGCTCTAGTACCCTCACACATCTGACGCCAGCGAGATCTTTGTCACACGGGTGACACACTGTTAGACTGTTTGATTAGGCGATATTGAGATGGTGCTGTTTCTTTTGAGCCTCTGCCATGTCACAACTCGCGATCTCTGGCTGAGAGTAGCGGAGAGCGTGACACGCCTCGTTCTCTCGAGATGTGTAGGATGCCCGCCCCCAATCACTCAACACAGTGCTGGCCAGTGTCAGTGTAACAGAATTGTTTGTTAGTATTCTCCAACCATGTCGAACTGTCCAATAGCTGTAGTTTGAAAAACACGACGTGATGTTTCACGTGACTTGTAGGAAGCATGTGCTCACTAACCCTCCCGTTGTTGGTGTGTTAGTGTGATTGATGGAGTTCCAGCTAGTGGATGAACCTGGACATTGTAGGAAAATTGGGAAAAATGAGAAATGATCGAATGCGTCACATGCACGTGCACTGGGCATGCTGTCACTCATCCGAAGGCCAGTCCTGACACATGGGACTAGACCACCTTGTCCTTGCTCTGGCGGAAAACATGCACACTCTTTTGTGCCCACATGCACAGAAGCACAGAGATGTAAGTGCACTCTCTCTGCAACAAGTGACCTTCTGACCCCTTGCGGATACGCTCTCTCTCTCTCTCTCTCTCTCTCTCTCTCTCTCTCTCTCTCTCTCTCTCTCTCTCTCTCTCCATCCCTGCGTCCTTGTCTGTCTCCAGGCATGAAATGCTGCACTCCTGACGCACCAGTAATCCAATGCAAAAGAGATCATCTGGCCAGCATGATTGAGCTAAATGCTTTGCAACTGGATATCTGTTTTCATGAATGGCGTAAGCAAAGAGTGCGTGCTGTTTTAAATGATTTTCTAATGTACACCCCTGCCACATAATCCAATTGTGCGAGGCACATGTTAGTTAATACACAGATAACCTATATGCCATATATAGAATGGAAGATGAATGCTTAAGCAGGCAGGAGGTAAATGAGGTAAATGACCTTTTTGTCAGATGGTCAACAGGAATAAGAGAGTGGGTTAAGGGGCCCGTATCACGGTAAAATGAAAGTACATTAAGTTGGTTCACATATTCTATATTTGCAAACTAAGCGGCAAAATAGCTAATTTTGTGTTCACTGTTTGTGATGTGTATCAAAAACCAAATATATTTATATATGTTTTATATATATATATACACCCATTCAAACTGAAGCTATAAGGAGTGTTTCAGCCTAAACTCCTATTTGAATGAGGCCCCAGTGAAAGGCACCCAACCAGAACACAGGTCATTTAAATATCAGTTTTAAAGGCACAATAACTAAAACAGTCTGTTCAATTCTACGAAAATGAAGAGAGCTTGAAAATGACTGTGAGAACGTAAACATCATAAATGGAGCACAAGAGAAATATGCTGGTGGTTGTCCTCTCTTAACCGGGTGTCAGGACCCTATTAAGTGAGAGAGGGAGGGTTCAGTGTGAATCTTGTTCTACCATTTAAGAACCGTCTCTGTGTTCAGATGCATTGGGGAACTGCAGCCAAATTTGCTTTTGTTTGCTTCAGTTCGGTATTAAAAACACACACAATGGACTTTTCACGCAGCACTATCTTAGAGACACATGAAAAGAAATAAATACATATATACACGAAAATAAATTGATTTAAATCACCTAAACTGAGTACAAAATAATAATGTCAAATGTAGGATTTGGGGCTTTTTATGAAACGATTTGGGAGAAAAAATAATACTGAAAACTCAAGGCCCACATCAAGCAGCTCAGAAAACACGCCAGCCTCCGTCTTACTGAAGGTCACTGTTTATTTCAGCCCAGCAGACATGACATTAGATTGAGCCGTTCATAAAGAACAACAATAACGAAATGTTCCTAAGAACTCCAACCTTTTCACTCTGTGGATGGAGCGAGGAGATAACCTTCTGCTTTCGGATCCGTATCTCCCACCTGTTTTATCTTAGTGCAGGAAATGTCTCCCACTGCAAACCACAAATTTCACAATGCCTCCTGCCTGTGTCAGGCTTTCTGAAAGTCAGAGTTATCAAAGTCCTGTGTGTTAAAGAACAAAAAGATTTTTAAAAAATGATCTAAAAGGCTTTCTTTGTGGCTGAGTTACGAAAAATGCCGAAATGCATTAATGCATTTATCTAGAAGATGGATAAAAGCTGAAATGGTTGGAAAGTTGTATAATTTATTTCTAGTTGCTATGGTTTAAAACAGTGTACATGGCTTGTGCGCATAAAAATGAAACCATAAATGATGCAAATGTGTTTCACTCAAATGATTCATCCAAGATGGAGAGGCAGCTTTGGTTTGTTCATATCAACAATGCCCTCTAGTGGTGGCAGTGCCAATGTAGAGCCATGAAAATGACCTGAAAATTGTATGGAGCTGAGGCATCCACCCACAGTCCTGGAGGTCAGTGTCCAGTACAGTTGGGTGGTTCCCCATTAAACATACTTACGATACCTGGCCATTAACAGGATAGAACCACTGTGTTAGACACTGGCCCACCCGGACCCTTGGTATAGACCTTCGAATAGTAGTTTATAGCTAAAACAGTTAAGGTGGTGTTAGAGTTATGATGTTTGTGGGGACCAGTAGAAACAGGATTCAGATTATATACACTACCGGTCAAAAGTTTGGACACACCTTCTCATTCAATGTTTTTTCTTGGTTTTTATTATTTTCTATATTGTAGATTAATACTGAAAACAAACAAAATAATGAAGGAACACATAGAATTATGCAGTAAACAAAAAAAGAGTGAAACAAACCAGATTATGATTTGTAATAAGGTAATGATGGACTGTTGTTTGTTTTTACTTCGTTAAGTGGTTCTTGCCATAATGTGGAGTAGAACCATAGTGAAATATTTACATTTACCAGACGCTTTTATCCAAAGCGACTTCCATTCATAACTACAGGAGACAGTCTCCCTGGAGACACTTGGGGTTAAGGGTCTTACTCAGGTACCCAGTGGTGGTGTGCTGAAGGTAGGATTTGAACCCATGACCTCTTGCTATAGAGGCAAGTATCCTACCACTAGGCCACCACCTTGTGAATAGGATCACTAACTGTGTACCAACCCGACCAACCCGGTTCCAAACACATTAAGAAGGCAAGAAATTCCACTAACGAACTCTTGATGAAGAAACACCTCTTAATTAAATACCATTCCAGGTTGATTCCTCATTAATCTGATTGAAAAAATGCCAAGAGTGTGCAAAGCTGTCATCAGAGCAATA
>JBBJLS010000039.1:4682468-4736315 GCA_037577275.1 Bryconaethiops microstoma | reverse complement strand
TGTCTGGCAAGTAGGATGTTTGCAAACAGTGTCAGTGAAATGTACGGCTCGGATGTTCTGCTCTACTATAAATCCATGGTTGTGGTGAAATGCGACATGTTCTTCAGTTTCTCTGCCAGAGTTTGGTGACTTGACGTCACACAGTTCAGACAGAGCTGTTTTACTGTAATACTTTCGGCCAGGCAGCGTGTAAACTGGGTGTAACGTGTTCTTTAAAGTTCTTTAAAACCATCTTTCTCAACCACTTGAACTGGCACCATAGCTTTAGCCATGGGCGCCAAAAGCATTATAGCATAACACAGATGTAGAAAGCAGCACGTAAAGTTTGCTGCTGGGTTGCTTTTTACTGTCACTGCTATCGTGGATTTAACGGACCCCGAAGCTTTCGGGGGTTCGGAGGTTCGTTTTGGTGGCGTTCTTCACCTAAACCCCTTTCCCACACAGCTGACTAATTGGGCTGGTTTGAGCCACATCCACCTTCCTGAAGCCAAACCATCTCCACGCGAGTGATAATGCTCCACATCTGGCTACCAGATCTACAGAAACGGAGAGTGCAGCTAGATGGTTAGTGAGTTAGTCCAGCTCTCTTTCTCCGTGCATATCTCAGCATCCATGGTCTGTTTACCTTCCGCTACTGAACGGAGCGCGCCGCCCCCTGCAGGCGCATGCCCGCTAGTACAACTCTCAAAGCCACGGTGTGATCAAAACATGTCCGGCTATTTTACACTGGTTACTGCAGATAATGCCAGCTGCCTCATCGCTAAAAGAACAATTTTGATATGATCGTAAACGATATATATCGCACACCCCTAATTCATAGTTATATATGTTAAATGTTAAAGTCATATAATCATTGCCTTATAACTGCATTCATAGTTCTTTTCCTTTTTGGACCAGGAGTACCGTAACACTGTTATAAAGTTTAGTGATTTAAACGTGCGCATCAGCTATGAATGTGGAACAGCTGCTCTATACATTTGAATCAGGTAAAATCAACACACTAATTTTTCACTGTTCAAAAGAAACCCGGCTATTTTGTTGTTCGCTCTGGTGCCGATTTCATAATAATATGGAATTACATGAATCAAATACTCTCAACAATATGCCATTTCCAAATATGACTGTGTCTCAGAGGAACTGAACTCACGTCACGTCACTCTAGGGCTGTTTCACAGTGTTAAATATCACTGTTTCCTATAAGGACTGTTTCTTTTTTCTGATTTACAGTACAAGAGAAGGGCAGAACAAAATTGGATCATGTAGTTTATTTTTCTACTTGGATTAAAACGCACAGACAGACTAAAGAAATTCATATATCACAATTAAAATGTCCTTCTGTACTCTATACTCACTACAAAACCAAACGCCTTAATTAAACCCCTTCAAATGACCTTAATTCTTACCTTAATTTCCCAAATTGAATTTTCCCCTCAATTTTGTCAAATTTGCCCCTGAAATAATAGAACCTCCTGAATTAACACGATGAATTTCACACACATGCCTTAAATCTAATTTTAAGGTAAAATTAAGGGGTCGGTTTCACAAATTAAGAGCCACTTAACTCAAATGAAGGTTTGGTGTATTTTCAGGGTTAAATTAAGGCAGGGTTAAGCACATTTTGAGTACATTTTGTGTTTTGTATTGACTGCTGTGAGAAAATAAAAGCATATTCCTGCCTGAAGAGCCTTTGTCTGATTCAGCCATGGACACCCATGCTGATGGTTTTTCCTGGTGTGCGTCATAAAACCCAGCAGCAGAGGCAGTGGAACCTGCACTTACTGTACATCCTCAGAGACATTCATCCCGTAGCTAAAAGGGCCTCTGGGAGCTCGGACCGGAGCGGTTTACAGCACGTAGCTTGCTGGTAGAGTTACTTTTGCCAGACTTCACTCTCTGGGCCCAATAAGCCACGTAATGGAACAAGCGGAGCACATTCACTTTAACGACTTCTTTTAAAAATAACTAATGCCTACTGGGCTTTTATCGAGCGCAATGTTCTCAATAAAGGCATGCAAGCAATGACGTGTGTGAACATTTATTTACTTAACGCATTTAAATGTATCAGATGATTAATAAAAAATAATGAATGTTGAATCCTTATATGTCTCGTATACAAAGTTTTTAAAAAAAAACAGGACTGGACAGACATCACACCAACATACACACTGACTGTATTCAAGGCAGTATCACTGCAGAATCACTAATATGAGAAAAGAAATGACAGCATGAGAAAAGCTTTAGTGAGTGGAAGCCAGTTCATGCAGTTGCGTGATTCAGTGAGCAAGCCATGCTAAACAATATCGTATAGTCACCTGAGGCAGAGACACGCTGTCACCAGAGAACAGCAAGCTTAAGTGGACCGCTTTCTCCTTTATACTCTTTTTATGGAACTCTCTAGTGTTTTGAGTCTGGACTTTCCTCTATAGCAGGCCGAAGGGCAGGAAAAACACAGCAGCACAAAGGAGAAAACAAGAAGTAAATGCACAGTGAATATGGCCGAACATTATGGCCTTATTATTGAAAACCACAATCTTAAATCTTTCCAGCTTCCAGTTTTTTTGTTAGAGATTTGTAGCAGTGCTTCCCCCAGAAAATTTTTATATCAAAGCGATATTGGTTGTTGACGGATGGCCTGCGTAACTCTCTTATGCACACTGCTGCTGCAGTAGGACTACAGATTGAAATATAGGCCATACAGGTGTAAATCTGATTATGGGCCTTGACTGCACAATACAGTCTTAATGTTGCATTCTGTAGTGTTTCTAGGTAGATACAACTAAAACAATGGCAATAAACTGACTTCAAGCTAAAAAGATAAGAAAAAAAAACCTAGGAAAACGAACAAATACCATGAGCGTTAATTGGTGTCCCTCTCCGATCGCTGAGCAAACAAAGAAGAAATGTCAATAAGATTTATTACTGGATTATATTGATTATATTCAGTATAACAGTGTTTTCCAAATGTATCATGGTACTATGGCATTAGGTGTTATTTAAGTCTGCGCTTATAAAGTTAATACATCCATGCTAAAATAATATCTTACACATCTAACAAATGTCATCTAACTCTATTCTGTTCTGTTTTCTTGCAGCATTTTATCATGGTTCATCAGTATAATAAACTGAATAATGATTCATTTTTCTTGTTGCTTTTCATCAGTATAATAAACTGAATAATGATTCATTTTTCCTGTTTCTTTTCAAACAAAATTGCAGCTGTCAGTACAAATAAATGTTGTTCAACACACATCACACAGTGCCAGTATGCTGGTATGTATGGTATGTATCACCCAACAATACTGGTTAATTACTGAGTGTGTGTTTGAGATTATTTATCAGAATGCCCACTAAATTCTATAACAGGGGAAACACTTGGCGGAGTAAAGATGCTTACAAAGACAGTAAAAGGGGTCGAGGAACAGAACAGAAGTAAAAGAGCACAAGGACAGAAGGAAGAAAGACAAGGGAAAAGGAGAAGAAAGTGGAAATGATCACCTGGCTGATATTTTCCTCCACTTTCTGCAGACGCTGCAGCATTGCTTTCATGGCCCGTGCGGCAGAAGCACTGCGGCTCGCCTCTGCTTCCTCTGGATGGTTTAAAGGGGGCTGTTTCTGTGACTGTGTTTGAGCACCAGCTGGTTGCTTTTGGATCCTAGACGCCTGTGTGAGTGAGCGCGTCTGCACTTCAGTGGGCTCTGTGTGTGATCGGGTGTATGTGGCCCGGAGGGGCTTCAGAGGAACACAGAGAGGACTGGAGAAAGGCACAGCGAGCAGAGCAGCCGCATGCTCCCCTGCACGACTGACGCAGGCCTCTGCCTGGAACTGCAAACACACGGCACATGAGCAGGACTGTGGCTCACACTGAGAGCCGCTCAACCCTGTCCTTTTACACCGCAGTCCATATCAATAGATCCACGGCAAAATAGTAACTAATGCGCTTTCTTCAAATGTGTGCCTCATTTCCAAATGAATGTCACATGTTGCTGTATGCAAATTTTTAAACACCACTGATGACAAATGATATGTTACCTAAGGGAAGTACACGTCCTCTAATGAGTTAAAGCTTATGGTTTAGTGCACAATTAACATATCAGAAGAAAGAAAACATTAAACGAAATAAATAAATTATATGCCACGCCTTTTGCATGTATGTTACATTCAGCAAACGAACAGTAATCGTGCATTAAAATGTACAGAAGCGTGTTTTCTGTAGAGGATGAGTGCTTAGAAAATCAATGAAACGTGTTTCATGTGCGTTTTTTTTACCAATCCATTTTTTTTTGCCAAAGCATACAAATATATTGCGTCAACACAACGTAATAATAATAATTCTGCGTCTTTTTGGCAATAATTGTGTTGACGTAACATTCTCTGTTCATATGGAAATGACGTAAATATGCACATCTGAACAAGGCAAATGAGCGGGTCCGTGTCAGCGTGTTTGAGGTTTCGTGCATGTGCGAGTAACTGTACACTGACTATTTTGGAGCTCTACCTGTTTTTTGGGGGGTGGAGGTGGGGGGATTTTCTTCTTGGCCTTGCTGAAGGGTGGAGTCATTGTCATATCAAGTGATGGAGGCCTCGGAGGCCTCACAACACTCGAGTCAGACTGAGATGATTAAGCCAGCAGCAGTTTCACACAGAAAGCCAATAGGGTTAGCAGAACAGCAGGAAAAAAGGAGAATTACTGGAAAGAAGTCACTGGAGAAGAGAGCGAGGTATCACAGTTCAACAGAGCTATAACAAAGACAAAATGATTTTCCAGGACCGCTGCTGGAAATGATCACTTATGAGCACAGTTACTGAAAATGGCTTAGTGGTTTTACGAGCGAAAGTGAGCCCAGTGGATCTTTACCTGTCTACGGAGAGTGCAGCTGGGTGTCCTTTCCTCAAACTTGGCCTGGAGTTGAGAGGCCATGACCTTGACCTTGTTCTCCTTCAGCTCTCGACCTTCAGATGCTGAAGATGAGCTTTGACTGGAGAAATTTGTCGCCTGCCACCGAGAATTAC
Organism: Bryconaethiops microstoma; assembly: GCA_037577275.1. Classification (NCBI taxonomy): domain Eukaryota; kingdom Metazoa; phylum Chordata; class Actinopteri; order Characiformes; family Alestidae; genus Bryconaethiops; species Bryconaethiops microstoma. The sequence goes on along the minus strand of JBBJLS010000039.1, from coordinate 4,731,305 downwards.
ATCAAACAATCTTGTATAAGAAACATAGATCAGTCACATCTCTATGAGACACAAAGTGCAAGCAGTCTAACTGAGTCTCCAAAACACAATTGTAACATGAGGTATAAACCCACCTCTTCTAAATAACTGCCTACTTTCCGTCTTCTTTTGTAAATAGAATCATCATCATTAGTCTTTTTGTCATCCTGAAAGATAAAAAGAAACACGGATAAACAGAGCCGAAACAGCTTCAAAGCACTCGAGAGAACTGCAATTCCAGGCCGAAGTATACTTGGACAGAAGGCATCTGAAGTGAGATAAAGCTAAAGATGCTCTGTGGACACCAGTCCTTACCTTTGGGATCCGTTTTCGAGGCTGTGTTAAGCTCAGCGATCTATGAACAGGTCGTGCGAGATGCTCGTCATTCATTTCTTCTGTTTGTCTCCTCGAATCTGCAATCAAACAACTGACTAAAACGTTTGACAAAACCAAAGCAGTGGCCAGAGCATTTCTCAATCTAATTTGGAGAAACATGGATAATGTAATATTGCTGTAAAGAAAGAAGCATTCAAGGAGACACAGATCAAGTTTCTTCCCAAAAGCAGAAATGATGGATTTTTCAGTAACTGAAGAGCACATTTCCAAAACTCACTCAGTCCAAAAACATTTTGTTTCAGAAAATCACGTTTTACTTGTTTTACCTATTGGAAAGCAATTCTTACAGGAAATTATTTTTTTCTTGAAATTTTACAGTCACTTGTCATTTTTCAATGCCTGTTTCTAAAGTGCAACTCCTGCACATTTTAGTTTAGGCAAATTTGATTAAAAAATATAATGAAAACGATTTATTTTTAAATAATTCGATATTCAGTGTCTCAAAATTATATACAAGTTTAATATTTATATCCTCCTACACGACACAGCATGGAGTCAAAGACTAACGGCATAAAAATTGTAAACATACTTCTGTCTACCAGTAAGTAAGTACCACACTGGCGACTGTGCGAGTGGACCGAGGGAGTTTTGGAAATTCTCCTAATCTTGGACTGTGTATTATATAAGGACTGAGTGAGTTTTGGTCAGTTATACTATTGCACATAAAGAGGTCATGTAAAAAATTGCCAATAGTAGAGTTACCTAAAAAAATCACCAAAAATGGACTGAGTGAGTTTTGGAAATTTGCTCTTCAATTATCACAGACAACCATTTTTCCATTTCTTTGTCCATTTAAGTCTACAGCTTTTCTCTTCTTTCACTAAATACAGGTGGTCGTATCAAGATCACTGTCTGTGGAAAAACAAATTGATACAGAAACACTGGAGTTGTCCTTTAAAGTGCCACAGGGGAAGTGCTGCGTCTGGCCAGTGTGTTCATCACTGTCGCGGTACTACTGAACCACAGCTGAGCGTCGAGAAAAGGTCCGGGGCGATGCTAACGTTCCATTTAGCATCCAGATAGACATCTTCATCTTGTGCCACGGGGGGAGTAGCGAGCAAGAGCAGCTGGACTGCACGCAGGTAATGAGATTGCGGCCTCTCCCGCTGAGGACATTACCGTCTGCAGCCCGGCCGCCACCTCAGGCCACTTCTTTATTCTCTCCTCTGTCTGATTCGCACAAGTAAGAATTCTCCCCCTCCCTGCGTTCTGGTAACAGGATAAAGAGCGAGACTGTGCCCCCCGGGGAAAGCGTCGCAACGGTCAGGTGATCAAGCCCACACGCGGTGTGTCTTTTGTGCATGTCGAGCAGGTGTTTCTAATGAGCCGCCCGGCTGGACAGGGGCCTGAGTGCATTACTGTAAGTAATTATGAATATGAATGCTGCCAATGTTGCAGGAAATCCATGTACGCTGATGAGGCAAAACACTAAGACTGGAGAAGCGATTATCTTGGGCATGTCAAGCTCTCAAATATATATTTGGCGGTAAGTGGAAGGACGGTCCTCATGGTTGAGAAGTAAAGACATCGGCAACTTCGATAAGGGCCAAATTGTCACAGATAATCGGGTTGAAGCATCTCCACAATGGCAAGCGGATCTACAGTGGTTCGAGAAGGTACAAAGCACGAATCTGTGTCGTGGCGAAAACTTACGCAGAAACTTACAACAGAAAACTATATAGGCCGTTTCCTTTATTTTGCCAAACCAAAGCTCCACTGCAAGCCGGTGGATCCACCCTGAGGCTGTTAGTATCTCCCCTTTATACTCTTGGGTGCAAACTCCTATGAGTTCAGTTCTTCAGCTTGGGCTACTCTATATCAGGATAGGCCCCAACCAAATATAGTAACGGTCAGTGTGTCTTCTTAGGCAACCTAGGTATTCAATTCTGTGTCACAGGATATGCCTATTTAAAGAAATAACCTGTATGCAAAAGACAGACATAGAGATAAAACACTCTATTATATTTTGGCATATCCATAGTTATGTAATGTATTATACACAATATGTATGATTCCAAAATCTTCCATATCTGCAATAGGGTGTTGAGTGTCCAAGGCTCATCGATTCGTAAGGGCAATTAAGGCAATAACTGACAGAAAGGCTGCTGTGGCAGAAGTCACTGAACCTTTTTATGCTGCTTAAGGGATGTGTTGACACAGTGCACTCCAGCCTGCTGTGTATAAGTCTGCAGAGTTGCAGACCAGTCAGAGCACCCAAACTAACGTCTGTCTACTACGCCTACAGAAGGCACACAAGCATTGGAACCAGACCTTAGAACAGGGGTGTGGAACTCTGGTCCTGGAGGGTTGTTGTCCAGCTCGATTTGGTGATTTCCCTGCTCAGAAACTCCTGGTTCACCTCACCAGGTAATTGTCAGGTTTAGTGAATGTGTTTGAGGAGAACCACCATCAAACCGTGCCGGACACCGGACCTCCAGGACCGGACCTTGACACCCCTGCCTTAGAGCAACGGAAGAAGGTCATCTAGTCTGATGAGCCCCAGTTAGTGTCTGCTGTGTGCTTGGGAAAGTGACGGCATTACGTGAAGAAGGCTAGCCCATGGATGAAATGGGTGTGTGATGTGTGTGTGATGTGTGTGTGATGTTTTGAGCTTCTGCTGTCAAACCTTGGGTACGGACATTTACGAAGATGTCAGTTTGAAACATAGCACCTTCCCACACACTGATCGTGTGTCCTGTTTCAGCAGGATAACAGTACATTAAGCAGGAGGTTAGAACATTTTCGTCTCATTATGTGTATCTGGAATGGTCTTTTGAATGCAGCAGAAAAACAGTTCACAATATAATTTAGTCATTCTCCAACTGGCCCTCAGGGACCCCCAGGTGGTCCACATTTTTCTTGACAAAACATATAGATAGAGTCAAAATATGGACCATCTGGGGGTCCCTGAGGACCAGTTGGAGAACCACTGATCTGTGCTAACACATAATCGGCCCACTTTTCATTAAATGCTACAACGTACAGGCCAGAACGTGTTTTTACATGGCTTAACGAATAATGCCCCCCAAAAATGTTAAGAGCCTGTCTGAGGTTATGAAAATGTCATTTGCTCCCAAAGATCTGTAAGAATTACAGTCATACAGTGTGACTTACATTGGATTTGACGCAAAGCTACCCCGAGCTTCACTGTTCATAAGTGTTATTTGCTTGTGTCAGTTCCCATGCAGTGTTAAAACCATTTTCTAAAACATTTTATGGTTAATGAAGAAAAATCAACAGAAAATAAAACACAAAATCCTCCTACTACGGTTTTACATTAACGTCATCCAAGTGCTGGTTATCTTATCTCCTAACGGAGGGCAAACACTGTGTCTCCCCCTCCTCTATGCTTCTGAGTCGGTGTTGCAGACAATCTCAGGAATCTGTTGACACACAGATCTGTGTCAACAGTTTAAAAGCCTCTAAGTCAATAAAGCCTATCATAGTTGCGTTTGTGACAGATTTTGCTCAGCAGTCAAACTGAAGCAGATTGTAGAGTGATGTTCTGTTGACTGTTGCTACTAAGAACAGCAGATTCAAGATCTCCTGTATCTACATCATATTATTTAACCCTTAGAACTGTGTGTATTAGTAAAATCAGATTTCAACAAGTATAAACGGTGTAAACGAGTCTAAAACTGGTATTTGTTCTCCAAAATGTTGCTGTTTGCTGCTCTTTCTCTCGGCTGCTCTCCGGAGCCTATCCTGAACATTTTCCCGGGTTTTGTGTGACACAGGAACACCAAACAAAGCTCAGCATGACATCTGACACCTGACCCAAGCCCAATAAAATTCTCTCTGAACCTAATGTGAGAAGAACCTGAGTTTAAAACTGAGACCAACAAAATCCTGTCAGTAAAACTCACACAAACCAGTGGATCAAAGATAAAAATAGAAAATAATTCTCTATAAGAAAACAAGCAGCTGTCCGAAATGAATTTGAATCAATTCTTAAACTAATTTATTCAAATAATGCTTTCAAACAACATACCAAATGTTTAAATACCACTGAAATGTTCTTTTCAGCCTAATAAATGACATGCAAACATCCTTTATACTACACTAAATTGTACTCTGAACTGACTGATAGCACTGTGTGGAACCTGCTAGTGGTTGGAACTGAGAAGAAACTTGGGCAAAATATCCAAAAACACACACATTCACGCAAACTGAAACTGTCTACCTGAATAAACCTCACACACTTTGTCGCAGGATGCCAATATAAACAACCTCTTAACATTTTACACTCACGGATTGCACAGCCCTGCACACAAATACTCAGGAAGGTTCTCCTTACAGAACGATGCTTATACAAATCTCTACTCCAGTCATCTCTCGCTGCTCAGATAGAGGCCCTGACAGCTCCTTCATCATAAGACACAGAAAAAGAAACAAAAAGAAGGAAAGTGAGACCTGCGCTGGCAGCAGCTGTCTGTCGGAATGCTGCATAAACAAAGAAATTGAATTCAACCCAGCGCTTCTAGTAGACATCTGACAGGCCAGCACTCGCATCCTCAGCACTCTCTCACACACACATTCACAGCCGATGCAATAAAGCAGTGGGATATTTGCACTGGGTCCAGCCGGCTGTGAGGAATCAGCAAAGAGCTGTGAGGGCATGTGTGAACGCAAGACGAAAACACAGAGTGAATCATCACCTAATGCACAGCATAAGTTAACTCGACAGGTCAAATAAGACAATTCCAATACATCTTTAACTGGACCCAAAGCATCAAGTGCATGACCCAACACTGGACCGGGCCTGGCCAAGAAGCTCACAGCACACATTCTGACTGGTTACCAGATTCATTTGCTTATCGGCGTCTCATACGATATCAGTGTTTCAAAGTTTAATTTTATAATACAGAGTTCCCCGACCAAGTCGTGGTTCAGAGTCCGTAGAAAATGCAAATATCTTCCGCATTTTTGCTTTTTGCGCAGCAATATATCATTTTTCATGCATTTTAGTGCTAAATTACCAAGGAAGATATAATTGATCAATTTTGTAACACAAATATTTACATAAAATCAGCTAAATTTCCATATATATCTGTATACATTTTTTTGTACTGTCGAGAGACACAAAGCAACCGTATATCAGCTGCTGCCCTGTGACGCGTCTCTGGCAGCTGCAGTCCAGAATTCCCGCATCAGAACAGTTTCAGCGTGGAGCGTCTCGAGTGTCTCTTTGAGTGTTCTCGTGTTTTTCATTTTGTTCTTCTTAAAGCCCTGTATTTTTATTACAGTAAATCAAATGAATTTATTACCGTTTTCACCTGCTTATACCAAAGAAAACGACAGAGTGTATGAAAGAAAACGCGCATGCATGAATTACAGTACAGTCTATACAGGGGTAACATCGGTAATTACATTCTAGCACTGCAGGAGTTCAGTGTAAACTGAACAGTACGGATACGGGTTCACCTTTAAATTTTCTTTAAGGGTAACGTATTAAACTGTGTTTAAAATGGAATTAATTTGTTTTGAAAGCAGATTTGGGGGCATATTTTTTTTATACTTAAAAAAAATATATATATATATATTTTTTTTTTTTTACAACATCACAAATTCACGGTTTTTCACAATTCGCGGCTGCTCTTGGAACACAACCTCCGCGAATTTCAGGGTTTTACTGTAGTTACATTTACAACATTTGGCAGACACCCTTATCCAGAGCAACTTACAATTAGTTACAGCGACGGTCCCCCTGGAGCAACTGAGGGTTAAGTGTCTGGCTCAGGGACACCATGGTAGAAAGTAGGGGGGGGGGGTTTGAACCTGCAACTACGAGGTCATTGGGTTCACAGAAAAGGGTTTTAGCTACTAGGCTACTACCACCTGGAAATAATCAACCAATATCATGCAGCCCCTACTGAAACATCAAAGATACAATCCCCCAGACATAGCTGACAAACACCAGAACGCAACCAACAGCAAATGACGCACAGCCAGTTCTTTAAAGCATAATTGGTCCTGGACTACTGTTCGGCAGCCTGTGTGGGTCTGTTAGCCTTAATAGAGAGTGATGAAGGGCTGGCTGGCTAGAGGGTGCGTAGGAAGAAGACAACATAAACAGCATTCATCAAAGAGGTAGAAGGAACAAGGCTGGACATCCCACCTGTCACTGGGTGAGAGCTTCTGGTGACGGCTCCTGATTGCGTTCAGCAACGTCGGAGTCTGAAAGCTCTACAATGCCACGTCCTCTTAAACGTACCTCCACTGCCCACCTTTCGGCTGACAACAGGTGGACTTCAGGGCCACGAGCCTCATATCTTTTCATTTTGTTTCGTGGCAGGTCTTCCATGTTTTAGTTCTTGAGTCGGCAGCTCATAAGAACATTGCCACATCACCAACATTCGGTAGGTTGAGGCCACTGTTCCAGCTGTCCAAGTGCATCTTCCTTGTGATTAAATCGCAGATTCACAGTTTCACACAGACCATAAGGCGGAGAGAAGCCACGTCCTGGAGGAACGTGGAACTCTCTCGCTAATGAAGCAAGATCTCAGAAAAGTAGAGATCTCAGAAAAAGTCTTTAGCCTTTCAACAAGACTTATTATCCAGTACCTTCTATAAAGTACATTGTAGGATCCACTTTCTTTAATATGTCAACCCTGTTTTACAGTAATAATGTACAGAATTTTGAACTTTCTTTCACCAAATCATTGGTGGCAAAACAAAATTCACAGGAAATAATACTTATATAAGCTTATACAATAATACTTACATATGAAATCTGTAGAATAAAAATGCAAAGCCGCAGCAAAACAATAAATCTTTCCTTTCTACAGCCATCTTACTCTGGCCCTCAGTCCCACAGTCTCAAAGGCGAGATTTCTGACTATGGTGAAAGAATAAAAAACACTGGCAACTGGTCAACCTGGCCAAGACGCACGCAAAACTACTGATGTTGCGTGATGTGAAGGAATGACGACAGTCCAAACATAAAAGTACATTACGCTGTAACTCAGGAGCATCACTTACCTCCTCAAGGGCCCACAGAGAATCCACTAAAGGTTTGATCTTCTTTTCATTGTAGAGCACAAGCAGTTTCTCCAAAGTGGTCTTCACCTGACTGCAGCCCCCCTGTTTGAAGAGGAGGTTGAGCAGCGAGAATCCGGCCATCACTTTGTTTTCTTCATAGAGTTTGATGGGATTAACCTTCTCCACCTGCCACCACTGGAGACGAAGAGACAAACTGACTACAAAGCAGTGGATTACTTTAGAAAAAGACCACTAAGAACTGATTAATGCTCTTAATGATAATTAGTCAAAGACGGGTTGCATTGCTTACAGATTTGGCGAAGCTGAAGAAACTTTTCGTCTCTCCCGTCACCATGTTAGACGAACCTGCAAGCACGCAAGTTGGAGAACGGTCTTAGCTTTTAATGCAGCCTCCCCTTAAGGGTGCTTGGATGAAAAAAAGACATTAGGCACAAGCAGCTCGAGGGTGCAAATGAATACACGTCCTGACATTAATGGGCCTTAGCATGTGTTACAATGATTAATTGTTTCATTTTACAGTCATATGTGGCTGAACTCAAATTATATCTTACCGCATGCCCGGGAGATCCCTCTCCAATTAAAAACACCGCCTAGAATTTCAGACTAAGGCATTAGAAGTTATTAAGGCACAAACTATTCTGCCAACCTTTCATTTAAATTAACCTCAATTTTGTCCTTAAGTGCTGCAAGTCACAGGTTTCAAATGAGGGCCAGGAGTTCATAAATTCGCCCTCTGTAACGATCGCTATGCATTCAGGGGAGCACCCATCAAAGAGTACCAATAAAAATCTGCATCAAGACTTTCTTCCATTCGTGAACTTTGACACTAGTTGTTTCTGTCATAATTAGAATTGCCTAATAGATCTTGTTATATGCCTGGAAGTTAAAATGGTATTTTAATCATCTATTAATACCAGAAGTAATTCTTCAAACCCATCAATGGCCATAAAACTCCTGGCACTGCTTTCATACTCAATATCACTTTTTCAAAGAGCTATCATCATGCAGAAAGCCAGATGACTGACCGTAGAGGATGTACGAGCCCAGGGGCTTTAATAGACCCAAGCCTTTCCCTGTGTTCTCCCCACACAGACAGTCCAGAACAATGTCCACGCCTTCAGGAGAGATCCTACAACAGATGAGAGATGTTGTTAGCCACTGTATGTTCTGTTGCGGTGCCTGACCGATTGACATTTTGTGACTGAGCTATAACATATATATTTATGAGCACTAGCTATAACAGCAAGTGCTCATAAATATATATTATATATAATGTATAAATATATATTATATATAATGTATATATACACACATGTACATAGGATAAGACAAGAAAGAACTGTATTTATCCCAAAGGAAATTCTTTTGTCATATATATATATATATATATATACACACACACATATATAGATAGATAGATAGATAGATGGGACTACATCTTAATTAGCATTGCAATGACATGTACTAGAGTTACAAATGCAGTGAAATGCAGAGATTCTAGCACCACCTGAACATTCATGTCTTTCAGAATACTATCAAAAATCTAAACATCTGTCCAATCCCAATCAGTAGCAATTATCAACTGCTACCAAAATGATTCTAACATTACTGCGTCTCCCTAATTAACCCATCATATGAACGGGTTCCACTAAATCAGAGTTGCTTGTTTGCTGCAATATGAAAGTGCTTTACCAGAAGACAGCGTCAGCCAATATAGTCGTGCAACTAATAAATCATTCAGGCCCTATTCCTTATATAAATATTCAGCTGCAGCACCGACCCAAACTACCTCTGATCAATTATGCTTTCACTTAACGCTCCGTGTCTGCCAGCTTTATTTGGCCAAAATCGGTTATCCGTTATGTAGGACCAATTACCACTCAGACAAAACACAGAAAATGTGTATTATTAATGCGTGCGTGAGATTTCAATGGCGCGCCGTGCAAACAAGACGAACTGAAAAGGAAGGAGAGCCGTGTCATTAAGATCAAGTGGTCCTAATGCCTTCTTTTCTGTTTGCTGCTCAGACCGCCTACATAGCGGTCTTGTGATGCCCGGAGTCACTATTGTAAAAGGACTGACTTGAGAGCAATTTAATTTTGCTTTTCTCCTGATCCCGAGAGGAATGTGGGGCCATGGAGATGAAAGGAGTATTAATCTCCCTTCTCCTACTCATTTTACGTCGATTTATTAGCACTCTAATATGCGCTGGGGCTGCGTTTGGCCTGTATCAATCAGCACTTTAGAGCTACCCAAGCATGTATCTCAGGCTTTTAATATGAATCGCACGCATCGCACTGTAAAAGCCCCTAGCAACGAAGTATGTACTGCTAACGAGAAATATCGTCACTGTAAAGTATAATGAGATACATTCGATAAATATAATTAGCGGAAGATACAGACTGCTGTGTTTTCTAATAATCTAGCCCTCATAATGATTTTCTCCTCCGATGTGAAATCACATTAAGTAATGTCTCGTGGAAGTCCGCTGTGGGCCGCCCGCTCCACCTCTCCAGCCTTCTAGCCTGTGCGTGTGTGTGTGAGTGTGAGTGTGTGTGTGTGTGTGTATGTGTGTGTGTGTGTGTGTGTGTGTGTATGTGTGTGTGTGTGTGTGTGCGCTTGAGAGAGCCTTCTGGTGCCCCTCCTCAGATTAAGCCACTAGTTTTGCAGCCGAGTGGAGTGTTGCCATGGGGACGGTAGCCACACAGTTCCAGAGAAGGTAACTGGTGACGTCTCTGCCTCCTTAGACCAGCACTGGCCTCCAAGCATGACTCACATTATCATATTCTCATCGTCTGTTCACTCCATTCCCGCATGAGCTGACCATCTCAAACAGTAGCAGCCCAGAGCAAAACCTGCTCAGCGCCTTCCAGATGCTTCCAAACGGAAGAAAAAACAAACAGTCCACTTTGTTGCTGCACATACAATAACTACAGCAGCAGAGCCCGACTGAGCAGTTCGGTGGGTGATAAAATTACGAAATACCGAACATTCATGGGTTTAAATGTACTGGAAAAACACCCGCTGATAAAGCATCAGTGTTTCCAATTTTATATGGTAAAAAGAGTTTGAGTGAGCTACACTTTGTAGATCTGAAATGCCTGTTTTTATAGTCTAAACCCTAAACATGCCCCCACATATGCTGCCAAAACACTTAAATTTCATTTTAAACTCAGTTTAATACGTTACCCTGAAAGAAAATGTAAAGGTAAACCCGTATTTGTACTGTACAGTTTACACTGAACTCCCACAGTGCTAGAATGTAAAATAATGATGTTACTGCTGTAAAGACTGTGCTGTAATTCATGCACGGGCGTTTTCTTTTGTATGCGCTGTCATTTTTTTTTTACGTAAGCAGAGTAAAAACAGTAATAAATTCATTTGATTTACAGTAATAAATATACAGGGCTTTAAGAAGAACAAAACGAAAAACACTCGAGACGCTCCAAGGGGTATATTCTGGACTGCAACTGCGTCAAAGGGCAGCAGCCAATCAGCATCAAGGAGAAATAAATAACGTTCTTGGATTGGCTACTTTCAAACCTCCCGCCTCTGAGTACAGGTATTTCACCAGCCCAAGACACGTTTTTTTTGTGTTTCTCTCTACAATATATTTATAGTTATTTTTATATGTAAATGTAGCTATATTTGTATTTATGTTACAAAATTAGTAAATTATATTTTTCTTAATAATTTACCACTTAAATGTATAAACAATTATATATTGCCACGAAAAAAGCTGTGACTTGCGGGCCTCGTCCGCCACGCCCCTTCGCCGTCGCAATGCGTTTATGTTTGGGCTCGGTGCTTAGCAACCCAGCACGAGGATATTGATATTCATCAATAGGTTAAATTATACGCAATTTAGACAACATAAATTATTTTTACATTATAAGCATCTATTTGCAGGAAACCAGACATTTTTGTGATGTGATTTATTTATTTCAGATCGACAACATTGTTACAGTGCCAGTACATCTTTCTGAAAGCACCACCAACGGCTTCATATTAGATCATTTAGAAGATGCACACAGCCTCATCATTTATGAATGGAAGGCACTAGTTGAATATCTGTCTGTGGCTTTTTTCTCTTTTTGGCTTTCTCATTAATCTTTTAGAAGCAGGAGGCAGTAGTGCTTTGTGAAATTCATTTTAAAACGTTTCCCATATTCTCTGCTTTTTTTTTTTTGCAGTGACACAAAACAGTGTTTCACATATAGTACTACCTAAATAGAAAATATATACTTCAATTATAATAACATTTAAAAATATAATTCATGTACAATTATTGTGTGGAAAATGCATAAAATTGCAAAACTTGTCAATAGTAGCATTTAATTGGAAAAGTTGTGCTGGAACTTTTGGTACAATTTCTTTACAGTTCTGATCAAAGCCAGTGTATTTTAGCTTTAGCACTAATTGTTATTTATGTTATGTCTGTACAGCCTTAATATTAATATGAACTGAACTGATATGCTTACATCCGTCATAATTAAATACCCAATGCCATAAAAAATTGTCCCAAAATTTCCAGTTTCACACATATTCCTTTTACAAAAACAACTTAACGTGAAGGCACACTCCATTCCCGCTGACGTTATCCCATTTTTTAAAACGCTATTTAACCACAGTTAGTTTATGTTGCCACATGTGCAGGGTGTCTTCCGAGAAAATCCTCTGTTCCAAACTTCACTTTCCATAAAACTTCTTGTTCAGCAGGAAAATCAAGAGATTGACATTGACTTTGGCCTTGTCGAACATTTTCATGACAGCAACTCCTTCATACTGGAGCTGGAGAAGGTCCTGGAAGTGAAAACAGGGGGAAAAGGCGTCAGTGAGTTCTGTAGTATCCCGTTACTTTCCCGCATTTTTCAGATCTTTCACTTCAGGACGCTTCATTTTCGAAACCAAAGCAATTTTCTGATCTATCTGACAGGAAATGACAAAAATACTGATGGCACAGATGGCCCGCATTTGGAGATTTACCTGGAAATGCAGTTGGACTTTCTCCATCTCGACTCCCATAAACTTGGCCTTTATCTCAAAGTCCCCAACTTCTTCACAGGGGGAGATATCAAACATGACATTCTTCAACCTGAAAACAAAAAATCGTTCATTGTGCATAGAGATAACTGGGGCAAAATAATATCCAGAAACTGTCATGTAAAAATAACTGATGATTTTGAAAGGAATGTTCATGCCTGGGGAAAACTAGATTTCAGCTCTGCCGCAACTGCTTACATACACATGATCGGCTTTTGTTAGCTATTAAAATCTAAATAAATGAACGAACATCCATGATTAATGAGCCAGTCATAAAAAATGCCATTTAAAGTCTCTTCTGCTCCTTTGTACATGGTCGTGAAAGATAATGTTAAGAGCTCATATTTAGATCCTTTCCCTCCGTTTCCACTTTAGTACGTCAAGTCTCCTTATCTGTGCTCCACATGTGAGGCTGTCTGTACTTGGACAGTTGCCTGGAGGTTGCCTGCCTTTGGCCTGGAGTAGAAAGACCAAAACAGGATGGCTAACTGCTGGTAATGAGCTACCTTCCCCTCCGCTCGCACCCAAACTGCTGAAACAGCACTCCACTCACATCAAAGTGAATAAGTGAGGAACTGCTGCTTGTGCTATTCTGGGATCAGTCTAGGATGTTCTCTTTGTAATGCTCCCATCTTGATACAGGCATGGTGCAACTGATCCTGAGTTGGTCAGATAATAAGTGTTATCAAGACACTAGCTGGTCTTCTGTCTGCCAACATCAAACAAGAGTTGGGACTGGAGACCTCTTCCACATAGACTGTACAGAATGAAAAGTCTGCAGTGCCTAAAACCGTTCTCTGAGCTTTATTTCAACTCCACTCCCAGGAACGAACATCACAGTAGAGTGAATCTTCTCCTCAAAAAGTAATAGAAACTCACTGATTGGTCTGAAGGCCTTCAATCTCCAGAATGACTCCTTTCTCATGCAACCTGGCGGCTGTGTACTTCAAGGACTGCTGCTTGGACTTCTTACTTCCCTTCTCTTCTCCCTTTTTGTCAAGTTTGATCGATCTGCGAGCATTCCTGTGGAAAAAAAAAAAAAACATGTTAAATGGCAGCCTTGTGATCTTGAATGAGCAATTTATTATCATTTATCTTGGTTTGTTCTACAGCTAGTAAGACAATTCAGGAGTCTACTGCCTGACTGCTGTCACAATGCGCTCTATCAAATCTAAAAGGAACCTCTTGCACTCTCTGAAGTATGAAAGGCTGGTCACTGCATCCTACAACATCCCAAGGAAGCATTTAAACACATTTGTAAAAGACCCCACTGTCTCACTTCAGTGTATGTAAGCTGGCAGACCATGTGTGTTGCAGGGCAGATCAACAGAAGACAATAAGCAAAGACAAAATAGGAATCAAATGAGTTAATTGGGGTAATAGGGATGTAAACCACAACTAGCTATAGCATCATCAGGGCTGGACCTCAGATCCCAGGTAGAATTCTCTCAGCCAGGTGTATCCGTTAGTAGCCCTGAGCCCTGACTTCAAGGTGAGATGCATTTCTACGAGAAAATGCGAAGTGTGATTGCGTGGTTGCTATCAAACCAGTGTTTGGAGACACACAAACATTTTATGGGAAAAAATGAGTTTGATTAAAAAACGAAGTCTACACTCCCAGGGATTCGAACTGCAGTCTTCTGATTTGGAGGCCAGCACCTCACCGCTGCACCACAATTTTTATACCTGACCTTAGCTTTAGTGTCTTGAAGTCCCTTCATGAGTCTGCAGTTTTGCTCCACGTATTTTTCCCACATGTTTGTGTTTCTCCACTTTTCCCCCTTTTCGACCTCCTTTACCGTGATTTCACTGACCCACATTTTGAAGGCGACTCGACCGTCTGCTATCCCTCCCCTTTTACTACAGAGGGGACAAAAATCTACGGCCCCTGATCATCTGATTAATGAGCTGTGTACACGTGCACTGGAGGGGATATTAACAGATGTTTTCACCTTGGAACCATGCCCATATTTAAAAAATTATAGGAGAAGAAGAAGCACAAAATTCCAGCTATAAAAAGAATGGTAATAAAAATAAAACTTAAGAACAATTGTGTGATTGTGGAAGTAATCACTGTAATCACTGAATGAAGCAATCAATGAAGTCATCATGTTGGCCACTCACTTTCTATTCAAGTTGTCAAGGCAGGTTTTGATGTAGGTGTCGTAATAGTTGATCTGGTCCTGGTAGAAAGCTGCCTTGGAGTTGAGGGCATTCAGAGTCTGCTGGAGCTTCACCAGTTCTGCTTTTCTCCTCTGTCTATAACGTCTCTGGTAGCGAATGTCCTGTCATTCAACACAGAAAGGTGAATTACAGTAATTCCTTTGCTTGAAGGTATTTAAGGTACTGATATGTTCAGAAACTGATGCTTGTAAATTTAACGTGTGATATCTCGAAGACAGGACAGAGCCAAAACAGATCAATTACATTTTACAACGAGGGCTTAGAACATAAAATGTGAGAGAGATTAACCACGATGGGATGATCACGTCTATATCATTTATTCCACATTAGTTATTCTAAATACTATGGCAATTTGTTCGATGTCTCATTTTTTTCTCAGTTAAATAACCTATAATAAATCTGAATGGGAATATGGTTTTACCTTCTTAAATCTGCAACAACAGACATTTTAAAACCTATTCAAGATTCAAGATTCAAAGTGTTTATTGTCATATGTACAGAAAAAAAATTCTTTCTTTGCTGTCCACACACAAATGTCAAGTTAGGTTAAGAGTAAATAAATAAAAATAAAAATAAATGAAAAAATAAATAAAATAAATATATAAAAATAGAACAAGATAAAAAAAAATACAACTAAGTAAGTGAAGACAAGTGTGATGTGCAGATGTAGATAAATATAAACTGCATTTGCAGTGAAAGAAATGTGCAAAGGAGCAAAGGAGCGGGAAAAAATAAAAATAAAACAAAAAGGTTGTGACCAGAATAAAGAAGAAATTGCTGCAGTATAAAGATTTTTTTTTCCTGAAGTATTTTATTCTGTAGTCTTAGTGATGGGGGAAAATCTGTTGGTTTAAAAAAAAAAAATGCTATGTCAGCGGTCTGAGCAGTTAGAAACATGGTTCCAGTGGTCATGTGTAGTGCTGACTTACCTTGGAGATATCGTTGATCAGCTCTTGGTACTTGTTGCTAGAGCTGACCATTCCAGCTTGTTCCAGAGTACGAAGATTCCTGAGGATCTTGCGCTTCTTCTGCTCCAAAGGCAGCTGCCTGTCCTCCAGCACGGCCTGGCTGCTCTTCAGGCCCTCTGGAGCCGTAGCATCCTGCGCCGCCCGACGCTCCACCAGCTTAGCGTGCTCTGACTCCTGCAAGATGCAGGACAAGATTGTTTTCAAGGATTTGATCGCAGTCTTTATGTACACTTTTTCTACTAAGTTCTACACAGAACAGCGTCAGTTCAGAACCAATTCTACTAAGCATTTAAGTATTCAATAAAGTATCCAGCTTAACAAAAGTGAAGGATTGACTACAATCCTGAGAGGAGCAGTATACTTAGTATTTCGAGCATTTTTCATTATTTCACTCTGTGTTTATGAAGACATTCCAGTATAACCAACTTGGAGAGATATTTCAAATATTACCTGCAGGCCAGTAGCTGGAGTTTCGAGGATATCATTCAGTGTTTCTCCTGGTTGGATTCTCACCACATCTACGACCAACTTCTTTGTCCTTTAAAGTCACAGAAAACACAAAGAACATTGCAGTCAGACGTCATCATCACAACATTAAAACTAACTGCAAGTTTTGAGTCTTAAAGCAGCAAGGTTCTGCAGCATTGCTGCTAAAACTCTACGTTGTTGGTTCCTTCATGGTTACATAGCGCATATCAGTAAGAGGCTAGGAATAAAAGTGTGAATAATTCAATAGTGTAAAGCTGCCTGTTGTGTTGTCCAGTGTTGTGACCAATTAAGGCTTGATTTTGTATGACTTAGGATTAGAAATGTGTTCTTGGTAAAAAAAAAACGAACCCTGAGAATTATTATCGAAAGTCAAAATCTTTTAATGAGCTAAATATCAACAATTTGGTAGTGTTATATGAACGTAAGCATGAACATGATTTTTCAGTTAAAGTAACCCTTACATATCTGAACATATCTGTGTGTGTGTGTGTGTGTGTGTGTGTGTGTGTGTGTGTGTGTGTATGAAGGGAGGAAATGGAGCAGTGTGTTAGCACTTAGACAATGAGCTCTGACGCCACAGCGCCTGCTCTGTCTGCACCAGGGAGAAATCGAGCCTGACTCACTCTTCCTGCTTCCTCCCCAGAGAGCCCGAGCCCTCTGAACAAAAAGCATCGCAATGACCAGAGAGATGCAGCTAGGGTTGATCTCCCAGCCATATGAGATAAGGGTGATGATTGGGTCATTTGTTGTTTCTCCAAACATACCAGTTGAATTTGGTTCAAGTTAACCCTTTACATTATAACACATTTCCATTCTTCACTCTTATAAATACATATTTGTTTCACTGTTTCATAGTGATCGGCTAATACATTGTATTCGCTAAATAATATGCCTTAACTGAATAACAAGCTTGTTTAAGGGGTCGATCCCAATATCAGAGCATAAAGTCAGTATCTCTCATATCCACGAGGTCCATCAGAACCTCTATACCTTGCGCTGCATCATAAGACATATATAGATTTTTCCATCCTAACGCCAGTGACAGACATTTCTGGTAACATGGACATTTTGTGTCATTTCTAGGAACAGTGCTAATGCCAGAATAGACCCATTTCAACAACGGAAGAGATAAGAGTTTGTGCATCATTTCCTACTGTGGTATGGGAGAGATAGTGGAAAAGGAAATAAAGACTGTCTATAAATGTCTGTGAGTGTGAAAGTGTACTTGGAAGACATTTATTTGTACTTTATAGTCATTGTAATTGTGAAGAACAGAGTCACTCTTACTGTCAAAACAAAAGACAACAAACATTTATATTAAAAGTGGTTCATTTCAGCAAAGTCAGCTTGATATTTACTTACTTCATCATCAGCCCCTTTATGTCCTTGTCATCTCCATCCAGCAGCTCAAACTTGTTGGTGAGAGTGAGGGAGACCTCCGTTTTGGCCAACTGATTGAGCGTGTTTTCTTTGTTGGGGTCGTTTGGATCCACGGCACCTTCTCCTACATATAGGAATAGTTCGGCATCACCACTATGTTCTATGCAACTTGTTTTCAGAGGCTTAATGACGTCGGCAACTTTTAATCTTTTGCACAACTGAGAACAGTAGTACACATATTTTACCAAGCAATGACTCCATGTCAGGAACATCGCCCAAGTCTTCCAGAAGCTCATGCAGAAGATCACTGTGATCTGGGGCTATGGCTTCCTTATGTTCTAGCACAAGCTGTTGGATAAACACAAACAAGAAACATAAGATTCTGTAATACCACAGGCGCTGGTAACTAAATGCCGCATTAAAGCAGTTGTGTGCAAGCAGGAAAAGATCAGTACTGGACGCCTTTGCAAAAATGTGGTTTGTTCCAAATGCGAGTTCGAATCTGGGAAAAACGTCAGTCAGCTTTCCAAGCGATTTCATGAACGTGTTTCTACACAGTAGTCCCATGCTCTGCTCCAGGGCTGCAGGGTTAATATTATGAAGAATTATATTAAGAAGAAACAATCCTCTTGTATGAAAAATGAACCCCCCCGGCTGAGCAACATTGCCACCTTTAACCTTAACCCCCTGAACCAGCATTCCCACAGCTACCAGAGCGCTGTGGTGTCTCCACAACAATGCCAGAGATCACGGGTGCAGCATGTTCTTACTTATTGTTTTCCCAAAGACGACTGAAAACAAGATTTGGCGCTGGACTGTGACAGCGAGTGCTGAAAGACCGTTATCTCTGCTAAAAGTGGGGAAGAGCATGGAGGAGAGCCAACACAAAGCTGAGGTTTCAGCACTTCGTGGAGTCCTGCTGAGAAGCCAGACGACTCCACCCTATTTTCCCCACAGCTTAAAAACACCTCCAGCAAAACAGCAGGGAAGAAAAGGGGCTCTCTCTGACCCGGGCTATAAATCACTGGCACGACTCTCCACGTACGTGCAGGCCGACAGAGACACCGTGGAGACTTTACTCCTGAGACTCGTGTGCTACCTTGGCCGAGTTATTAGTACGCGTGAAAAGATACATTCTGCCCACGCTGTGATTCAGCGCACAATACACGATTCAATATTTTTTCATTTGATTTTTTTTGTTTTACCATTGTTTAACCAGGAAAAAGTCCCAATTTACAAGGGAGTTCTGGCCAAGTGTCAACATCACATCCCAGATACAATAAGAGACTTAAAACTATGAGCATACAAAGCAATAGAATAAACAAAATAAAAGAATCATTTTGAATGAAAAAACTGCATTAAAAAAATTGATGACACTATCCACGTTGTGCATAATCTACTAATAAGACTTGAGTTGGAAGGTGGGAGGAGTGTGGGGCATGACATGAAAATGCGGCAGCGGGCTGGTGCTGGTAGTTTGCAAACTGGTGACTCTAAGCTTTGATTACTTGCTACACTATATGAACGAAAGTGTTAGGACACACCTGTTTTTCAGCGTTTGGGCTAGGCCCCTTACTTCCAGTGAAGGGTAATTTTAATGCTTCAGCAGACCAAGACATTTTGGACACCACCATGCTTCCAACTTTGTGGGGATTCCCACAAAACTCCAAAATCTTGTAGAAAGTCTTCCAAGAAGGGTGGAAGCTTTTATAACTGCAAAGAGGGGATCAACTCCATATTAAATTTTAAGTATTTGAATGCAATGTTATTACAGTCCCTGTTGGTGTAATGGTTAGGTGTCCCGATACTTTTGTCTATATAGTGTGGGTAAATTAGCCTTTATTGCAAAACTAATGAAGCAAACTACACAACACAAGTAAAACCTCACTTCAGAACCAAACTGATGGACTACATTTAGGGAAAGTGGGAAATATATGTATTCGATTTTTCCCCTTTTTATTTCAAGCGCTAGCAAATATCACATTAAAGCATGTAAAACCTGCTACTGAATACAAGAATGTCTTTCTAAAACCTGCAGAGGGAACTCTGTGATTTAAATGTATTCTGTTCTTGCAAAAACATGCAGTCACTATATATTCACTCTCCCTGTCTTTTCTGTAGCGCAGCAGTCTTGGCTTTGGCTGTGTTTGGTCGCTAAGGTAGCCGATGTACTCAGCATGTGGACTGGGGAGGAAAATTGTTCACTGTTCACGATTTCCAAGACATCAGGGTGTTGTTATACAATCTGCCTTCCAGTCTGGATGATGCAAATGCGTCTCTCTGCAGCTCCTGGGACGAGGCGTAAGAGCCAGTCCAGCATTGTTTGCCCATCAGCAGTACTTATTCCTCTTTTAACAGAATATCATCATGTGACCTAATAACACTGAATTAATGTTTAACGTGAAAATAGCATCATATTCCTCCTTGGAAATCAAATTCAAAGGTGCAGTGTCAGGTATGTTATATAATGTAATAAGGTTGTCCTTCTTACATATCATTACAGAATTACAATATTATACCATAGAGTGACCCTGTATGACAGAAAAGCATACCAAAGGAGACTGTAAAGCTAAAACCACTTCAAAACCTGCATTTTGCTTTTGTCCATTTTTACAGATAGACAGGAAGACAACTCACTGAAGTTTGAGGCAAATACGTGATGTTTTAAGCTTGCAGTTTGCATGATGCTAATCGGTTGAGATTTCACTGACCTCATCCACTATCTGGACAAAAATCAGGTTTTGGGCGAGGGCCCTTCCTTCTGGTGAAGGGCTTAATCTTAATGTTTCAACACACCTTTTGGACAACACTATGCTTCCAACTTTGCAGACACAGTTTGGGGAAGAACCTTTTCTATTCCAGCTTGACTGTGCCCCAGTGCACAAAATAAGCTCCATAAAGACATGGCTGGCTGGATGAGTTCGGTATGGAAGAACTTGACTGGCCACACAGAGTCCTGACCTCAACCCCATCCAACACCTTTGGGATGAACTGGAACGGAGATTGTGAGTCAGGGCTTCTCGACCCACTTCACTGCTTTACCTCATAAATGCTCAACAGAATGAATGGACACAAATTCCCACAGAAACTCCACAATCTTATGGAAAGCCTTTCAAGAAGTGTGGAAGCTGTTATAGCTGTATATGGGTCTATGCTTCATATTAAAGTCTATGTATTTTTATGCAATGTTATGAAAAACCTTTTTGGTGTAATGGTTAGGGGTCCCAATTCTTTTGTCCATATTGTGTAACTAACACACCTTGGCTGAATGACTGCAGTTTTGGAGAACGAGAAAACTGAGTACTGCTTTAACTGTCCTTACTGTATTGAATTCTGAGAGGAAACCAAAATACAATAAGGACATCTGTTAGAATAAACACAGGGACATCCAACAAGCATCTGGGAAATGGACTTAGCTGCACGTGTTGAATAAAATAATGAAAGTACCAAAGCACCAAAGGGGAAGCTAGCAGGGTCAATGAATCACTCTCACTAGCTGGACAGAAAACGAGCATGAGGACATTAGATCACTTCTTCACACACAAGCAAGATCTGCTGGTAGATGTGTGTCTGTCAGCTTTCTGCAGCACACTGACTCACACTGAGTCAAGGTCCTCCATAAAGTCTTCAGCTCCATATTTTTGACAGTTACATAGTAATGACTCTCCACCCAAGTAATGAATCTCCACCCAAATTCAGGGCGAACCATTCACATTTACCATTTACTCTTACAGCTCCGGAAAAGACCACTGCAATTTATTTTTAAATCAGAATCTCTATGAGTGACAGCCATTCCATGCCAGTGTCTGTTAAATTCCTACACAAGTGTCTCATTCTGATCTCTGAGCTACTGATTACTGATCACCTGAATCACATCTTATTTAATGAGGAAAAGTATAAAAACCCTGCTGCAAGCAACACTATCCTCTTGCAATGTGACCAGTTGGATGGTAAAACACTACTAGGAGTACGTCAAAGGTAATTATCGCCTTTTTGTTTGAGTGAACAAGAGATTTGTTTTCATTATAGTTCTGTAAACACTACATCATTTCTCTTATTTTGATTTTTTGTCCTTTCTTTTCTTTATTTGGAAATTAGGAGAAATTGTCAGCAGTGTAAAAATGAAGGCAAACCTGTTCAGTTCAATACTTGCACCTATACAAGCTAAAACCTGAGAGACTGAACATTTTTGCAGCAGTCTCTTATTTTTTTTCCGGCGCTGTTTTACGAATGAAGTGTCCACAATTTACTTTGCTGCTGAATGGCACACGGCTGCAGTATTGCTCTTACTGAATGAGTGTTGATGATTTCTTCTATGGAGATGTAGATGACAGGTTTGCTGAGCGTCACCATGTCGGAATATTCGTCCACATTGAACTTCTCCTCTGGAGCCGGGACGTCACACGCAGCCTGGAGGAATACCCTGCAAACAGCACAAATATGGCACTGACTGTTTGCAACAATCATGTATAACTGATTTTCCTGAGTTGCATTGCTGCTCTAATTGCATTCAGATGCTCCTGGAATAATCTTTGTCTGTTATGTTACTATTGTTAATTAAATACAGTGCTTGGAGGCAGAATCGTTTCCTGTGATTTTTACTAATAATAAATGAAATCATTTAATGAGCCTCTGTGGATTTTATCACATTGCGTTTTGCTGCCATTTCTTGAAAGCAATAAGCAATTAACAGTCGTAAAATCACTGTAGCACAACCTCTTGTGGATTATTACTTCATTAAAAACTGCTCACTGTAAGGGACTGTAATAAAAAACCAAAGTGACCTCTTACCCATGGTAAAACCACTAACACATGCCTTATCATAACGTATCACCTTAAATAACTACAGACTGCTAAAAGTTAGTAAAGAGAGTTAAGAATTGTCCCATATAAATTATTACAATTGTCTGTACATGCCAGTAAATCCCATTTTCGAAAATGTCCTTTGCATAAACTAGACATCAGTACTAATGTTTTGTTTGTGCTTTATAAATTATAGATTTTCATACGTTTGACCTATAATGAATAGCAGTAAATAATAAATCTGCATTGTAGTCTTGTAGCAAACTGACTAAAAGGATCGGTTCAGTTTCGATTTCTGAATAAGAAACTTGGACGAATACACCAATACAAACTCCAAAAATGCTTCAAATCTAGTGTGCGCCCTGCTCTGTTAGCCACAGTGCAGTGTTTTTAAAAAAAATCTCTATATATTCAGGGCAAAGTGAGACAGGCAAAAAAAAAAAAAACATTTCTAGAGTAGGTGATTTCCAGTAAGAGTGACTCACCAGCAGGAGTGGGAGCAATGACAAAAGTGTGTATGGTGTGTGTCCTGTGGGATCACTGTTCATTTAAATTCCATACACACATGGACACATCACTCCTCTCCTCTCTGCTGATGCCGCACTTTAACACGAGTGGCCAAGATCTTTGCCGACAGCGCAACAAATGCTAAATTGTCATCATACGGCGAAACAACATTCTATTTGGAAGCTCCCCCGGTCTGTGTTGATGCTTGAGGTGTCTTGCTAAGCTTTGTTTGCTGTTTCTATGTCACGTAGAACCAAAGTCATTGTAATTTGAAAAACGGTATCACATGCAAATGGCCATAAAGAACTAAAATGAACAAATTTCTTTTGTTGTAGGTCTTGGAAACAAATGGAAATAAAGACCTTTAAACATTCGGGATAGTCCGCCCACAAGTGGGGGGGGTGGGGTCTGGGGGTTACCTGCAGAGGGAGGGGGGGTCCGGGGAGTGGCTGAGGGTTGGCGTGCTGAGCAAAAGAGCAGCAAACAGCGAGTGTGTAGGAGAACAACACCAGTTTTAGACTGTTTAACACCATTTTCTTTTGTTGAAATCAGATTTTTACTTATAAGCTCTGAGTTCCAAGAGTTAACACAAAGGCATGTACTCCCACTTATACTGAATCCGTGGCCAGCACTGTATTCTCACCATTCCTTGGGTCAGTTTGAGATTTCTAGGGAGTGCTCCATGCATAGCTTTCTGGTAATTACTGGAGCAAAGCCATCATCTTGGTGAAATTTACCATCTTAACCAAGCTAAAAAATGGTTGCTAGTGCTTAATACTGGCATTGAGACATGGCAAATGCCTTCTGCAATTCTAAAAATTCAATTGATTTTTCATGGTGCTGCAGAGCTTCTCCAGGGCCAGGGTTGGGAACTGTTGATATAACCAATGAATTATTAAACTGTAGTACATTCAGACTACATGATCTGATGCAGTTCATTTAAACTGGATCTACAACATGGCGTATAAAATATGTAATCCTTCCCCTGAAGTCAATTTAGTTGTATGAAAATGGATTACGTCTAGTCTTGAACTGAACTGCCAACGGTGTTTAACCATTGCAAATCCAATTGAATCTAGGTTTGGCCTTAACCTGGGTCAGGAACACTGGGTCAGCAGGCTGATAAAAATAATTGTAGTTTGAAGACTGGCACACAACACTGTTTTTCTGTATTTTTTGGAAGGCACAGTGCTTCAGCAGTTTTGCTTAAAAGCATGTTGTGCTTTTTTTGCTTTGAATGGTGGGCTAAACTGCTATAAGCTCAATGGGTGGTCATATGTTAATGAGTTGATGTGTTGTTACATTACAAACGTAATCATTTTAAAATTGGTTCTTTTTGCAGCTTAGGTTCCATTTATGAATGCATGGCCTGTGGACTGAATGGTACATTTTAGAATACTTACCAAAAAAAAGAAAATTCTGCTTTTTTTCTTCTGAAAAGCTGCTTAAAAACACACTATTCTCCTCCGCCTTCTTTTAAAAATCTGCACTTTCAATGGTATGTATTCTTTTATTTTTTCAATTGTTTTATTCTATTCTATTTTCCTTTGTATTCTGTTCCTGCAAAGCATATTGAGTGACCTTCCGTGTATGATAATGTGCTAAATAAATAAACTTGACCTTGAATATCTACTTTGATTGGTGAGCTGATTCTTACTCATATTTAAGCTGCTCTTTCTTACTATTGTCGTTTCAAATTATACATCTCAATACAAACTTCATCTAAAACCTGAGGTTAATGTCTCCTAACCTGAATTTCTGATAGGTGGAAGAGATGTAGCTGTTCATGGGTGTGAGGTGGTCGCTTCCATCTTCAAACAGCTTGTTGGCGGCCGCGTGTTGCAGCATTTTAGCCACAGAGCCCAGGTTTCTGCGCTGGTCTGAATGCAGCTGCCCTCCGGCCGTCATGTCTATGATGTCAAAGCCATCTGGAGCCACTATTGCCGGGTTCATGTACCGATAATAAAGCAGGTTCCCTACAATCTGTTTCAAAACAGAGAGGAGAGAAACAACAACTCTGCGGTTGAAAACTGGACGATTTCTAACATGAACAGAAAAATGACTTCCAGCATTTTGTACAAAGATCAACTGGTTCTTTTATGGCAACACGATGAGAGCGACTCTTATTAAAATATTTCATATCTGACCTTTAGCAGATCATCTTCAGAAGCATCAGGGAATTTCTCATGAAGCGTATCCTTCAGAACCTTAGCAATGTACCTCATGCCATAGCTGCATGCAAATAAAAAAGGAGGAAAAAAGGAATGAAGCTAGAATATAATACTTAAGAACCAACTTTGAGTTAGCTTGCCAATGCCCATTGTAAAAATATGGCAATTCAGAAGAAAGCAGAATACATTTTTTAAAAAATGGGTTCAGCTATAAACGCAGTTGTGTTCTGTGGGATAGAAGATTAAACAAATTAGTTCCAAGGAAAAGCTTGAAAATGCATGCAGTGCATGTTGGCTTAATTAGTATCATAAAACATTTTACTGCAGATTACAACAGTGAAACAAAAACAAGCTATAATAACTGAGAACATCTTATACGTAAAGAACATATTGCATATGCTAAGATTATAAAAAGAAATAAATTAACAGTAAAAAAAATCACAAAAGCACATTCCATGCTGGCCTGATAATCGCACACAGCTCTCTGCAACTAAAGGTATATACCCAAAATAAGCTGGATGGCTGTATGTTGGCATTCTAAGGTTTAATTCATTTGTATGCGTAGCTATCTGTGATGAGGTGATTAGAAAGAGAACAGTGGATCTTATTTATGGCATTAATAATGTATAGCTCCATTCAGCGCTGAATTATTAATACACTTTTAATTTTATCCACAGTAAACAAGCTGCATTGTTGCCAAAATGGCACTGCCTACACCGTATGCCATTCTATCTCGTGCACATGTGTATGTTTCAGCAATGGAAAACAAATCACGCAACAGGATCTCCACAGTATTACAAGCATATTAAAACGCTCTGAACTGGACTGATCCTGCAGGCTGCAGTTTTCGCAGTTTTAGAAAAACAACACTGCACCCTAGTGGAGAATGAACACTAAAACAGATAAGGATCTCAAGATAAGGACTTAAATGAGTGAATTTATATGCACATTTTCCAATGCTGCGTCAGTGCCAGAATAAAGCATGGGCTGGGCTGAGAGTATGACTTACGGGATGGCGTCTACTGACGACATGATGGAGCTCAGCACTTTGTCTGTTACAGAGCGCAACGTCTGATTAGAAGCCTCCAGTCTGTCCCTCACTTCCTCGTGTGATAGCGCCTGTTCCGCTGTCACCTCATAAGGCAGTTTGCTGTTGGTGAACAAAAATAGCAAATAAACAGGATGACCTCAGAAAACAATTACGTTTAAGTCAACTTTCAACAGAACAAGAGCCTGGACTCACAGCTCACTTGTGTACACGACTCACAATCAGATACATTTTCCTGTGTCTTTTTTAGAAAGTGGCATTAATAGTATTATAGTGTACAATATCAGTTTGGCACACCTACTCACAGGAATGCTTTCATTACTTTTAAATGTAGTTTTTTCCACCCATTTTACAATAAAATACATTAGAATTATGGTCTAACATAATTGTGTAGGGGCAAAAATGCTAAAGACATTATCTTAGATTTTCAACTTTTCAGAACAGCCTGCACTTTGTTTTGATGCTGTTTCATACATTCTATCAAGTAACCTTGAGATGCCATTGAGGCTTTTAGCTTTATTCCAGGTTTGAAAAAGATTCACATATGCTAAGATCTTGCTGGTTTGTTTCGGGGGGCATTAACCCTTTGAACACGCTAAATCGTCGTCATACGGGAAACAACTTCTTAAATGGTAGTTGCCCGATTTGCGTTGATGCACGAGGTGTCAGACGTCTTGCTGAGCTTTGTTTGGTGTTCTTATGTCACATAGATACAAAGTTACTGTAATTTTAAAAAACATGTAATAAAATAATCGCCACTTGGGTTAAAAATGGGTTAAAAAATACCCAAATTTGTTTTATTTAGGTCTCAGAAACAAATGGAAAAAAGAATTCGAGAGAACTTTTAGGATAGTCTCCGCCCCCAAACAGGTGGGGGAAACCCACGCACACCGGTTTTAGACTGTTTTAGACCTTTTATTTGTGGATTTTAATAACAGGCTCTGAGTTATAAGGTTAAAATAAAAAGGAAATCGATTGTTCAATTTGTCTTAGAAACACTTTAAAAGCATTAAAGCATCAGCTATTAGATCAAAATATCATTAAGATAATAAAAAAGCACACATTCCCAGCAGACGTTTAAACTGATTTTAACTGTATGTAGAAAATCTACGCTGCGTCACCAACCTCGCCTCTCCTGTTGCTGTCTCGAGCTGGTTGACCCAGGCCTTGTAGATGTCTATGGGGTTAGTGTTGATGCCCAGGCTCTTATCCTCGATGATTTCTTTAACCACTGGTGAGAGCAGCTGCCTCAGAGCATTCTGACCCCGAGCCCCACGGTTAAAGCTCACCACCATCTTAATAACCGTAGGGTTCCCCGTCACTATGTCCTGGATTTGGTCCACCTTTGACCTGCCAGTTACAATATTTGTTAGTTCTTTTATCACGTCCACACATGCTAGCCTTCATTTACCCCATGCTGCATTTACTACATGCTGAACTCACGGAAATATTCATTCATATCAGATAATGGAGAGCATGTTATTTTAGTCTAGTGAATTAAATGACCGTAGAGCTGTTACAAGGTGAGATTTAGTACAATTAGTATAATATCATTTCATTCCATTTACTCTAAAGATACTCTTAGATTCTAAATCTTATCTAAATACTGAGCTTAAAAACCTATAGAATGACTGAGCAGAGCTAAAATTTCATATCATGTGTTTCCATGAACTGTTTAATCAAGTATGATCACAAAATAAATAAGTATTTTTTGTAAACAGTATTTTTGTAATGTAAGCATCCAGATTACATTAAAACCAGTTAATTTATAGTACTGTGCATAGGACACGTTAGAATAATATATTCTATAATATATTCTTAGTGTTAAATTTGTATACAATTTTTGTATTTACAGTTTGGATCCAATATGGAAATATACGATTAGACATGCTTGAATTCATGATATGACTTGCCAGGACCCATACAGAAATCTGGCTAAACTAATCACAGATAGTATTCTCCTCTATCAAAATGAGCTTATTATGACTTTCTCATTTCTACCTGATTCTTAATTTCGAAGGAATAAGAACATTCAGAAACAGAGTTTGTTATCTCACTTGATCTCCTCTTTGAGGGCTGACTCAAAGAGCTTGAGCAACAGGTACTCCTCTCGCTGGTTGGAGGCGTAGTTATACAGAGTGAAAATCACTGTGTCCATAAACTTGGTAGATTTGTTCTGGGGCATTTGGAAGATGAGCTTGGCGAGATATGATGGATTTGTCTGTTTTAACAAGAATAGAGAGTAAATATCACAGACTGAATACATTTAACCAAAAAATAATCAAACTCCCATAAAAGTCATTTACTCATTAAACAATACCAAAACGACCTAGAAGGATCAATGTAAATCTCATGGCCCCCCGAGCATTATAATCTGACTTTTCTTTCTTCTAGATTTATTGGCCTGATAGAATAAAGCCTTATATAAAATATCGTTGGGTCAATCAGTCTTACTTGAAGTAGGTAGAAGAGATGCTGGTAGGCCTCTAGTCTCTTCCTTTTCTCTTTGCTCAGACCTTTGATGCCCTGTTTGTCACCCACAGCTAGATCTTCTTTGCTCATTTTGTTCTTTTTAGTTTTCATCTTCTTACTGAGCGACACCACGTCCTGTTGGAATAGCAATGGCTGAAAAATTGCTTCCAATTTTAAACTAGGTGCATTTCCGCGAGAAAATGTGATGTGTGATTGCGTGGTTGCTATGGAACCAATGTTGGGAGACAAAAATGGACAAAAAATGATTGTGATAAACATTTTGGACTCAAACCAGTGATCTGCATTTCTCAAATTCAGTGCCCTGCATTTTACCGCTAAATCACCTAGGCAGTGTTAACTTGCTGTCTCTGATCAAGCCATGTATGGTCAAGGAAGGATGAACGTGTAGCCACATTCACGGATTGATTTATTTTAATTTAATCACAACAAGCAGTAACAAACGTCTCCTTTTTATAACTGACCTGAGCTTTAGTGTCTTTAAGTCTGTTTATGAGTCCGCATTTGTTTCTCCTCGTTTATGTTTCTCTGCGTTATTTCCCTGTCTGGCTGCCTTAGCCGTGACGTCACAGACTCTCTCTCCCGCACACATTTTTTTACAGACTCGACCGCCGTCCCTCTCTCCCCATTTATTACAGAGACGACTCGACCACAAAAATCGATTTCTTAAATGATCAATACTGATCCCCTGATCACCCGATGAAAAATGTGAATACACGGGACTACACTGGATATTAACGGACGTTCCAATATTTTAAAAACTGTAGGAGGAGAAGAGGTGCCAAATTCTAGCTATAAAAAGAGTAATAATAATAATAATTCTAACCTTAATAATAAAACTCAAGATGCAATCACACTGACGATTTTCTATTCAATGAACGTAACTGTAATTCTTTTAAATGAATAGTTAATATTCCAAAGTGTTTCCATTACTCATAAGGAACTAGTTCTAGCTACTCACAACAGCTCTTAAATATAAGTTCTACAACATGGGGTTTGCTGAGTTGGTTGAGACAATGTGAGCGTTAGTCAAACCTGAAGTGTGATCCTGTTTTTCACCAACAGGCCAATCTTAATGTCCATGAGGTTCAGGTCCTTCTCCATTTGTTGATTGGCTCGAATCTTAGTTACGACTTCCTCACGGAGCCGTGTCATTTCTTGCTCCTCCTGCAGATCTAAGCTGCTCTGTTCTAGCAGGTGGGCAAACTTACGGACCACCGAGAGAGGAGGGTCCTGAGCACCGGCTACAACACATGAACAGATACACACACACCAGCATGAACCATGAACAGTTCATTAAAGTGCTAGTACTACTCTGTAAAAACATGCATGAATGTCTGACTATTATCCCAGCAGTAGATGGCACTTCGCTTTTTTACTCACTCAGAGTTCTGTAATCATCCCGGGCTTTGTTTGCCTTCAGAAAAGCCTGAATTTTCACGATCTCTTTTTCCTAGAGACAAAAAGGTACAGGTTAAAATGAGCTAATATTCAAATTACACCATCAACGCCATCACAATGATAAAAAAAATACAAATCTAAAGGTTAAAACACATTAATACTAGGTGACTTACGTGGTCTTTGAAATACTGCAATCTCTCTGTGTATGCTCGTCTGGCTCGCCACATTTTCACCAAGGACTGTAACTGATTTATGAACATAACAAGGTGTGAATTAAAAAAGAATTGATATAAACAAATACAGTCCATAATAAAAGTTAACTTTTTTTAAATGTGCACACAAAAAATGACCAAAGGAGCTAATGAACCTACAAACTAACTATGCTGAGGTAACAAAGCCTATATGTTATGGCTTTATTTGACTAAAATGAAATATTTGTCACAATTATATTGTGTTAATAAGCAATTTGTATCATACATGTATAGACATACACTACATGGACAAAACCATTAGGACGCCTGACCGTTACATCAATAGGGACTTTAATATGGAGTTGGTCCCCCCTTTGCAGTTATAACAGCTTCCACTCTTCTTTGAAGGCTTTCCACAAGATATTGGAGTTTCTGTAGGAATTTGTGCCCATATACTATTTACCTTGACCAGAGTTTGAACATTGCTTTGGAAAGTGTGTAGTCTGTCCTTGTAGGCTTTCCTCTGTTTGTAGCCCTTCCAGGATGCCTGCACAAACAAGGTATACAAGTCATGGATCACATAAACAAACATTCATGGCATTTATTAGCTAAAAATTTGAACCTTCCTATACGATCACAGTTTATTAATACAGTGATTTAGCTATTTTACATGTTTTTGTAATTATTTGTTACCTGTAGTTTAATTACTCTTGGTTCTTGTTGCCTTAAGTACTCCAGTCTCTCACTGTAGGCTCTTCTCACCAAATATCCCCGAATCCGAGCCTGTAGCTGTATGATGAATGGCTCATTGGCCAACCACAGTTGTTCTCGGTTGTATTCTGCTGTCAAGCTGTTTACAACACTCTATGGTATGAAGAAAAACATCCAAAAGTGCCATTGGAAAGGATGCTTCATAAACAACCCCAAATCAAAAAAAAAAAAAAAAAAAAAAAACTTTACAGGAGAATAAAACATGGTTCTTATCTTTAATGTATATGAAGATAACATGATTTTATTCCAGGTCATTTTTATCCAGTTCTCTTAACCCAATCCTCAAGAAATGTTCACATAATGTAACGGGCAGCAGATGTTGTCAAATGGTATAAAAATATGTATTGCAAGTCACTGACGAGCCACTTGATTAGATACACCTAGTTTGTATCTCTACCCACTATTGTTCACTTTATCAGCTCGCCAGACTATGTAGCTGCATTTTGTAGATAACAGTTACAGACTCTGCGTCATTTGTCAGTGTGCGCGTGCGTGTGTGTTTCAAAGGCGCAAACACAAATTTGTGTCTTCTAAGTCAAACATCTTCCTCACTAATCCAGCACATTAGAACTCACCCCACATCAGGATTGTGTTAAGGATTAGGATCTCATTATTGCAGTTTATAGATTTGATTTACATTACAATTATTTAAAGTAATTATATAATTTACAACGTTCAAACCTGATTGTACAATCAGTTAAAACCTGATACAATCGGTTAAAACCTTCCGGGGTTGCTGGAGGTTTTAAACACCTCAGCCTCACTGCTGAGTTGGGAAAAGTCAACCAAAAATATCTATCCAGCAGTGTCCTGTGACCAGAAACTAACCGCTAACGTAGGACTAGAGGATGCCAGTGCAGCATCAGATGAACTATCATCAATAACTTTTCATCTACAGTGTGGACCAGGAGAAGAGATGAGTCTAATAAAGTGAACAGAGTGCACCAATGAACTACCACCCAAATAACAATGAAGTGGTTTGTCGAAGTGAGATAAGTGCTACAATAGTGACCTACCTGAATGTCCTCTTTCGGGAGCTGTGTGCTGTCATGAACAAAGTCTTCAGGCTCTACCCATGTCCCTTCTTTGGTTTCCAGGTTGTAGAAATAGTCATATTTGTCCTTGATTCTGTGCTTCACCCACAAACTACCATTATTCCCTACGGAGGAGGCGAGAGAACAATACACAGTGTTGTACTGTTCAGCACAGCTCAATAGCTGGAAAACAATGAATTCTTTTTGGTACGTGAATCATTACAGGAATGCTTTTCATTTGGTTTACATTCTCGAAAACGTCCGCCTGAAACATTCGAAGTTTATGCTGGTCATGTTACTTTGCCATTCTCTTTGTTATTCTCTCATATTTCACCTACAGCACATAATTGCTGTCTCCTCAGTACTTTAGCATTTCTAATGATTCACTCTTCATGAAATGTCCATATAATTCAAAAGACAGCATTTCAAAGGGTGCAAAAAATAAAAAATAAAAATGGCAAAATGAGAGAGGTGTCAATATGGCAGTTGCGATAAGTGAACTGGAGGTAAACAGGACTTCACATTTCTATACAGTTCCTACTTTTATTTTTCAAATGCTGTCTAAATGACAGCATTCCTGAGTGTGTGGACTCTCTATTCTCGATGCACAGCCACTTTACCTTGTTGTCTGTGTTGATCCTGCAGCTGTGCTAGTTCAGTTTGGTAAATGAGTGCACATTCAGAGAGAACCCCCCTCAGTCCTGCACATGGATTCTGTAGAGCAGTCAGAGTTTCCTGTTCATCTCCTGCAGCTATCGCTCGGTTAATGTCCGCCACTGCCTCAGCCACTGCAATGAAACACAACCTGGTTATTATTATGACATTAACTGATTGCACAGTTTATTTATCTATATTTATAAATAATTACATATAGTTAAGTTTAAATAATTGTCAAGGTGCCGGGATAGGCTCCGGGTACCCACGAGCCTAGCAAAGATTAAGTGGTTACAGAAAATTAATGGTTCAAATGTTACAGAAAAAAATGCTTTAATGTTGTTTACATTTACTTCAATTATAAGTTAAGAATATTCCCTTCTCCTGAAAGGTTAACCATTTTGGAGATAAGAGGTTTTGTTGACATGTATATGAAGTCAATCAGGAGGTAATCTCTACGGATCAAAAATTTAAAAAGACATGCTTTATATTTTTAAATTAAATAATTGATAGTAAAGTGCTACTATGCTTGCTTTTTATTCTAGCAAGTTTTAGGGTGTCATTGAGATGCCACAGTGCTGTTGCCTTTCGAACAGAATAGGAAAACAGGCAACTGTGTATGAGGTGACACACAAATTACGAACCTCTTAGTAATCAGATTTCGGTCTGACTCTTCAGAGATGAGTGTAAATGTATGCGGTTCAGATCTTGTGAGGTTACAATCCAGATACTAGTTATGAAATGACCACATGTAAACAGGTCTTACATATGAGAGCATCTTCCTGGTCTTGGTTGGCAGTATGTACTGCCTCCTGGATCTGGTCCAGCCACAGCACTGCAGACTCATCTCCTGATCTCTGTTCCCAAGACACCATGGAGTCAACAGTAGCATTAATACACACACAAAGATCCACCCATATGCACCCATACACTAAGTGAACGTAAACACAACACAGAATTAGTGCAGCCTATGTAAACTACTTAAAATACTGAACACAAAAGTACAAACTGGATGCAGATGTGTAAAATGTTTACAGCAGCAACAAAATGAAAGTGAAAAACGGTGTAAACACCCGATATGAAATAGGTCATTCATAATATAAAACTATTTATTTAATCAGATGTACGGTGGTGCTTGAAATTGTATGAACCCTTTTAAATTTTCTATGTTTCAGCATAGATATGACCTAAACGCCATCAGACACAAGTCCTAAAACACTTAATGAGAATCCAATGAAACAAATGCCCCCCCCAAAAAATGTGGACTACTTAAGCACTGATGTACGTCACTCTGGATAAGAGCGTCTGCTAAATGCCATAAATGTGAATGAGACAATAATATACTTGGTCATTTATTTGTTTTCCTAAATAGAGGGTTCAAACTTTTAAGCACCACTCTATTTTAATATTTCAAACTAAAAACAGATTTTTGTTTTAATATGAGAAGGACCTGGAATGATTTCTACTATGTTTCCACAATGGTGTATACTGTGGGAATGAAAATAAACCACAGGGTTCAGCACAACAGTCTAAATACCATCTTCTAACAACAAAATCTTTGAGTTAATAAATACCGTTTCCTCCTCTTCGCAGGAACAGACCTGAAGAAAATGTTTGTATGTTGAGACGTTCTGTCCATATTCTTGTTACAATAAAGTCTTTTTCATGTGAGGTGTGCCATACAGATGCACTTTTTGTACATGCCGTGAAACTCATGCCGAAGAGCACCTTAATGATTTAGTAAATGTTTCAGTAGCACACACTCTCTTTGGTACTTTTAATAGACATAAAAAAGACTCTAAACAGAGCAGGAAACTAGACAAAGCACAGATGCTCATTTTTAACACCGACCATAACCAAGGGTATGTTTTCTACAGAGTTACCTTTACATTCCAATCAGTCTGAACTGAGAAAGAAACTGAAATTAAATGTGTTGAGTGTTTCTCCTACTTTTCAGGACCACCAACCCCCACCACCCCCACCCCCACCCCCACCATTTGTTAATGATCAGCGGTTCAGAGCGCTAAAAAAAACTCATGTCTATGAGTCATGACTGGATGGGGACTATGACTCAGAGTACAGAAGCAACAGGGACAAAACCCATTACAATCTAAATATTTCACTTCAAAATATGTTTAATATGATTAATATCACCAGAATATGAAATAACATTTGTAAAGGAGGACACCTAAGGACCACCATTGAAGAAAAAGAAGCAGGAAAGACAAACACTGTTTAATAGGTAACAGGACAGTCAGCAGAAGGCTCCACCCACAATGCTACATTTTTTCCTTGTGTGTTCAACAGAAAGAGCACGGCATTCAGAGCCCAGTGCCTTACAAGCCTCGACAAGAAACAACACACTCAACACAGGGGCAGCCTTACAATGAGGATTATTGGAACTTTACTTCTTCAGATGACCTTCGTTTTGGACTTTCTTTTTTCCAAAGATGTCCTGAACCACGGCTATTTTCATCAGAAGAAAAAAAGTGTTTAATGGAAAACACTGAATGCTGGGAACTCAAAGGGAGACAAACATGTCTAAACTGCTGCTGGTACTCTTGTTTGTTTACGTGTTCACTGACTCCCTCAAAGCTGCAAGTAAGTAATTTATTTCTAAAGAATTATATCTCTACCCTAGTGGATTAAGCAGTTACAGAAAATAAATGAATGAATGATTGAAGGAATTGATTAATTACAGCTGTCTAAAAAAGCATGTTTAAAATAAAAGTCTATTTGATTGAAGAATATTTGCAATTTCATGCTGAAAGCTCAAAGGGACGGTATAACTGTGAATGAATATTCTACTCCACATTGAAATTTCAATTATGTTTGTTCTGAATGTCTTGAGTAATTGTTGTATTTTTTTCTGCATTTCAACAGAAAATAAGACCAAAGTACCAAAGAATGGAACAGATCTTATTCCAAAAACATTTAGGGGGACAAGAATGTTATCTCAGAATCGTTCAGATGTCCCTGAACTTATCGTCTCCAGCAATCAAGTGAACTACACATCCAACACCCTTCGCACCACTGCGATTCCTGTGATTTATCTGATAGCCATTCTGGTTGGAATCCCATCAAACTGTTTCATACTAGCATCTCTCAGGGGTAAGACTGAAAGTGTATCCAGTGCGATTCTCTATTTAAGCCTAGCGGTTTCAGACCTTCTCCTGTTGGTGTCTCTTATACTTAAAGTCCATTACCATCTAAATGGCAACGACTGGATCTTCGGAGAAATTGCCTGCAAAGTAGTTACAGCCTGTTTTTATGGTAACATCTACTGTTCCATACATGCCCACATGTGTATTAGTGTGCTGCGCTACTTGGCTGTGGTCCATCCGTTCCTGTACAGAAGACTCTCCAAAAGAACTTGCACAACTTGGACCAGCTTGACTGTATGGGCAGTCTTTGCTGCAGCCATGGTTCCGGAACTCTTAGTTGATCAAAGCTACTACATCGCCAATGTGGGCGTCACCGCATGCCATGATGTTCTGCCTTATGGAGACGACCCCTACATAATCTTGATTTTGTACAGACTGTGCCTTATTTGTCTAGGCTTCATGCTTCCTTTTGCTGTCATTGTATTTGCCTATGGATGCATTGTCTATCAGCTAAACAGGTCTTGTTGTGACTGGACACACTATATTAAGGCAAGCACACTGGTGTTGGCAATCTTTTTATTTTGCTTCACTCCAAGTAATGTAATCCACTTTATACACTATGTGAGAGTGTACAATAGCCAGCCAGAGGACTTTTATAATTTCTTCAGCGCGGCAGTATGTCTCTGCTGCTTTCACAGCTGTCTGGACCCCTTCCTGGCCTACTTCATTACAAAGACCACCAATTCCCGAGTGCAATTTATTTCCCTAATGGGCATGTCTCCCAGAGCTTCAGCTGCTTCCTGAACCAAAGTGGTCCTGGGAAGGGGATTTCTGGTATCGTCAAGGGAGCAACGGGGGACAATCCCAGA
Organism: Bryconaethiops microstoma; assembly: GCA_037577275.1. NCBI lineage: Eukaryota > Metazoa > Chordata > Actinopteri > Characiformes > Alestidae > Bryconaethiops > Bryconaethiops microstoma. Next base: position 4,694,782 of record JBBJLS010000039.1, on the reverse strand, counting down.
TCTTAAAATAGCCAAACAATGGCTAGAGGATTGTAATTGACAATTAGTGCTTAAGGTGTTTTACACTTTTTCTATCAGTGCTAAAAGGTGTTTCTTCTTGACCATTTGTAAGACTCCTAAAAGCTATTTTATGCTACTTGACCTTTCGTAAGACCCCTGAAAAGGTGTTTTATGCTTTTCGACTTTTTGCATGACCCCTAAAGATACTAAAGATGTTTTCTGACCTTACTATGACCCCCATGCTTATCTATGCGATTCTAATTGTTCTATAGTTTATGGTAGGGGCAGCTCCGCTTCAAGGTAACTGTGTTGACATATTATAAATTAGATGGACAGATGTTTAAGGAACGTATATCCACATGAGGAGTTGCTATTATGGTGTACTAGAGTAACGACTATAAAAGAATCAGCACTGATTCTAACTTTGTTCCATTTTGCAGACTACAGTTATTCTGTGAGATGTGAAACCTCTTTGCAAAGTGAATAAACAACAAGCTTGTAAGCAATAGAGAGTGTTCAGTGCTCCTCTTTTAACATAGATTTGAGTCAAGAGATTTTCGCCACGACAGGATGTTATTGCTACACTGCAGTGTATCACGTAGACAAAAATGCCAATACAGAGCAGCTGGTCTGTTACAACAGAGATACAATACTACAAGACCGCACCCAGTAACATGTGCTGACACACAAGTTGATCATACTCTTCAGAAAGACTTAATAAGGTTAATAAGGTGCTGACACAACCTTGTTCATGCAGTTGTTGAGGAAATCAGAATGTCAGAATGGTTCGCTGAAGTGGTGATACTAACCAAACATCCTAAACGTCTAATGTCTCTATAAGCTACCTCACAGAAAACTATTGCTTGAAATAGTTACAAAAACACCGATAGCCGAGAAAAGCTTTTGGATGGAAATTCTTTAAATACAGTCCCGGCGAGTGGCTCATGTTGGGTGTTGTAAGACGAAACAGTACTCAAATGTAATTTAAAATGTAATTTTTTTACCATTCTTTTATAATTATTACATACAAAAACTCATGTGTATGTTTATTGTATATTTAGTGTAGTAAATATAATTCATGTGTTTGTGCAGTAGGCTCGGGATATTATCAGCGTAAAGAAAATCTTAGTCAGAATTTTAAGTACAATTAATCATTTCATCAAACCAAGCATGCGTCTATGAAATTCTCCATTAAGAGCCACTTTGTTTTGCTCTAAACGAAACTGATAAAGTAATGGGCAACAGTGCCTCATGTACAGACGTGAAACATGCTGAAAGAAACATTAGGCTCAGCTCAAGGTTGCGGCTTGTTTAAAACATTCCAGACAAATTTTGCTGTCTTAAGGCATACATTTAAAAAAACCTTGGGACATGAATGGACAAGACACAGGAGCTTTCTCTTTTAATATAGAGTCTATCTGACTGTTCTCAAAATGTATTTTCAGAGATATACCAGATAAAATTGATTGTCAAACATAAAAAAGGCTACTGTGTTGCATCTCTTAAGCATCTCTTCAGCAGCACCGAACTGACAGGTAAAACCAGCAGGATCAATAATGATTATTTAGTCAAATTTGATGGCGATATGCCCTTACCTTGCAGATAAGATCTTTGGTGTGCAGCAGTAAATCATGGTAGTGTTTGGCTGTGGCTGGATTAACTCCTTGTATTTTGGCTGTTGGTAGGAGCAGAGCCGTGAGAGTTTTCTCTGGATCTCCAGAGTTCAGGGCCTCATTGATCTCAGCAATGGCAATGACTCCTGCAGACACATGCATTGACTGAATTAATACAAAAGAGCCATGTTAAAACAGGTAATTAAGTACATTTCTAAATTTCTAAAAATGGATAAAAGCACTCTGTAAATGAGAGTCAATGTGATAGACCTATATGCACAACAATAACACTCAAAATACACCCAGCAAATAGACTGAGTGAAATGTATTTTTATGTTTATTGTTAAGCATTGTTAAGCATTGTATTCAGTCACTTATTTACATGTTGTGAAGCTGAAATAAGGCCTTACTTTCATGCTCCTCGTGAACCTGAAAGTTGACGGTGTCAATGCACTTCTGAACATCGTTCCAGGTGAGGAACTCCTGTCCCTGAGCAAGAGATTCTGCTCTAAGGTTTAGGAGTGTGTCAGTGTATCTGTGGGAAAACATACAATACAACAATTTCAATATGTATTCATCATGATTCTAGAGTGAGGAGAAATAGGACCGTTCCCTGACTAAACGTTAGGTCTGGAGGGTTAGTACACAGAGACTTCATAACATATTGAATAACATATTTAAAAAGTAATACTTCAGTATTCACGAACAGCATTTTGCAAGGTGACATAGAACGTTTTTTATGAAGAAAGGATGCTCATATATAAATGTTTATTTAACGTAAAATAAAGCACAATTATGTATAAGGGCACTTCAAATCCCAATTCATTTTTTAATGCATTATTCGATGCTTATGTATGTGATATGAAGTCCTGATGTAAGTAGCCTTCAAATAAAGTGATACTGGATTTTTTATTTCAACTGAATTGTTAGTGTATATAATATACATGTATGTTTTAAAATAAAATACACTTGCAAATAAATACATAAACACATCAACGCAATTGCTTGACTAACAGAGCTTCAGTCGAGCAAGAATGCGATGAGTTGGTAGCTGACTTAGTGGGGACAGCCCTACACAAAGTAAAGTGTCATTCAGCACATGTACTTATTAAACTAATCATCATCAGATGTGTTTGTCAGTTTCATTATTACCTCTGCATGTTGTCATGGTCGATGTTGCTGAAACCTAGTGGAGAGTCAGAAAGCTGCTCTGTGACCGCCACGGAGTCCTTAGTGTCCAGCACCTCATTTAAGATGGCTACTGCTGACAACATCTCCACAGCAACACACAGCTCCTCGTGGCTCAGGCCTGACTTTTTCTGCGATAAATATGATTCCAAAGATAGCAGTCAAAAATCAAACAAATTCTGGAAGACAAATCAGAACTGGGACTGACTACAACCCGACCGATATAGAAATTCTACCATTAATACCGATACTAACATAGAGATATAAAGATACAAAATGTGGCAGATTTCAATAGTTTGAATTAAACCTGAGACATCTGTCAGATGACAGCTAGGAATGTTAAATCTGACATTCCTATATAATCAGATACGGTTGTCTATTTTCAATCAGAACATTTCCTAAAAACTCAATCAGCAGAAAATTAGTCTTAACCCTTTGAAGTCAGAGTGTAAAATCTGATTTCAATAAATAAAAATGATGTAAAACAGTCTGAAACTGTCGTTTGCTGCTCTTTCGCTCCGCTCAGCCACTCTCCAGATCCCACCCACCCCACCCCCCCCCGCACCCCACCACGGGTCTTCCCAACCCACTTGGGCAGAAACTATCCTGAAAGTTCTCCCAGGTTCAAAAATCTTTCAAGTTTTTTTCTGTTTGTTTCTAAGACCTACAATAAAAGAAATCTGGGCAATGTTGTTCTTTATGGTCATTTGCATGTGATGCCATTTTTAAAACCCTAGAAGCGGTTATTATTAATACATGCTTTCATAGAACTAAAACTTTGGCTCTACGTGACATAGGAACACTAAACAAAGCTCCGCATGACGTCTGACACCTCGAGCATCAATGCAAACCAGGGGAACTTTCATATAAGGAGACGTTTGGCCGTATGATGACAATTTACCACGTGTTGCGCTTCTGACAGACATGTCTTGTTTAACTAAAATCACTGTAATCTGACGCGTGTTCTAAGGGTTAATTAGTATAAATCTAATAGTGCTAGGGACAAGACCTCCAAGCATAAATCGATTTTATTTTCCTAATTTCTGTTCTCTTCATATTATTTTTTACGTTGGATCATGCTAAAGACATTTTGCTATTTGGCCTTTTTCCTATTTTACCCATGAAGGTGTACTCCTCAAAACGTCTCCTTCTACAAAAGCAGTGATTTTGCTGGCTGGGTTATGAGGCCCTACAACTGACCTGCGAGCCGTTCTGCAGGCTGAAGAGCTCCGACTGGTACAGGTTGGCAGCAGTGGGGTACACGATGGGCAGCTGAGCCTCTGGATTCAGGAGCTCCTCGACTGTCTCTTCTGGAATACCACGACGGATGGCAGCATTGATCGCAGCCACTGCCTCCTGCTCTGTGTTCAAGGGAAGCATTGCAGTTAGCGACGCAGAATCATAGGTTTACTTTACTCAGATCTAAAACATATTACCTTCTTCATCTTGATTTCATTTTCACTGTTAATTAACATAAAACAGCTTTGTACTAATACATTTTGTAGCAGTTCCATATCTCTGAAATGTAATTCCTTGGTCTGAAAAGTAGATTTAGCCTAAATAATGATTTGAAAGTTTTCTCAATGGTGGTTAAATCAGATAAAAGAGTATTGGTATTGCTCAGATCACAACAAGAGAATAAAATGCGCTTTGACATTAAGCCTTTTTGACATTACGCTCTAAGCACTTTGAAAAACAGTATGAACTTGATGAGTGATATTGTTTCTTGATAAATTTAATTTGTCCTAAGTATGTTAAGTTATTGCAAAGTGACAAAACACATTGTTTTATGTATTTGTTCATATAATGGATTATTGTTTGTGTGTGTATATACTGTGTGTGTATATATATATATATATATATATATATATATACACACATATACTTTCATATTTCATTCCGTCATATTTGTATAGTGTAATTTTTATATTAAACGGTTGTGTTGTGGCTTTTATTTTATTGGCCACTTTTGTTCTGTCAACTTTGCTGGTGTAACAATGCAAATTTCCCACCCGTGGGACTAATAAAGGGTTATTTTATCTTATCTTAAATGTGTCATATTGCCTGAAGAGGCAATCAAGAAGTTGTTATTGGCCATTTTTGAACATTCAACTTCTATTAAGATATTGTTCCCAAGTAAAGCTTAAAGAAATAGTCAACAGGTTTTTTCTGCAGTGTCTGAGGTCAGCTTTGATAATGATGCATACTTCGTTTCTCTGCTTCAGCGAAGTCGTTGCAGGAGCTCACCGCTCTCTGAATCTCATCCCTCTCCAACTGAGCGGCAGCACCAAAGTCCTGTAAAGAGGAACCCATTATCAACATGTCCTTCAGAGTAATGAGTTAAAAAAATAGATCACCTTGCTTTGAATCTAACTTTCACATCTTCCAAAGTAGTTTCACTTATCACATTACTTTTCACATCATAAGTACAGACCATGGAGCCTGTTAAGCACTGAGTGCTTTTTCACACCTGTAAATACTTGCATTTGAACCCAGGACCTGTTCACAAATACAATGCTTGAAATAAGGAGTAATGTGACAGAAAGAACCAATGGTTGTGCAGCACCAGGAGCAGAAAGCTTTCACACACCCTGAGGACTGTTCAAGAGTTCCCCTAAGTAAACCCCCACTCCATCTTTCGAAGAAGACCATGGAAAAAGCTTTTACACTCGACTGAATGTCCCAAGCTCTCAGGTTAACTCAGCTTGAGTCTGGAAAAATCTCTAGTGTGAAAGCGCCCTCAAGAGGGGATTTATTTTCCCTTTCCCCTGCCAGACAGACCCACCTTAGCTTTATGTTCCCTGTAGGATGTGAAGTGCTCCAGGTACCATTGAGAGTTGGCCTCTAAAACCCCGAGAATGCCCAGGGCCGGTAACCTGAGACCAGCCAGGAGAGCGTCTTTATCCTGGGCATCGACGGCCCTGTTCACCTTCTGCAAAGCTACAAGCGCTGGAGAGATAAGATATAAAAAAGTAGCACTCTCACTTTCAGAGAAAGGTAACAATAGTGCTTATTTCGACCATAAAAACACTTTGAACGTTTTGTGCATAATTAGTATTGCTCAGCTGTTTTTTTTCTGAAGAAAAATTCTGAATGGCCTCCAGGTTCATACCTGAGAAGGAACAGAGGAAAATGTGCTTTGATGTAGCCGGAAAATGAGCTTGTATTTAAAATGAACATTTACTAGAGCGGTGACTATGACCCCATGGCTATGATTATGCAGCACAGGATTTAAAATAAGCTGTGAACAACCAAAGAGTGACAGAGGCGTAGCAATTTCATAAAATTAAATTTGGAAAACAACAACGCAACTGCCATTGTTTAAGGGTGCCTCTCGAACATGTGTTTGAGACTCCATCACTATGATATAAGCCTGATTTTAAAAGGCAAAGAGAAATTCTCACAGAACTGCCTGCTATGATGCATGAATCAACTATTATATGCACGTTTATTCAGGTACAAAAAGCCCATAGCGTGCAAAAACAGTGCTGGATTAGTTTGTTTAAAAGACACTGTTGTCAATGCCTGTCACTCCATTGTGTACACACAAACACACACACACACACACACACACACACACACACACACACACATATATATATATATATATATATATATATATAAACATATATACAGTGTTCTTACATGTATTTAAATTTCCATATAAGCCTACATATACTCATGGTACATGTGTACATACATACTGTACATATACTTATCTAAGTTTACATATACACATTTATTTTCCAATACACACATCCATATTTTATATTTCTAGAGTGTATACGTGTACATTTTATACTTTATTGTTGGTACAGTTTTATTCCATTCTATTTTTGTTATCTTTGTTCTGTCCACTTTCTGTCGTAACAATGCAGATTTCCCACTTGTGTGACTAATAAAGGTTTATCTTATCTTAACTTCTTATTTTGCACTCACCGTTGACCATGTCGACACTGCTCTGGATCTCTTGCTGAGTCAGTAACTCCTCATAGACATCTCTCTCTTCAGTGGCAATGTAGGTTCGCTGGGAACACAAAAACACACACAAACAGGTAAACCACAACTATTCATCAAACAAAGGAGTTTTTCGGTTACATATATATTTTATTATAATTATCAAGAAAAACATCACCAAATCAAGCCTACACAACTCAAGATAAGCTTAAAGTGAAACAAGAAATTACACATTTTCCTTTTAATCCGCATGTCTAAGCCAAGACATGTTTAATGTTCTAAGTTGGCATCTTTATTACTAACATACTGTTACATTTACTAAACAACTCCTTGGGATGAACTGGAATAGAGATTGCGAGTCTAAATGCAGAATGATTGGGCTCAAATTCTCACAGAAACTCCAAAATCTTGTGAATAGCCTTCCAAAAAGAGTGGAAGCTGTTACAGCTGCTAAGAGGGGACCAACTCTATATTAAAGTCTATGGACTTGAATGCCATGTCATTAAAGTCCTTGTCGGTGTAATGGTCAGGTGTCCCAATACTTTTGTCCATATAGTGTAACATTGTGTCATGAGACACCCACAGACTGTGAGATTACAGTAATCTTATAAACTCACATCTTATTGCACATCACACTGTTCGACATGGATCTCATTAACTTTGGTATGCCATTAAATTTGATGTATATAGACTGTATGATGACAACACCTGTTATATTGTAGGCTGTCATAACTGAGACTATAGGCTATGACAACTGACACTCAATGACATCACCAGCATGCATCACCCATTTATGCTGCTAAGATTCTACATTTGCCTTCCTTTTGTTTGGGTACTACACATAGTTCACTGCAGTGGTGATTCTGTAAGATCCTAAATAGTGAAACATAGGAGCACTGTTCTGGACCAGTGAAGAACATTTCTTTCACAATGGTCATCTTTTGTCTGGGACAGATGTAAACCCAGTGTAAGCCAATCCTGCCAATCCCACACTACGCATATTTTCGTGCTTTGTCACATCCAGCACACCTGATTCAACTCATTCACTATTTAAGAAACTCCCTGTGTGCCGGATCAGGCGTGTAGAGTAGGGAAAACATACACACAGTCGCCAGCACTGACCCAGAATGTCAAAATCCACATAGGCAAACCTATTTGAAACTGCATACCATGGTTACACACTGCACAGGATGAGTCTACTGCCAGGGTATAAGCTTTGTACAAGTAAACTAGTATGATTGTGTGGTTGCCATAAAACTAGACTCTCTCTCCAACGTCACAGACTCTCTCTCCAACATCACAGACTCTCTCTCCAACACGTATGTAGAAGGTGACTCGACCGCCTGCTCTCTCTCCCCTTACATTACAGAGGCGACTCGACCAGAAAAATCTATTTTTTTAATGATCAGTACTCAGAGCCTGATCAACCGATCAAAAGTCTGAATACACGCACACTGCACTAGATACTAGTTTTTTGATTTTGGAACCATGCCCATATTTCAAAAACTGTAGGAGAACAGGTGCCAAATTCCATCTATAAAAATAATAATAGTAATAAAACTTAAGAAAAACAGTATCCCTTTTACTGCATCCCTCTGATCAGCACATACATCAGTCAAGTTAGCAGAGTCAAAATGTTATGGGACGTTACTCATAAGGGGAGCTGTGTTATTTCTAGGTCTAAAGCTTGCTGATGTTGAGGATGTAGGAATGCTTGACCTTGTGGGAGGCTCTGGGGAGAGGAGTGTAAACCTAAACGAGATGCTTTGTACATGCCATTGGAAAATCTGCTTTGTTTGCTTTTTCCCACAAAATGTACGCAGGTTCTCTGGTAATTTTCAGTGCAGTACAACCATAATTCATTCTATGCCTTACTACTTAACCCCTGCTTACACAGTTCAGAGATTCAATTTGTGGTGTGTTGTGCACAGCTGTATATAGTTCTCAGTGTTATGCCCTAGAGTGTCTTGTGAGAGAATGGGAGAGCAGGGTTTTTTTTTCATATTTTGGCTGTTACAGCAAAAACAGAACAGAAACACTACAATGCTGCCCACAGTGAGACGTGAGCAGTTTACAAAGGGAACGATATCAATCCATTTAAACACACACCTAGGGCTGTGCAACATATACATCGTTTGTTAATTATTCAGATATTGGCCTTTAATCAATATTTTTTGTATTCCGTAAGCTGTTCAAATTATGTTAAAAAATTTTGTCCCTGGACTTTGGCTATTGGAAAACTGGAAATTGTCCTGTTAACATGTCATTTTCATGTTCAGATTGAGGAAGAAAATAATTGAATATTGAATAGTTAAAGCTATTAATAAATACATTCTAATGAAGTTAATATATTTTTAGGCTCACAAACCCATAACAAAATTCATGGCTTTTTAATAGAAAAAAGTGTCAATTTTGAACAAATACAACAAATGTGATTAAGTCACTAAACAATTTACTGCATTTAATCACAATTCATTCATTTAATGGTATACAGAATAGAGCAGCAACAAAATACACTTTAGCAACAAAAATATGAATATTTTGCCCATATTCCCATTGCACTAATCACACAAAGCAGATGCTTGATGCCTGTTATTAATAGTGCTGATCTGTCATATACACTATATGGAAGTATTGGGACACCTGACCATTACACTAACAGGGACTTTAATGACACTGCATTCAATTCCATAGACTGGTCCCCAACTCCATATTACAACAGCTTCCACTCTTCTTGGAAGGATTTCCACAATATTTTGGAGTTTCTGTGGGAATTTGTGCCCAATCATTCTGCAGAGCATTTATGAGATCAGACATTGAAGTTGGACGAGAAGGTCTGGCTCACAATCTCCGAACCATTTCATCCCAAAGGTGTTGGATGGGGTTGAGGTCAGGACTCTGTGCGGCCAGTCAAGTTCTTCCACACCGAATTCATCCACTTATGTTATGGAGTTTGCTTTGTGCATTGGGGCACAGTCATACTGGAATAGAAAAGGTTCTTCCCCAAACTGTGTTCACAAAGTTGGAAGCATGGCGTTGTCCAAAATGTCTTGGTCTGCTGAAGTATTAATATTGTCCTTCACTGTAAATAAGTGTTCTAGCCCAAACCCTAAAAAACAGGTGTGTCCCAATACTTCTGTCTATATTGTGTAGGTTATAGTATATTGTCTCCTTTGGTGGATAAAATCCTGCCATGTATATTTGTTGCATGTGTATCATCGATTGTACCATGAAGTATCATGTCTCTTACCTGTCCTGAGGCCAGTGCTTCTTTTCTTTTTTTAGCCTGGCTCAGTGTGTCCTGGTAATCGTTGGCAAGCTCCACCTGGGTGTTCCTCAGCATAGCGTTCGGATTTTGAAGAGCAGCCATGGTGCCCTTGGCCTGACCTTTGTCTATGGCCTCATTAATGGCAATTACAGCAGCATGTACTGCAGAAAACACACACAACCAAGTGAAGCCAAAAATGAGGAAATAAAGAATTTTTTTTATTGCTTTTGCTTTGTTTGCTTGTTTTTTTAAACACCAGTGACAATCTCAATAATCCCCCCAACATGTCTTGTCTGGTTTACGTTCGATGGCTGTCATAAAAATGTAATAGGAGTAGGAAAAAAATAATATAAACTTTGCGGTGCATCAATAAAAGACAGTACACGATATTAACTTCAAGTAATTTAGACGATATCTTTTTGTCCATTTATAATGAAATGTGCAATGTAATGTAAAGGACAGATGGACGAATGTACAAAAAATGAACAAAACAGCTTGGTACCAAATATTTTAGAGGTTTTGATATGACAGTGACATTATGTTGACACTTTACCCTGTGATTGTTCTATAATTTGATTGTATCATGCACTGAATAGTTACTCACATGCAGCTTCATCCACTGACAGCTCATTGGCCAGGATGCCACCAATTTTGCTGAAGGCTGGCATTTGGATGCCATATTTCTCCAGTTCTTTCCTCATGTTACTGATCTCCTCCTCTGGAGAGGGAGAACATTATACTTTATCATTTGGCTTCATTTATAACAACATCACAACATTTTAATCATCCATAAGACTACGAGCTTCTGTTCCACACAGTGAATATGTGACAGATTTCAGTCCTCATAAGCCACAGCACTGCAGACTTCAGTACGGCCCATTAAACACAACTGTTTCACGGGAACAGTATAGAAGCTGTAATTGAAACTATATTCACTTTCAGTTCAGTTAATCAAGTCATTGGATCATGGTCACTTCTTATCATTGCTGGCAACTGGCCATCATCACAGCACTCTAAAAACTATTTATTACACAGACACATGATGACGGCTTTAGAATATGGACAACTGAAAACAGAAAGATGAAGGAAAACACTATATCAGTGCCTATGGCATATGTAACATTACAATTAATAACGTAACATTACAGCTAGTAATTACCTGCCATCAGCACCCAGTACAGCTCATTAATCAAATACAATAACTCCTGGGCCCTTTGACAGCATATTTCTGTTATTCAGGCCACAAGTGAGAGCAGCTTTTATATTTCGATGAGAACCTACTAAACACGAGCATCTATGATTAATTGCAGACTGATTTATATCTAGTGAAATCAGCTTAATGGCCTACAGCCCTTAGCTTAGCTTAAAAGGTGCTACAGTGCATGGCTGAGATGCTATAACAAGATAAGATAAATGAGGATAAACCTTTATTAGTCTCACAGGTAGGGAATTTGCAATTACAAAAGAAGAAAGCAGAGGCAGCATAACCAATAGAATAAAAACTATACAATATAATAGTATAAAAACTGTACACTATGCAAAATATTACATACACATACAATGTTATGTTTTATATATATATAAACAGTGACCCCCCCACTTTAACGCGGATCAGCAGTCGCGGTTTCAGTCCATCGCGGATTTTTTCTGAGAACCGAACTAATATTTGTTTTTGTCCTGTAGAGAGAAACACAAATAAAGCGCGTCTTGGGATGGTGAAATACCACAGAGGTTGGAGGTTTAAAAGTAGCCAATCCGAGAACGTTATTTATTTCTCCTTGCTGCTGCCCTTTGACGCATCTGCAGTCCAGAATTTCCCCCATGGAGTGTCTCGAGTGTTCTCGTGTTTTTCGTTTTGTTCTTCTGTATTTTTATTATTGTAAATTAATTTAATTTATTACTGTATTTACCTGCTCATACCAAAGAAAACGCTCAAGCAAGAATTACAGTACAGTCTATACAGGGGTAATATCGGTATTTAACATTCTAGCACTGCAGGAGTTCAGTGTAAACTGTACAGTATGAATACAGGTTTACCTTTACATTTTCTTTCAGGGTAATGTATTAAACTGAGTTTAAAATGAAATGAAAGTGTTTTGGGAGCATATTTGGGGGCATATTTAGGGTTTACACTATAGAAATAGGCATTTTTAGGCTTTTTTTAACCACATCACACCACCACGTTTTTTCACTATACGTGGGTGCTCTTGGAACGTAACCCCCGATTAAAGTTGGGGGTTTACTGTATATATATGAATCTCTCTCTCTCTCTCTCTCTTGCTATATAT
>JBBJLS010000039.1:4671889-4682368 GCA_037577275.1 Bryconaethiops microstoma | reverse complement strand
CCCCCCCCCCCCCCCCCCCTTTGAATCTATAATGAACTTGACTGGCCGCACAGAGTCCTGACCTCAATCCCATCCAACACCACTGGGATGAACTGGAATGGAGATTGCGAGCCAGCCTTCTCGTCCAACATCAGTCCCTGATCTCATTAATGCTCTACAGAATGAATGGGCACAAATTCCCACAGAAACTTCCAAGAAGAGTGGAACTACCAAACTCATCCAGCCATGTCTTTATGGAGCTTGCTTTGTGCACTGGGGCACAGTCATGCTGGAATAGAAAATGTTTTTATCCAAACTGTGTCCACAAAGTTGGAAGCATAGCGTTGTCCAAAATTAAAGTTAAAATTCGCCTGATTTAAAATCTTTAAAAAGCAGCTACTGTAAAAGAGTATCTGTTCCCCCGTATGGTTTTTTAGATGGTCCATTATTTATTATTTAATCACAGCAGCATTAAAACTGTGCTTTATGTACAATAAGCACGCGCAGTGTGTGTGTTTAGTGTTTGTACAACGTTCAGTGTAAATAAAAGTGTAAATGTGTTTCAGGTTTTCACATGTAATCATTACATTTTATATTAAACATTACGGAAATGATATGGTTAAGTGTAATTATATTAAATAATTTAAGTGACGTACGAGCGCACAGATTAATCACAGGTCAGAACAGCTGAACTTGGCTTTATTACAATAAAATAATTATAAACTATAAAAGCTGAAGTGGAAGAAACGAAGAGCCGTTTGGGAGTCGACTCTTCTGGTTGAGCTGACTCATGATCCGAATCACTGAAGCACGGCTGGGAAATGATACCAGTTATTCTCCACAATCACGTGATCTCGTCACACGCGAGACGCTTTAAAGGCGCAGCGCGAGCTCCTACTAACCCACCCACGCAGTCTGAGCACGTGAACTTCTGCCTGAACACAAAACCCGTCCAGTATTTTAGAAGTTAGAGAAATGAGTCATCACATTTCCAAGAGAACCCGCGTATAATGAAAAACGGTGATGTTGTAATGTGTTAAAAAATGCCTAAAAATGCCTATTTTTATAGTATAAATCCTAAATGTGCCCCCAAATATGCTCCCAAAACACGTTCATTTCATTTAAAACTAAGTTTAATACATTACTCTTAAAGAAAATGTAAAGGTAAACCCGTATTTGTACTGTACAGTTTACACTGAACTCCCGCAGTGCTAGAATGTAAATACTGACGTTACCCCTGTATAAACTGTACGGTAATTCATTCAAGCACGTTTTCTTTGGTACGCGCTGTCGTTTTCACAGCTTTAATGAACGCTGGACTGCAGCTGCAAGAGACGCGTCACAGGGCAGCAGCCAATATATGGTTGCTTTGTGTCTCTCGATATTTTACATGGAAATGTAGCTGAATTTACGTTAATATTTACGTTACAAAATTAGTAAATTATATTTTTCTTAATAATTTAGCACAAAAAATGCATGAAAAACTATATATTGCCAGGAAAAAAAGCAAAAAAAAAGAAATGCCAAGGATATCTGTGGTTTCCTCGAATTTGCGGGTTTTCCACGAACAATTATTAGTTCGGTTCTAAGAAAAATCCTTGAACGACTGAGGCTGCAAACTATGAACAGCGACTTTGCGGGGGAACACTGTTTGTATATATATAATAAAGCTGTAAGCTCTTTTTTTTTTATCCTTTTTGTTTCTTTGTTCTGTAGCAAGTTCAGAATAAGTTTCAGTAATTATGCATGAATATGTACCATCCTTTCCACCCGGAGACACTGAGGTTACTGTGCTTTGTTGAGCTACAGATGACTGTGGCGTCACCAGACAGTTTCCCAACGACCGAGCTAAAGCAGAGACAGCTGTGCCACAGTCTGTTTCTTTTTTAACCGTATTCAGTTTTGCTCCTTAAAACTCAGCATTGGTCACAAAAATTCTACCAATCAGGAACAAAACACTAACTACATGAAATACAAGCCTGCTAACCAGACACAGATACTGTTCAACAACACTCCAATTGAGGCCTTACTTTTTAACTTCTGCTACATAGTCGAGGTTTCTGTCAAACAGGTGAGTGACGGAGTGCCGGATGGCTTCGTGTTTGAAGGTGGAGGCTGTACCGAAAACGGTGACGTTGGGAACAGTGGAACACAGCTGAGCGACAGCTTGACCCTGTAGAACAAAAAACAGACAAGAAAGCAGGCGAGAGTTTGGGCGTAAACAAACAAAACAGCACCGGTCCCTAGAGCGTGGTATGTTGCTGAAGTGTATTGAAAAACTGTCAGAAAGTCTATGCTTTGCTGGATGAAATCTCTGTGGTGGCAATGCAGAGATGATGCCATACTAGGGCCACATATTTATAACTAATATGCCAAGAATTATACCAGCAATCTGCCTTGGACTGGTAATGATGGATTAGTATGACATTAATATCACCCGGCACCAACCCAACAAGAAGACTATGAACCAGTTCTGCTACATGCAGGCTCAGATGTGTGCGCGTGAGCAGACGCAGCAGAAAAGCCCTGCTCGTCCAACAAAAGTCAAATAATCCCTGGAGCCGCTGGGATTTATCTGGCCAGTCTACCGCAGTTTTACATTCCGTTACTGTTACTTGCGGCAGCTTAGCTGAACCCCATGCTGGTATTAATTCATGCACTTATTTATTTATTTCATGTTATTGAGGAAATGTCTAAAACAGCTCCCAAATACATGAGGAATCCTAATACCGAAGATTTCTGTTTCCCAGGTGCTACTTCAATGTCCCCACAGCCACCCCCAGGCCGACGGTCTTACCACTCCACCTCCCGCTGAGTGGACCAATACAGACATCCCCTCCCGGAGATTGGCGACTTCAAACAGCATCATGTATGCGGCCACGAAGTTCATGCAGAAGGCAGCTGCCTCGGGGAAAGTCATCTCATCAGGTATCTTATAAACCCACTCCAGCGGCGTGCAGACCACCTCCGCCCAGGCGTTGTAGTTCACAAAGGCCATCACGCGGTCACCGATCTAATAGCAGACAAGACACTCCTTTTTTAAATGATAGGAAACAATAAGAAATAATGTGGGATGAATAAAGGGAAGCTACAATTAGTGTGGTCTCATCTGTACAACGTTTCACCACGAAGGCCGCGGGCAGCTGGTGGCCTAATGGTTAGGGAGTTGCCCCTACGACCAGAAGGTTACGGGTTCAAATCCCAACTGCTAGTGTCATCACTGAGGTTCCCTTGAGCAAGGTACCATCCCCACACTGCTCCCTGGGCGCGCCTCATTGGTGGGACCGCCTGCTTCACTCCATGAACGGGTTAAATGCAAAGAAAGAATTTCACATCGTTCATGCTGTGGTGTGTACTGTACAAAACTGGACGTGTACAGATCATGATCACTTATCCAAATAAAGGCAGTCTCCTCTGAAATTTTGCATGATGTCCATCCATTTCCTACATCCAGTTATACATGCACACAAACTATGATCCTGTAATATTAAAGTCTGCAAATCTTTTGCTAATGCATATGTTCCTGTTAACCAATCAGTAGGGGTTAGTATCATTAAGAGTGTATTGATACCGATACAGATACTTAAAAATATTCTTATTAATACGACTCTCCATTATTTATTGATCCCACTCCCGTACACAAACTACGATCCTGTAATATTAATCTTAATATTAGACCGCAACTCTTTTGTCAATGCATATACACTTCATCAATACAAATGTGTATTAGTAAGACTGTGTTGATCCTGATATCGATATTGCTTATCGATACAAATACTTACTGATACTCTTTTTAATACCGCTCTGCGTGATCTGGTGCAAAAGGTAAACACATCACATGACAAAATCCAACAGTTATTTTATTAATCCTGTTCTGAACAAACAACAGTTTCCTGAGTTTACTGTATATATAATAAAGGAGGAGCTACAAAATCTCGTCAACAAATGTCTGGTGGTGCGGAGCGTCGCTCCCGTCCCTCCCACTGATACGATCGAACATCGACCATTCGAAAATACCAGCTATGTTAAAATCCATTAATGTCACAAATACTAATTACAGCACCATTTGTCCAGGAGCTTTTGGCTTTAATGCCTGATAAGCTTAAAACATGGTGCTTTGAAATCAAGCATATCAATCAGATTCAAATAAATGAATAAAATGCATTCAAACTGAATGACTGCGTCTGGGTTTCTGCCACATATTTGAATAATGCGCAACTAACATATTTGAATCATGCAAACTCAATGTATCACTTTTTCAGCGCAGACATTAATTAGGCAGGGTGATTCAGTTTCAACAGGGGGCAAATCTGATTAACTTCAGAGTGACTCAACATGATGTGCTGGTTGTAGGTCAGACACCTAAAAACACATCACAAATACAGGAGCCTGCTGTAATGCCACATACCTCAAAGCCTTTCGTGTTTTCTCCCATGGCCTCCACTATCCCGGAACACTCAAATCCAGGAACGAGAGGTGTTTTAGGAGGATTATCGATATTTCCTTGACGCACCATAAGATCGAGGAAATTCAGCCCACTGTAATATGAAATAATGTCAGAAACGTCATTTTACCCCTTTTTTTGCACCAAAAAGCTACAATCTGTGTTTTACTGGCAATAACTTTGTATCCAAGCAACCATACACAATTACACAACGCTCTTCCAATTTTTTATTGTGTATAAAGTCTGAAATGACTTGTTTGTCAAACTGTGCATGCCCCATATGAATCAGCAACTTAAGGGTGCAACAATTCCACTACAATATTGACACATTGAAAGTGATGGGTTATTTCATGGGCTCTGGCCAGCGGTTAGAATAAAACTGCACATTAGAACCAAGAAGACCTGCAGAACAATCTCCAACCTTTTTTCCTGAGCCTTGTAAGTCTAACATGCCGCACTGTACTGCACTGCTCAAACCCTGTGAGTAAAAATGTAGTTTATCTGCTTCCAGGACTAGAGAGCACACAAAAAAAGGCCATTTTTACAAGCTGTTTTACAGGATGTCTATTCAAAAACACAGGGATTACACACAGACCCCTGGTAGACCAGCCGCATCGTTAAACACCTGCAGATTGAGACTGATCATGCTGCTGCAACGTGTTGCTGCTGCCATGCACAGCTCCAGACAAAGCAGAATAAAAAGGAAAAGGAACAAGAAAAAGAAAAAGGGAAAAGAAAACAGGTTCGAGGTCAAATCTGAGACATGTACCACGCTTTGACTCGGATTTTCACTTCTCCCTCCTGGGGCTCTGGCATGGGCTTCTTGGTGACTTTGAGTTTGTTGAGACCCCCGAAGCCCGTAAGGAGCACAGCCCGCATTTCTTTCGGATCTGCCGCACAGACTGCGCTCTCCGGCTCCTTCGCCCCGTTCTTCTCTATCATGTGCTCGGTCTCCTCCGTCTTCTCCGGTCCCTCCTTCGCCATGGCTGGTGGTCTCGTTTTCTGAGCAGAAGATCTAACTAACGGTCCGCTCCCCGAGCCAGCCTGCTGATGGAGATTCGAGCACGAACCGTTCTCTCAGAACGACTCTTCTGAATCATCTTAGCGATTCACAGCGATCAACGCAACTTTATAAGCCATATGTTATTATTATTATTATATTAGCTCGAAAAGCTGACAGCCTGAGACGACAAATGCGGTTTATTCTCTTTACACCAGGAGATAAGTAAAACGAATCAAACCCTGAACCGCTGGGGGACGATGAACCGACTCGAATCGTTTGATTCAGTTGTAAAGAATCGACTCCAGGCAATATTTTTTAAACCACCGTGGGGCTTGCTTGTGGTAATCGCATCCAGAATGACACACTACATGGACAAAAGTATTGGGACGCCTGATCATTACACCACTTTAATGACGTTGCATTCAAGTACGTAGACTTTAATATGGAGTTGGCTCTAACAGCTTCCAATCTTCTTGGAAGGCTTTCCACAAGATTTTGGAGTTTCTGTGGGAATTTGTGCATTCATGAAATCAGGCACTGATGTTCGAGAAGGTCTGGCTCACAATCTCTGTTCCAGATCATCCCAAAGGTGCTGGTTCTTCCACACTGAACTCATCCAGCCACGTCTTTATGCAGCTCGCTTTGTTCACTGGGACACAGTCATGCTGGAAAAGAAAAGGTTCTTCCCCAAACTGGGTCCACAAAGTTGGAAGCATGGCGTTCTCCAAATGATCTTGATCTGCTGAAGCATTAAGTTTGAGCTTCACTGGAAGTAAGAGGCCATCCTAATACTTTTGTCCATATAGTATAACTCACCCTCTTTCATTAACTTTAGCTCAACTCCTGCAGGACTACAACAATCCACTTTTTTTCTCCAGCATCCGCACAGCAAATATGGAGCTACATGCCTGTGAGTTAGGAATTCTTAGAATATTACTGTTATCTGAGTTATGGGATGCTGTTCAGTGGGATAGCTCAGTGAAAGCTTATCATCAAAAAACAATTCTATAATGTGTATTGGTACAAACACTGATATTTGTGTTTTTGTGCACTAAACAGCACCCAAAATATCAAATCTAATTATAAATATAAGTAAAAACGATCAAATATATGGTGCAAATGGATACCACGTAGTCCTTCAATACACACAAATGAAAAAGATATATGATAATATGACATGAAGATACTGTGTTAGATACTTTGTGAGCTAGGTTAGAAAACTTGCTTATTAAATTGCATCTACTCTTTTCTAGATTATGTTTTATGGAGGACTCCCTTCTCATAAAGAGGTGCATCGTAACACTATCACATGTTTCAAACCTGCTACAACAGTCTGTTACAGACCTCCTGAAATAGTCCGAAGGGTCTTTGGAAAAACTGCATACAAACACCACCAGCCAAATAGTGTACAGGTCCCCCTTCATGCCACTTAAATAACTCTGATCCGTTAATGCATGGATTCCATAAGACTTTTGAATGTGTGCTGTGGTATCTGGCAGCAAGATGTTAGCAGCAGATCCTTTAAGTCCTGTAAGTTGCAAGGTGGGGCCTCCAGAACATCCAGAACATTTGTCCAGAACATCCTACAGACGCTTGATCAGACTGAGATCTGGAGTCAACACTTGAACTCTTGCTTCTCAGAGAGGACTGTTGCCATGACTTAAGGTTTCCCAGCAGATCCTTGCCCAGAGCATCACACTGCCTCCACAGCCTTCCCTTCTTATCATAGTGACTCTTGGTACCATCTCTTCCTAAGGTAATCATTCACATGCACCAAGATCATTCATCTTCTATTGCTACGTGGTCCAGTTCTAATGCTCACGTGCCTATTATAGGTGCTTTTGGTGCTGGATACGGGTCAGCATGGGCTCTCTGAAAGGTTTCCAGCTATACAGCCCAATATATAACAAGCTGTGATGCACTATGTGTTCTGACACCTTTCTATCATAGCTAGTAGAACCTTTTCAGCAGTTTGTGTTACAGAAGCTCATTTGTTAGATCGGACCAGATGGGCAAGCCTTCACTCCCTATGTGCATCAAGGAGTCTTGGGCGCCCATAACCTTGTTGCTGGTTCACTGGTTGGACCACTTTTGGTAGGTACTAACCACTGCACACCAGGAAGACCTGCAGGTTTGGAGATGTTGTAAACTAGTCACCTAACCATCAAAAGTTTACCTTTTACAAAGTCATTTAGATCATTAATCTTGCCCCTTTACTCCAACAACCGATTCTGATCAACACCTACTGTAACAGCACGAGTAAGTGATTCCTTACTAAAACGGAATAAAAACGAGAAAAAAAAACCCAGTGTAAGGAAAACCTGCCATCTGGTGGTTACAAAAATTGACAAAACTTTTAAAACCCTTCAATAGGTTTGTTTGAGCAGCAGATACATAGTGTTGCTTGAAAGTTTGTGGATCTCTCACACAGCATTTTTAGTTCTTACAATGAAATCCTCACTTCAAAGAACTAGTCTTTTATATGTGACATTATAACATAGGTTTGTATGTAACAAATGCATATGTTGGTTTAAGGGAAATCAGGCATGTAAAGTAACCATTCTGTCATACGTGAACACACCACACCACAGCACCAAGTGAATCAGCGAGCAGCCAGGAACACAGAACCCGGGGAGCAGTGTGTGGGGACGGTACCTTGCTCAAGGGAACCTCAGTGGTGCCACTAGCAGTTTTGGGATTCGAACCCACGGCTTTCTGATCGCAGGGTGAAAGTCCTAACCACTAGGCCTCCAGCTGGCTCACACTGGACTGACAGAGCTCAGATCTTTTCGAGATGGTTTTATACTCTTCCCCAGACTGATATGGTCTCACTGTCCTCATCCTGATGTCCTGCGAGACCTCCTGTCTGCATGACATGGTGTTTGCATTTTTATGTATGGGTAAAACACCAAACTGAACAGGAGTAAAAAATCAAAGTAGAAAGTCAAAACAAACAAGGAATTAGTGCTGGTGCCAAAATATGTGAACCCCAAGCTGCAAATCAAGTGGGTTAGTAGAGTGAAGTGAGTGGGAATGTAACTGGCCAGTAAAATGAGAGTCGGACGGGATCCAGACAGACAGAGATAACAAACCTGTTCCATTTGGTGTTTTACCCATACAGAAAAATGCAAACACCATGTCATGCAGACGGGGGATCTCACAGGACATCAGGATGAGGACAGTGAGCCCAGATCAGTCTGGGGAAGACTATAAAAATCACAATCAAAATTGCTGTGTTTGGAGAAAGCCCAGTCCTGCATGTCACCAACTTTTTCTCCACAGTAAAGCATGGTGGTGGGAATTTCAATCTTTTCCATCTCTGGACCAGGAGAACCCACATCATTAAGAGAACAATGACCCAAAGCATTCAAGCAACTCTCCCAAAGACTGGATTTGGAGAAACAAGCTTGATGTTCTGGATTAGCAGTCAAAGTCATAACGTGAACGTGATGCAGACACTTCCTGCAAGACACACCTCAGTCCCAACTTCTGTCAAGGAGTGGACAAAAATCACAGATGTGAAAGACAGATTGGATGGGTATAGATGCTACTGTTGCAAAAGGAGGTTCCCCAAGCTATTGACTGAAGTGATTAATATAGTTCTAGACATCTTTGTTAACCACCATGTTTTTTTGGGGTCCTTTATTTGGGACAATTTCTTTCATAAACTGGGGTCTTGAGGAATTTGCAACATTAATGTTTTAAACAACTAAAGGACTGAATAAAGTACCGCATATCTCCACTTTTGTAATTGAAAATACCAGCTATAGTTTACATTGTATGAAAACTTAATTACTTGAAAAAAATCTTTGTACACACACACACACGAAAATGAAAACTCCAAAGGAAATAAATTGTGTGTTTTAATGGCTTTTATTCCCTAATAACACTTAAGCACGGAATAAAACTGTAGGTCTCTTTTAGAGCAATACAAATATGAAGTCTTGTCAAACATTCCAAGTCTCACATACATGATTTGAGCCTGTGTATTCAGTGGCTTTCTAGGTCCTCTCTCTTTCACTGTTTCATTTTGTGCGTATTACAGCATTCGGAAGACACGTTTTGTGCGTACTGTAGCATAAACACTTACCAGAATGCAAACATCACATTTTCTCCTCTTTCCCTGATGTTTCATACTACTTTAAATAACTTGTAATAATTTATATGAAGAGCTTAAAAGGAAGCACTGGGATGTGACATTCTGGCATAAAAATGAGCATAAAACTGATCTTTGTGTAGTTGATTCTACTTTCTGGGAAGGTTAGTGAATATTCGCAGTCCATGCATTCCTTGGATCTCTTCTTTGAGTGCCTGTTAAATGACAATAATGGAAACAGCTTTACCAACCTGTTCCAGGAGCAAAAGCCAAACGAAACCAACAGCAAGTCCAACAGGCTTTAAAGCAGTAAATCAAGTGCAACAGTGTTGAATCAAGCATAATCAAACAACTCATCAAGCAAATGTGGAAATAACTGAAATGAATGTATTTTCTGCTCAGGTATGCATGCAAGCATCACAGTTATGTGTCAAGGATGTAATGTTTAAAATGATTAACTTGGCTGTGAGTGT
Organism: Bryconaethiops microstoma; assembly: GCA_037577275.1. Taxonomy (NCBI): domain Eukaryota; kingdom Metazoa; phylum Chordata; class Actinopteri; order Characiformes; family Alestidae; genus Bryconaethiops; species Bryconaethiops microstoma. Next base: position 4,672,373 of record JBBJLS010000039.1, on the reverse strand, counting down.
TTCTGGCTGAGAAAGTGCTATGCAACAATGTATTAAATGCAAATTAATCTTACATATTTTAACGTTAATAATGATTAGAGGGCCCAGGTTTGGACTTCTCTAGCCACTGCATGGACTTAAATTGTTAGGCTAAGACACAATCTATGGTTTACTTGTTTATTTGCATTCATTCTAATGTTTTTTTTAGGAAACTGTCTGCATAAACTGCCTTAGATATTAAGACCTTTGCCCAGATCTGTGTGCCTGTAAGATTCATCCATTTTTTCTTATATCATTTGAATGAGCAGGGTATTGAACATCATTCTCTCACATTATCTTTAAAACACCTTGCCTGATTCTGATTTTTCCACATGACATTCTAACACACTGCCTATTTTGGATTCCGAGATCGGAAATCTAAAGCACTGACATACAACCCCAAATCAGAAAAAGTTGGGACAGGGTGGAAAATGTGAATAAAAAAATAAAGCAGTAATTCACAAAT
>JBBJLS010000039.1:4641859-4671789 GCA_037577275.1 Bryconaethiops microstoma | reverse complement strand
GCAGAATGAGGTGCTTGTGTAGGAATTTAACAGACACTGGCATGGAATGGTTGTCATACTCATAAAGATGCTGATTTAAAAATAAATTGCAGTTATCTCTTGTGTTTTCCAGAGCTGAATATATATATATATATATGTGTATGTATACAGGCATTGATTCATTGGTAATTTGTTAAGAATGTGCATTTGAGTGTGCATCTGAGAAATCGTGGTGGTTCTTTCATAATATATTACCATTATCATTCTTTTAAGTGAATGCAAAACAATGAATATATTCTCTGTTTTTGTGGTGCAGAGGAGAGGTACACATGGGTGCTGGGTCCCAGCGATATGGCAGTTGAAGTAGGAGTTTACTATCTCCTAGTAAGGCCGGTTGTAGAAGCAGGTGTGAACTCCTCAAATGCTTCAGTGTTCATCACATCTATCGCTGCTCAGTGCAAGTACTGGGACGAGACTAAAACCGACTGGAGTGAATATGGATGCAGGGTAAGCATGAACACTTCTCCAAGTCAACATGAGAGCTTTATCTAGAGTGGACCTATTACTAATTCCTTTATTTCCTCTCTCTTTATTTCCTCTCTGCGCAGGTCGGCCCCCGCACCACGCCGGAGATCACTCAGTGCCTCTGCACCCACCTGACATTTTTTGGAAGCTCTTTCTTTGTCATGCCCAACCTGGTAGACGTGTCCCGCACTGCTGAGCTTTTTGCCACATTTGTCAACAACCCCGTGGTGGTGTGTTTCGTTTGTGCCATCTTCTTGGTCTACCTTGTGGTAGCGATATGGGCACGAAGAAAGGACATCCAGGACATGGCCAAGGTCTTTTTTTTTTTTACAGCAGTTACCATTCCTGATTCCTTACATAATCTCTCACAATTACTTGTGTTTTGATACTGTTTCATTAAAAAAATAACACAATTGAAAGAAGAAATAGCCTTTTTTACTTTGATGTAAACATTGTAAACACAACTATGTAAACATTTTGATGTAGCAAACTATCCCATTCCTTCCATACAGTCCTTATTTGTGAACTAAGGGGCCTGTGTAGAATATATAGATGTGATGTCACAGCCATGAAAGCATTTACAAATGATCACTCTTTCAGCCCTCAGCAATACAGAGTGCCTGTGAGGTTGAGAGCCAGTACGAACAGTAACAAAAAGAGCCTGTTTAAGTCTAAGGGGTTGACAAATTGTACAGTAACCATGAATTATGAACTGCTACTGGCACCTGGTGGTCTAGTGGTGAGGAAGTTGGCCCTGTGACCAGAGGGTTGTGGTTTCAAATCCCAGGACTGCTAGTGGCAGCACTGAGGTACCCTTGAGCAAAGTACCGTTCCCACACACTGCTCACCAGGGTGCTGTGTTCCTGGCTGCCCACTGCTTCACTTAGTGAATGGGTTAAATGCAAATTTTTCAAAAATAATTTGTTTTATATATGTTATCTCAAAGAGATTGTTTTATGTCACCTGATCTAAAAGGTAAAAGTCATGGTGCTGGAAGACAATGATCCTTTGGCTGAATATCGCTATTTATTGACCGTCACCACTGGACATCGCCGGGGAGCTTCCACTACCTCTCAGGTCGGTATAGCCAGCTCTGTGTAAACACCCTGTCAGAAGTGGGGTCAGTATATAGTTACCAATTCAATCAATACTATTGATACAACAGGTGACAGTGACTCTGCTGGGCTCTGAGGGGGAGAGCGAGCCCCACCATCTGACCGACCCAGACAAGCCGGTGTTTGAGAGGGGAGGGGTGGACATGTTCCTCCTCACCACTCCATACTCTCTGGGACAGCTTCAGAGCATCAGACTGTGGCACGATAACTCTGGAAAATGTCCTGCTTGGTGAGGCAAAGAATATTGTTCACACAGCCTGTTTTTGCTGTATATATACATTTGTATATGTATATATTGTATAAACACAATATTGTATATAACATGTCATTTGAATGTCGACTTCTCAGGTACGTTAACAAGGTGATGGTACAAGACCTGGAAACTGGGCAGAAGTGGCACTTCTTGTGCAGCTCATGGCTGGCCATTGATATGGGAGAGTGCTCCCTGGACAAAGTGTTCCCTGTAGCAACAGAGATGGACTTAAAAAGGTTTAGGTGTGTGACTGACAGTTTGAAGTGTGTACTTCAGACTGTTTTCCATTTGTTTTAAATGTCAAGAGTTGATATTGTGTGTGTGTTTGTGTGTGTGTGTGTGTGTGTGTGTGTGCGTGTTTATATATATATATATATATATGCTCACCATCTTATTTTGTGGAAATATATACATATAGTAGGATTAAATGCTAAACATATTACTTTTTTTTGTAAGTATTATATGTATTATATGCAAGCTTTTCTGTTTAAACAGCAATTTGTTCTTCATGAAGACTGCAAAGGATTTCCGAGATGGTCATATATGGTTCTCCGTGATCAGTCGGCCCCCCAGTAGTAACTTCACCCGTGTGCAGCGAGTTTCCTGCTGTTTCTCCCTCCTGCTGTGCACCATGCTGACCAGCATCATGTTCTGGGGAATTCCCACAGACCCTTCTGAGCAGACCATGGACCTAGGTAAAGCAGACCTGAGGCATTTTAAACCAGCTGGTCAGGGAAAATCAAGTGTGCACAAGTGTGTAAGGCCGTTCCACTACAGGGTGTTAGAGACAATCAGGTATATTTGACATGCTGAGATTTGCTTCTCTGATTTGACACTGAAGCCCATTATAGTAATAGCTGATACGTTGCCATTTAGAACTGTGCAAACTACATGTCTAAATCACACACTTGCAACAAAAGCATTTTATGTCTATTATGTCTGCAAAACTAATGCTTTAGTCAAAATGAATAGACAAAGTAAAACCATCTTGGCTAATTAATTCATTAAGCGTAAGGGGAAAAGAGTGTTCATTTTTGTCCAGACATTTAAGATTGCTTAAATCGGTTCTACTGTTCATCAACCTCTGCCTAAAGGAAAGATCGAGTTCACCTGGCAGCAAGTAATGATTGGCATCCAGAGCTCCATCATCATGTTCCCCATCAATCTCCTTATCGTGAGCATCTTCAGAAACACCCGTCCAAGAGAACGAAAGTCAGAGGAAGCTTCCAAACAGCACTCCAAGATGGATTCTACCAAGCAAGGAAAGACAGGACGCGTGTCACCAACTCAGCCTCCAGAGAACGGTCTGAAGGAGATCACACCAGATACTGTTATTAAGGTACATGGAGCTACATTGGTTGGATCACTGTTTTTCGGCACGTTGTTTTAGGTCTATTGTAATATAAGGTATTTGTGATATTTGTGATATTCTCTCAAAACATTTCAGGACATCAAACGGATAGCCCAGTCACTCTCCAAGGTTATGAGAAGCCCCATACCAACAATAGACTCTGGTAAAATGGACATCAATGCACTGCTGTCGTTGGTTGAAGATATTATTCGGCAGCAGAACCGTGCAGGTGGAGAATTTTACTCGGACGACTGCAAGAAAGAACTTTCCCTCTCACTGGCAACTGTGAACCTGCAAGGTTTGGACACCGAATTTAAATTGTTATAATGCTCTGATGCATCCGTCAGCAGGGACAGGTTAATAAATCCTCAGCCCCTGAGAATTAACCTTCTCAAGAACCCCCTATTCCCTCAACACACACACACACACACACACACACACACACACACACACACACACACACAGCCATGGAAAAAATAAGAGATTATTGCTTTTTTTAATGTGTGGGGAGTATGTCCGTGTAAAATGTGCATGTCACTCTTGTTTTATACACTATTGATCAACACTCAAAATTCCAACCTAAAAATCTGTTTGGAGAACATTTTTAAATAACACATATAAATAATGTATTATTCCTTGGAAATGTTACAACACTCTTACATTATTTTACAACTGCAACAATTAAAACAGTGATGTTAAGAGCAGAGTGTGTGCATGTGTGACTCTGTTTCATCCATCAGAAACTGAATCAGGAGTGAAGCTGCTGGAATACAGCACATAGAAAAGCTGCTCTACACACACTACTGCACTCACACACACACACACACACACACACACACACACACACACACACACACACACAGCTACACATTCTACACATTGTACAGATGCTGAACAGAAAAAAAGGGAAAAGTGGTCTCTTATTTTTTTCCATGGCTGTATATCTTGTATTCTTATCCTGATGCACCTGTTGACTAGCATGGGCACTATATTTTATCATATGGCACTACCAGTTTGCCATCAGTCACTAATTTTGAAAAAGCAGAGCAGGTACTCTCAGATCTCTCTTTGCTTTTGTGTTTTTGTTATCCATGATTTTGGTATTATGTCGTGATGCTTATGCAACTTTTCAGTCTACTCGTCTAAGCCCAATTTTAAAATGCTTAAAGCCCATCCTAAAGCTTATCTGACTCACGACAAATACAGATTAGCATCAACGTTTACTATTACTATTACATTAACATTTCAACAATAACTTTATTTCAAATTCTTTGACTCTATTGCCATTGGCTTGAGTTCATCAATAATATCAATAATTATGTACTGTTAGTAGGCTGTGTGTAAATGTAAAAAAAATACGTGCTGGTCAACCCATTACAAATCTTGGCTGGTTGAGGGCCCCCTAGTGGCAGGATGGTGAGCCTGGCTGTCTGTTTTTGGTTGTATTCATTTATTTTGCCTGTTTGATCACTTTGACAGGGAAGAGCCCTGAACGGATGTCAGTTGAGAAGCACAACGTCTACAGGCAGTACCTTCACAAACAGCTCGAGAATGTGGAGAAAGAGTTGAGGCTGCTGGGTCCTTCACGGTTCGCAAAGCCAGGAGGCTACGGCCAGGCTGTTCTGCAGGTTCAGAGTATGAAAGAACTACTCGAACCCCACCTTCCCTCCAGTTCCACTGGGGACCAGTTTATCTGCAGCTCCAGTCCTGTAGAAGGCAGCAGTAAAGGCAATAAGAAGTGCTGTCAGAAGGGCTTGCCCTGGTGGTTCGTTTTTGTGGGCTGGTTTCTTGTGGCAGCCACAAGTGGAGTGTCTGCATACTTCACTATGATGTACGGGCTGACGTATGGAAAAGAGCGCTCCATCAGCTGGCTCATTTCTATGGTTGTGTCCTTTTTTGAGAGTCTCTTCATTACCCAACCTGTAAAGGCAAGAGACTGTTTTAAATCCACAACTTTGTCTTCAACCAAGTCTATTTGCAACACATGGTTTCTTATTCTTATTTGACTTCTGTTCTTGTTCAGGTCCTTGGATTTGCTGTCTTCTTCGCTCTGGTGCTAAAGACAGTCGATCAGGAGGAATATGGGGATGTTCCCATTGATGGGACTCTTCCAAATTCAGGTGAAGTTTTAGAAGAAGCTTCTCATAAAGTCCTCGAAGAAGAGGCCTTTCATGATCTTCAGGATAAGCGAATGTCTATGTGATCTTTAATATACAATAATATGGTGAAATATAATGATATAATGATATAAATAATGCTGCTGTCCACAGGCGATCCTGATGCCGTATGCATCGCCAGAAGGGACAGCACATGCAGCTTCTATCAGCCTCCTCCTCCTTCTGATATTGAGAAGATGAGGAACAACATGATCAAAGAACAGAAAGTCTTTGCACTAATCAGAGAGATTCTCAGTAAGAAAGTTCAGTTTGTGAGGGATTTTTATTTGATTGTGTGGTAAAGATAGCAGCGTGGGTAAGATATCGATTTCCTTTGCAGTCTACATGGGGTTCCTCTGGATGCTCCTCTTGGTAGCTTATGGTCAGCGTGATCCAAACGCTTATTACCTCACTCAGCACATTCAGCAGAGCTTCAGCAATGGCATCTCAGACAGCATGAACCACAAAGATGTGTTTACCTGGGCAAACACCACTCTCAAACGTAACCTCTTCGCACGACAACCAGGTATCTTTTCTAAGTGTATGTCCTGTTTGACCTGAATTTTGTCTGTATTTATGTCCATACACTAGAGATACACTATATAGTAATGGGACATTGACTTTAATACGAAGCTGGTCCAGCCTTTAGAGGTGTAACAGCTTCCGATCTTCTTGGAAGGCTTTCCACAAGATTTTGGAGTTTAGAGCATTTACGAGGTCATGCACCGATGTGGGACAAGAATGTCTGGCTCGCAATCTCCGTACCAGTTCATCCCAAAAGTGCTGGATGGGGTTGAGGTCAGGGCTGTGAGCGGGCCAGTCAAGTTCCTCCACATTGAACTCATCTAACCATGTCTTCACAGACCTTACTTTGTGCACTGTGTCTACAAACTTGGAAGCGTAGCGTTGTCCAAAATGTCTTGGTCTCCGGAGGCATTAAGATTGTCCTTCACTGGAAGTAAGAGGCCTGGCCCAAACCCTGAAAAACAAGTGTGTCCCTATACATTTGTCCATAGAGTGTACATCATGAAGAAAAAACAGCTCAGTTTGAAGCAAGTGGGTGATGATTTAGACTTGCAGTTTTACGTAATGTTAATTGGAGGGGTACAATCTTCCATTCTGTTCGCTTGTTAATTCTGTTAGTTAGATTAACCTTGTGGCACCAGCAAGAAGCGAACTTCTGACAGACTGATCGGCTACATTTGGTGTATAGGGAAAATGATGTAAATCCGAATTCTTTGCTGAATTTCGTTGCTAATAGTAATGTCTGATGTGCTTTGGCTACTTTAACAGGGTTCATCACAGATGGAAACTCAAAGCTCGTAGGCAATGCTCGTCTTCGTCAGGTTCGGGTGCAGAAGAACTCTTGCAGGGCGGCCAGTTCCATGTACCACTCTGTCGCTGACTGCCATGCTCCATACACTTGGGAGGTGGAGGACATGGGCTCATATGGTCCAGGCTGGAACCGTTCAGTAGATGTAAATATGTCCAAAACCCTGCTCACACCTTGGCAGTACCAAACCCAGACCAGACTCAGAGCACCCCCTGTGTGGGGTGGTGTGGCTCTGTATAGAGGGGGAGGCTTTGTGGTGGACCTGGGCCCTAACAAGCAGAACGCAAGCAGGTAACTGTACTTAAAGGTATATTTGATTCAGCAAAGATAGATAGATAGGTAGATAGGTAGGTAGGTAGATAGGTAGGTAGGTAGGTAGATAAATGTATACTATTTTCCACTCTATTTTCTATCACGTTTGGTGTCCATTTTACTTTAAAGTCTAAAGTTGCAAAGGAATACTAGAAGTTAATAGTGACCCAAACTGTTTCCTTAAATACATCCCCTCAACTTCTCCTCAACTCCCTCAAACCACACGCAGCCCTTTGTCAGGGTTGCAGAAACTTGCCCATGTGGCTTACGATACAGTTATTAAAATTTAAATATGAAAAACGTTGGCATGGTGCTGAATGTCAGCAGCTTTTTTTAGACAACAGGTTCTTTAAGAATACAAATCTAGAATCAGTTCTGGCAGTGTCATAAACTGGAGTCTGATCGAAGAACTGTCCTGGTGTTGTCTAAAATGACTGAAATTAAAATGTTTATTTTTAGTGTACAGTGTGACTTTTATTTTAAAAAAAATCACACTGTACGCTAAACCACACTGTAAGGTCTACACCGCCTTAACGAAGAGCTGGATTAGTTTGAGTGGGTTTCCAAGAGAGATTCAAGATGCAAGAGAGTTTATTGTCAGCCCAGCTACATACACAAGTCCACAGAGGGTTGAAATAGCGTTCTCTGAAGCAAATAGGGTTGTGTACATAGACCGGATCACCAAAATACAGACAAAGTGCAGAGAGTTTTCGGGAAGTATAAAGGAAAGATTTAGGTGACTATTGACTTCTAGATTTAGCCTTGCAGCTTTAATGCTAAATGTAAGAAGCCAAATTCGGACGGCAAACGTATATTGACCACTTCTGGGGTTACTGGAAAATCGTGAAATTTTTGCCAAACCATTCCTTGAAAGTTCTTTCACTTTTAGTATTAATGTAGCCTCTTCTATTATGGTGCATCCCTTTCTAGCCCTGAAAATGAAGAGACAGTTTTAGTTCATAGTAGGGTGCAAAGACGTAGCACTGTTGCTTCACTTGCAAGAAAATTCCGAGTTTGATTTCTGGCTGGGGTTGCCAGGTGCCTCTCTCTGTGGACTTTCAACTTTTTCCCATTTCTGCATGGGTTTGCACCTCACGCTCCAGTTCAAAGACGAGTCTGTCTGGGGAATGGGAGATGCTAAATTGCCTCTAGGGTGGGATGGGCTCCAGCGCCCCTGATTAGGATGAGCGGCTTGGATAATGAATGAACGTTCTTATTAGTATCACTGGAGGGCAAGTTCTGTAAATGGATGTGCAAACCCCCTGTAACCAGTATTAATTAGAAGTCCCATAATTAGCAATTGCTCGCTGATGCTAACCTTTCCTTTCTCCTTCCGTAGTTTACTTCAGCATCTTTTTGACAACATCTGGTTGGACGTGTACACCCGGGCACTCTTTGTGGAGTTCACAGTTTATAACGCCAATGTCAACCTCTTCTGCATTGTCACCTTAATGTTCGAGACCACAGCCGTGGGTGAGACCTGTTTTCCTGCACTTTTGTACGTTTCTATCTTTAAATCACATCTGAGACATTCTTATGCTTTTTTCTGTTTCCACAGGAGCCTTCCAGTATCGCAGTGAGCTGCAGAGCGTCCGTCTCTATCAGTCTACTGGTGGTCTTCATGTATTCGTCATGGCCTCTGAAGCCATCTATTTTCTCTTCATTTTTTATTACATGTTTCAGCAGGTCAGTCCATTAACAATAGAACTGCCACTCATTAATGGGTTCTCCTATACAGAGCCATGTGGATAACAAAGATGCCCACACTCATTTTCACAGGGCAAGCTCATGAGGCAGCACAAATGGGGGTACTTCAGGAGCAAGTGGAACCTTTTAGAGCTGGCCATCATCATTTTAAGCTGGAGTGCATTATCAGTGTTTGTTAAGAGGACACTTTTGGGTAACCAGAGCATTCAGTACTATCAAAACCACAAAGACCAGTAAGTTAACATTTCTTTTTGTTTTTCCATTTATCCAAGAACAAAAGCTTATATCACCAAAAAAGTTGCTCTGCAGGACAAGGAAAAACAAGATGGTGAACAAGATGTTAATGGGAGCACGACATTTTTAAGTCGTGTCAAAAAATTGCAAACAATAAAAATGGAGATACAAGGTTTTGCTCTGCCAGGTCTTTTGTGGCCAAATGTTTACAGACTTTCCTAACTGAGCAGAAAATGTAAAGAAATCGATTGATGGACAGTAATCATACCTTTTTCAGGTATGCAGGTTTCAATGAAACTGCCACAGCAGATGCAGGTCTTGGCTACATCATAGCTTTTCTCGTTCTACTGGCTACCGTCAAATTGTGGCACCTGCTGCGTCTCAACCCGAAACTTCACATGATCACGTCCACTCTGCAGCGGGCATGGAACGACATCTCTGGCTTCATTGTGGTCATGACGATCATGTTCTTGGCCTACTCCATTGCTGTGAGAATCGAGATATACAATTATTAAAATTTACTCTTTGCATTAAAGCTGTAGTTCTACACCATTTTACTGTATCCACTGGAACAATGCTTATTTATACTGTATCCACTGGAACAATGCTTATTCACCCTGCTCCTGGTGACTCAAAGCTCAATGATTTTATCATTCCCTTCATAATTTCCCTCCATAATAAAACAGCTCGTTACTGAGACGTCCTTTGCTTTAACACAGTTTTCGCAGCCCAGTAAGGGCTTACTAATAAGCCGATGAGGGACTAGAATGAAAAACGCTGAAAGGGAATCAGTGATTTAACATTTAGGGCACAAGGATCAAGCCTAGTCTTGGACTAAACTGCAATTGCAATATTGTTTCACCATTAAAAACCATTTCAGGATCTGAGAAATCAGCCAGTCATGTGACATCTCTTCTTTTCAACTAGTATCAGGCCAAAACCTTTCTTTGCCTGTCTGCAGTGTAATCTGATGTACGGTTGGAAGCTATACTCATACAGGACTCTTCTAAATGCTGCCCAGACCATGGTCAGCTTACAACTGGGAATCTTCAACTATGAAGAGGTACGTGAGCCGTAGCAATGTTAACTATTCACAAATCCTTCTGTAATGACTGCCGTCTCCATAATGGTTGTGATCTCTTCCCAAATCCAGGTTTTGGATTACAACCCTGTCCTCGGAGCATTTGTCATTGGGTCCTGCATCATCTTCATGGCGTTTGTGGTGCTGAATCTGTTCATATCGGTGATCCTGGTGGCATTCAGTGAAGAGCAGTTACACCATAAGGTACAGATGATTGGCCGATTCCTCTTTATCTAGCATTTGGACGAAATTGATTGCTTGACGCCTCAACATGCCCTCCTCTCTGCTTCTCAGCCCTCTGAGGAGGAAGAAATTGTCGACCTGATGCTGATGAAGATATGTAGCCTTTTTGGAATCAAGGTGAAGAAGAACCAGATGACGGACGTTAAACTGAACCATGCCTCAGCCCCCAACACGGCGCCTTTTGTCATTTCATAGATGTATCGATTGTCACTTTACTGCACATTCGAGTGAGATATATGTAATGACCATCTTTGCAAATGCTAGAGCTGTGTCTACATTCTAAAGACTGTACTTAGATCTAAAAGCTTGCTTTGCTTGTTCCTGACCATGTACTTATTGCACTGCCCTAAATGATGTAGCTGCACACCTTTATGTAGGCTGTGGAACAAGGGCCTCAAACTCAATTAACTGATAGCCAGGTGGTCTTCTCCAAGGTGGTCTAGTTTTTAAAAAAATGCAGAGGAGAGATGGTGTCAATTTTTTTAGTGCTTCTGTCACCAGACTTGTGGCCAAGTGCTAACGATTATAGGTAGTAGTTTAAATATCATGGGATATTTAGGGATATCAAGGATAAACTGCAGAAGTGATTGGTGGTAGTTTGAGACCCCTGCTCCAGAGCATTGTCCTTTGGATCTTTATACTAAGCTTTCAAAATAAAAAGCTGTGTTGGCTGCTTGACAGATATTAATATATGTCCTTAAATAACAATAGACATGAAATCTACCAACTTTTGTTTTACTACAAATGTTCCTTTACATGATGGAAAAAAGATACCCATTTCTCTTTCCACAGCTGTCCAGTTTTTTGAGCTTCAGGTGGCATAATGCCAGCCTGGATATTCCAACATTTTCCATTTAGTGTTCAGTTTCATTCACCACATCATTTCACCATAGTAAATGTCCATCACATGCTTAATAACATACAAAAACTGAGTGCAGAATCAAATCCCACGACCATAACATGGCTGTGATCATCACAAAAGAAACCAATGAAGTTATTTCTCTTTTTAATGTCATATATAGATGGTTCATCCATACATCAACCAAATGCTTGAGACTTTCACAATCCAGCCCAATTGTACATGCTCCAAAGAATTATTCGAACAACTTTCAGTGCTCGCAACACCATGTCCTGTGTCCAGACTGAACACTAAGAGCATTTTTTTTGGAACCTTAAACATTTCCATTACAAGCAGCAAAGGATTGCCACTCACTTTACCGTAAGCAAATTTATCTGACAACCAGACATAATGGGACGTTGCCTGCCAAGTAACAAAGTTACAGTTACTCTGTTTTAAATAGCTTCAATTGAGTTTTTAAAAAATTTGCAGTCTGATACAGAAGGCTAAGAGACCTGAACAATATGAAAGTGCTAGTCATTAATTTACAGATTTCAGGCATCACATAGTGCTATGACAAGTATCCAATATGCTACATTTGAATACACATTTGACACCTTACAAATGCCTCTGGATGTTTGGCCAGGCTGCTTAAAAATCAAGAGCCTTGGCTTGTATGTACAATATCATGAGAATTCTTTTTGTTTATGCAGAAAAAAAGTTGACACACTACTGCCAGAGGTATAATCTTATAGAGGCCCTTTGGCCAGAACAGTGAAAATGATTTGAGCTTCAGTCCCATTATCAATTTCTATTATTTATAGCCCCCGATGAGTGAGTGTGGGAGGGGGAAGAAAAAAAAAAAAAAAAAAGCTGCCATCATGGTATCCCCTTTCATTTTTGGATTCCATAAGACAACATTGTTCAGAGCTTCTTTTTTTCACTTGCAAGTTCTTGGTATGTTTTCCCAGCCATTGGTTGCATTTGGTTGCCTTCCCACGTCTACTGGTGCTGTCCAGTTTGGTAGTCAGATTGAAGAGTGAGTGAGAAGAACCAGTTCTGGAACCACTACTTGAGGGAACAACACAAGCTTTCACTTCACTACAATCAGTCACAGAGTTAGAAAGGGGGAGGGGAAGGGAACTCAATTCATTCCAGGGGCGCTGCCTCCAAAGTTGAAATTGGTTGGCACCACTGGAGCTGTGAACTTGTATCCCCCATGCTTCTCAATCATCTTTGATTCTGGAACAGGAGGAGAGGAAAAAGCAGTAAACAAACCAGCAGGAAGAACCCACGCGTTAAAGGAATAGTTTAACGGAAAATCTAATTCAGTTTTCCACCTTTCCCAAAAGTGGCTGGTCAACCCAGAATTTTGCTTCATTAGTTTTGACCTGGAGCTGCGAGGACAAGGTTGCTAACAAACACTAGTTGTCACCCAAATCCTCCCTAAAAACTTGTCTTAAACCCTTCAATCCATCCAGCTCTTCATTGGTGCGGACTCATTGTGGTTTATGACCCATAATTACCTACTGCGAGCCATAAACAAAATTTGCTGTGAAGCTAAACACACAGTTGGCCATTTTAGACAACAGTGTCTGTTTCAGAAATCGCCTCAGCAGTACGAATGCTAATCTAGAATCAGTGTGTGTGAACATGACTGTCCAACACAAAGAAATCTCATCTAAGATTTGTCCTTACAACTGCTTTGTAAACACCAGGAGTTAAATCTATGACTGCAGCTTCCAGCTGCATAGTAAGTTCTACTGAAAATCAAAACACACCATATTCAGAATCAAAATCAAATGAACAAAAATTACGACTCTGGTACAATTTACTAATGAAACTAGTGCCAGGGACTGGTGGTAGGGTGATGTAAGACGTGTGTGCTAGTCTTGTTGACTGGCACAGGTTTAACACCATAAACAATGCAGTTACACCAAATAAAAATATACAGCTTGTTCTCCACAATGCACCGTCATGTGTTCATGATGAGTACGGTCACATATCTACACTGTAACATCTCAAAAAACTTGACAAAACATGACTTCGCTGAAAATTGTGTAAATTGACAATTTCGCTGAACCTGAATTTGATCATATATTTAAAAAGTTAACATTCAAAGATTAGAAACCCTGCCAACTTTGGGAAATTTTTTTAAGTGCCACAATGGTGGGAGACTCAAACTTGCTTGCTGGGCGTGACTTATCGAAATATGGGCAGAGTAAGCGAGGTAACGTGAGGTACACTGTTCTGCTTTTTGCTATTTTACTCAGCAACAGATGTATTAAAAAAAACTCCTGCAAGTGAAATTCTGAATAAACTGTGCCAAGTTAAAATCAGGAACCACTGTATTTCACCACTGCTAAGCAAGCAGATATGTCCACAAATAATCGAAAAAATCAAAATATTTAAATTTTTACCACCATTACGTAGATCGCGCTACCATTAGCATGAGCCAAGTCTGAGACCAGAAAAACATTACCGTTAAACAAGATAGAAGTGTTAAGACAACTGTGTTTGACATCTTAGGCATAATATTTTTTTATGTCTGTCATGAGTGGAAAGAAGCCAACTTCAGACCCGGCTGTGCACCGGCTCTGGCACCGGTGCAGCAGAAAAGGGGGAACAGTGACATGTCCGTTGCGAATAATGTGCGTAATTTCACCTCACCTCCAATTTTCTACTATCACTTTTCTCGTCCTTTTACTGTATCGAGCGTGCTTGTGAGAAACATTCGCAAGGTGCCCTGAGCTGTGCATGCAACAGCAGCCATTAAGAGGAGTCAGTGTGACCAGCTGGTTTTTGCATATTTTAGAGTAGCAAATCTTACTGGCGTACTTTGGGGTAAAAATGCGCTACGCTATGCGAAATGTGTACAGGTCTGAAGGTCTGGATTAGGGTGGTTTAAAATTTCTTTCTAGCGTTAACAGAGGGAAAGGACAAAAGATTAATTCGACACTAAAATCTCACAAAACCCTCATAAGAACTTTCCCCAAGATCTCTGGGCATACCGTGTGCTGCTCGTCTCTGATCCGCAAGTGTGCCAATGTCCTGAAGCTGTTTGCCCTGTTCTTCATCCAGAGCTTGGGTGAGTGCCTGGTACCATGTAGGATCACGGGTCTGGATATCTGTTGAGGAAAAAAAAAAACCAAGTGAACAAAGCATCCTTAATAAGAAGCAAAAATAAGCAGTTCTTTACTGTCATGGAACTGAGCTTTTCAACAAACAGCTCTTACTCTGTAATATGGCTTTAAAGATCTGGTACTCATCGACAGGGTTTTCCTCATCATCAACCAAGGTGGTATAGCCTTCGAGCGCAGTCTCTTCAGCATCGTCTTCCTCCCAGTCCTCATCGTCGCCATCTTCTCCTGCTTGCTTGGCTAACATTTCTAGGTATTCTTGGCCTTCCTCATCAATGTCATCTTCATCGCTTCCAAGCTCAGCTAGAAACAAATAAGACGACACATTCAGGCAGGAACTCAAATTTACTTTGTGTTCACTTTTCTTGGAATGCTCTGATGTTCTGGGTGACAGTATGTTGTAAGAACATTTCCAAGGAAGAACATTTGAATTAAACCTCAAACATGACATTGTTTTGATAGTAATGCATGTTAAAAAAAAAAAAAAAAAAAGAACCTCTCAATTACCATTATCATCATCCTCCTCTCCATCCTCATCATCATCATCTTCCTCGTTCTCATGCTCGGCCCTGCAGGCGTAGGCCCTCTTCAAGCCGCTAAACAGAAGGATGGTAGCAGGGAGAAGCTGGCTGGCGACTTGATTGACAGCCTGCGGCCTCTGCTCCAGATCCATTAGAGCACACAGCCCTAACACACACATCTTTCGATCATGGAGCCTAGAAAGAGAAGCGCATAGGATTAAAGGCTGAAGCTGAACGGAATTGTGTGATCCCACTCTAGAGGAAAGCGGTCCATGTCATACCCAAGGAAGCAGTCGATGTCTTTGAGCCACTGGGAGATGAAGTGGTTGGTTATTGGCTCAGTGTTGTTGGGGAAGCGCAGGTTCTCCAGGGTGTTAAGCAGCAGAGGAGGGCTGTAATACAGGGCACCGATGGCCACCTGCAAGCACATGGTCCTCAACTCGCTGGTCTTCACCTCCCGCGTCAGACGCTCCAGTGCTGTGGTTACGAATAAGGGCACCACCTGCAGGAGCATTTGGCAATAACTTTGTGTTAATGTTGTGGAATGGATGCACAATGATTTTTTGAAGCAGTTTAGCCCTTAAACATTCCTCACTTGAAACATGACATCAGTTCCATAGGAGAAAATATATAAAATTATTACCCTCCCACTCCGTTTTTCTGGCCGATTTAGTTATCTCCAATTCTATCCAGCAACCAGAGCTCCTCATCATGCAATACAACCCCCACTTAGAGGGTGAAGGCTAGCACATGCTTCCTCTGAGTCACATGTAATCACCTCACCTCATCAGCCACTAACACATTGTCACTGGACAACATAACGTGATTGCAGGAAATTGCTAACTGCCAATTCTATTATGTCAGATAACAGATACCCTTGCCGGGAAAAAAGGAAGAATCCAAAACTCGTCATCACGTGATGATCCAACATTATGCCACTTCAGAGCTGCAAACAGTCTTATGAGCATTAAATGAATATTACGCATGCAATATAAGGTGTTAACAAGTCACCTGGTCAATGCCGCGCCCTTTGCACTGGAGAATGATTACTTCCAACAGTTTTGCTGCATGACACTCTGGGTCTTCTCCCGGGTCACCTGTCAAAACCTGAGAGAATACAAATTACAGCTCTCGCATGAACACAAACACGCACACAGACAAAGTACAACTTTACAGCCCATCTAAACAGTGCTCTTACCTTTTTGCACATGCTGTAGATGATTTCAAGGTACTTAGTGTCAGACAGAAGAGTGTCTGTGTCGACTGTAACATAGTTGTGTAGGAGCGGCATCATGTCTGAAAGAAAAGTGTAATTAAAGGAAATGCAAAAAAACATCCCCGACAACGCGGGAACACCTTTAACTCTCATAGAAGACTTGCTATACATGTCCCCTTTGGTGACTTGACTTTTTTCATAATTAATAAATTGCCCACACACGCACACGCACGCACAGCATCTGAAACAAGCAAAATGAAGTTACCCGTGAAGTAGTCAAAACCATCCTGCTGGAAGACTTCAAAGACCAGAGGGAGGAGTTGCCACATCTGTGGCGACACCTGTTGACACGTCAGACTGTGGGCCAGGGACAGGATCTCCTCATAGAACTCTGTGAAACACAAACACATTGAGGCACCTGACCTGGATAAACATAGAACCGTTTCAAAATGTCAGCCACGGCTAGAATGTTTAACAGAACTGACAGGGCACTGCATACCTAGGACATGCTGCTGAAGTACTGTGCCAATCACCTGCAGACAAATTCCCTCCAACTGCTGTGTGATCTGAAATAAGTCAGGACACGCAAATGAGCAGATATTCAGCCACTTGAGCAACTTGGCTAAATACAAAGATCCCCAGAAAGAAACGTGAATTTCCTACCGGCCAGAAGGTACAGTTACAGCTTTAAAAAATGATCATCTTATGTTAGAAAGCATTCAGATGGCTGTGTGGTTGCTTGCTCTGTAGTAGTAGTAGGTAGTAAGTAGTAACAGTAGTTTAATGCCATAACAAGGGTTTTGTCATGGCTAAAAGGTATATTAGACAACAAATATTTGAAAAAAAAAGAAGACTTAATATAAAAAGTAAATAAGACCTAAATAAGATCCTTTAAGTAAATATTGATGGTACCTTATTAAAAATATCTTTCAGACTCTGCTCTGCTGTACTAACCAGATATTTCTAGATCCTACCTATGAGGCTATTTTAAAGAGGGCTAGAAAACCGCATGCATTCCCTGGAGCTCGTGGGTGGCTAGAAGTACGTCAGCGCTGATAGAAGCCAAAGAGGATGGATAAGGTGGTGTAATCACACCACTACACAGCAGGGCTATGCAATTCAACACTGATATCACAGAATGGGACGAGCAGCTCAGTCAGTGCGTGAACATCTTGCTGCACTGACCTCTTTATGGTCCTCCACCACACTGAGGAGTGTGTCGATAGTGTTGAGGATGCCCATGGCTGTTACTGCCTTGTCATCGCCCCCTTCCTCATCAGGGCCAGTCTGGATCACCTGGTTGAAGGTCATAGCCTGGGAGAATGCAGATGAGCGATTGCACTCAAGTTATAACGCACACAGCCCTGCATACTGAAATCTTCCTTCCGAGTGAATCATTAAAAACCTCCTTCAGGAGCCGTGACTAAGCCATCGACTGGAGGGCCTTACCAGATGCTGGGTCATCTCCACGGCGATAGGGGTCACCTCCTCGCTGTATTCGCAGATCATCTTCTGTATTACATTGGTGAGGTCGTCATTCTCTGTCTCACGCACGATGTGGAGAAGAGCCTGCATCACCGGCCGGATGAAGGGGGTGATGTACTCTTTGGCTGCAGGGTAAGGGTGAGCACAAGCAGCATTTAACATTTCTTCTACATTAAACCTCTTCCACACAGTGCAAAAACACCCCACCTTCCAACACTATTGAAATGGTGCAATCTCAAAAACACCCAATTCCATTTCCAATACGAAAACTTCACTTAGTTTAACTTACATTTTCCCTATAACTGCCAAGAGGAAAGGAATGAATAAATAAGCTTGGCTAACTTCACTCTTCCTCTCAAGGAATGCAAGCTCCTGACTTCAAAAAGCCGTATTAATTATTTACTGCTCGAGACTGTAACTCTGCTGCTCAGTCATAGATACCTGTATCTCTACCACTTGGTGGCCTGCATGAAAGGACAGCACGAAGCTTTTCCCAAGCTTGTTTAGTCTAGCTTGAAAATGCACTTTCTCGGAGTTTATACTGTCAGAGAAATTTTTAAAACCTTTAAAAAATAAAGATTTACACAAGTACAAATACATTAATCTCTTTACGACTACAATTTAACCATGGCTTTACATGATTCCATTTATAACGTAATGCATTATATTTACTCTTAAGTGCAAAAATAACCATGTCATGAAGCATATGCACTTTATAAGGAAGCTGCTCTCCTGACTTAGCACCTTACTTCTTGCAGTCAATGTGACTATTCTGAATGCTGAACATTGAGGGGGTTAAGAGAGGGTAGCAGAATGGCAAAGGAGTAGGTGGGACCTCTACCTTTCTCTTGATTGCTGATGAGGACCTGCAGGGCAATGGCCGCCTCCACTTTGACGGGCATCTCGTTGTCATTGATGAGGCAGAGGCGGGTCAGCTCTAGCGCTGACTGCAGATTCTGGTCACTCTTAAACTTCACCTCACAGAAGTAGTGCAGGACCCAACAGGCCTGGAGTCAATGGGACAGGGCAGAGTGTGTCAGTACTGCTATTCAAGAAATTTACTTTTCATATCTGGTTTTCCACCCTCTCCTTTAAAAATGACTTATGGTACTAAATATTTAAAGTAAAAACTGGCATAGGAGAAACTTTTTAAAGAAAATTTACTTATTAATGCTGCTACTTACCCTTGCTCTCATGTAACCAAGCTCACTGCGGAAGAGAGGGAAGACATGGTTCTGGAGCATAAACTCCATCTGGTCTTTATAAATCTTTTTCTGTACAGAACAGAGAGAAAATGTCAATCCATGGGGGTCAGTGACATTCAATAAAATAGACAGCTGAAGTTATCTGAGTGTTAGATAAGGGAATAAAACTCAAGATTTCTTCAAAACATACCTTGAGCAAAATCTCAGCCAGAGAGCCAATCATGTGAAGGGCACCATCCTTCTTGCGGGGGTCAGAGGTGGGCTCAGTTAGGATCTGATAACAGAAGCCCATGGTCTTCTGCAACACCTGTACAAGAAAAAAACAAAACAGTGAACAAACAGAACTGCAATAAAGGCCTACAAATCTTGTTCCTTTTGAGGGTTTTGTAGGAGAGATTGGAGGCTGGCAAGTGGTAGACAGTCACTAAGCCAGTACTATGATCTCCGGTGGCTCTGTGGCTGCTGGTGTGGTGTGAGCACAGTCACACAGCTTGTAAAACACAGACCGGAGACAGCACTAAATGCAGACCAATACTACACACACCGCTCTCCAGCAGCCAGCAATATACACCAATCGGTCGTACATTAAATAAAATCTGGCTAATGTTGTAAAGGTCTGCCATAAACTGCATGGAGGCATGGACTCCAAGACCTCTGAAGCTGTGCTGTGGTATCTGGCACCAAGACATTAGCAGCAGATCCCATAAGTCTAGAGAGCTGCGAGGTGGGGTCTCCATGGATCAGACTTGGTCGTCATGTACATCCCACAGATGCTGGATTGGACTGAGATCAGAGGAATTTGGAAGCAAAGTCAACACCTTGAACTCTTTGCCAATTCTTTGCTCAACTCATTTTTTTGCAGTGTGGCAGGAGGCATTATTCTACGAAAAGGCGTCACTGTTATGAAATACTGTCATGAAGGAGTGTGCACGCTGACAATGTTTATGTAGGTGTCAAAGCAACATCTACATACATGCCATTTGTGCGATGTTAAGCACTGACAGTTTATTTGCTGTATAACATCCCACCCCCTTGACAGGTGGGGTGTGAGTGGTTTTAATGTTGGCTGAT
This sequence comes from Bryconaethiops microstoma, assembly GCA_037577275.1. Classification (NCBI taxonomy): domain Eukaryota; kingdom Metazoa; phylum Chordata; class Actinopteri; order Characiformes; family Alestidae; genus Bryconaethiops; species Bryconaethiops microstoma. The sequence goes on along the minus strand of JBBJLS010000039.1, from coordinate 4,652,024 downwards.
CGGTGTACTCTTAAATGTTGGTATAGCAAAGTGGGTAACGCTGGGTCTTCCATACACAGAAAGGTGTTTGGGCAAGCTTACCATGCTACACTTGCCAATTGTTCAGTCAGTAAAATGAATTGCACAGCAATGTAAACATGGGAAGATAAAAAAAAAGAAAAAAGAAAGAAAAAAACCCCCACAGTATATAGAAATGAAGTCACACTGCTCTAAGATTTGTTTATAACATCCTCGCTCCCGTTCTAGGCAGCCTCGGCAGGTGCCCAATGACGACGCTACATGAGCAGCAGGGTGCCGACTGAATACATCAGCATGTTGGCAGTAAGACCTATACACTTGGAAGTGTGGCTGAAGAGTAGCATGCCAGGATTCTTTATGCCAGATGGTGCTTGGCGAGAACTCACTTCTTTCCTTTTATTACAGGCGGTGTAGAGCAGGGTCTGAGCAGCCGTGGTTGGCGAGATAAAGTCCTCAAACACATCTAAGGAAGAGTGAAAACAAAAGACATTAGTAATGAACTCTTCAGTAGTTTCCAACTGCCACACCAAGCTTCATGCTACTGGAGAGACTGCCATAACCAATGCTCGTACCAAACTTCATGCGGATATACTCGTAGGGATCCTCCTGCCACAGTTCTTCGTCACTGTCTGTATAGCACATGAGGGGGAAGACCACGTCCTGAATGATGCCCTGCGGTCAGACATGTTCAAAAGATTCTCCATCATTGCTGGACCAGGACAAGATTGGAAAAAGCTAGCAAACAAAGGTCTATATAAGTATCCCTTGCATGCACGCTCAATTTTAGACTTGCACAAAGATTCTGAACAGAGCGAGAACAGGAACCAAGACCAAAAAATGTAAAACATTTGTATCTTGGATGGTCTCTTCATTTGTCAATCACCTGAGCTTTGACAACAAATATGAGCTTCTGGGAACCTGCCAGCTTAGCAAGCACGCAACCATGACAGCTGTTCTGATAACTACTTGTGCAATGTTCTGCTTTGTCAGCATGTTTTACATTACATTAACACACAGAAATCTGAGAACAATTTTTGCTAACTAGGGGAATAAGCAATTACGTGCTGCAGATAGTTGTATGAACACAATGTAAAGTCAGTTTATGGTAAATCAGAGGGTAATATGAACAAGTACAGTCCTCTTACCTGGATGTGTGGCTTTAGGTTTTTCCAGGTGATGGCATGCGCAATACCCTGGTTGATGTAGTTTAGGGTCTGCTGCAGAACTCTGGGTGCTACATATTGCATCTCTTTATACTGATACAAGACCTTCAGTAGAACCTGTGAGGACATGAAGGTGGAATGTTTTAGCTTTAACATGTCAACTCAAACCGAGATAGCAAAGCATTCCTTGTCTGTGCCATCTCCCTTACCTGCTGAGCAGCCACGGCGTAACCCTTGAGGAAAAGTTCTGCGAACTCCGTGTACTCTTTGGTCGTGTTGCCGGGGCTACCATATCTTAGAGACAAAACATAACGATCGGGCAAGTCAGATTACACTTGCAAAACACAATAGATGACTAAAAATAACCAGTTTAGTATTTCCAACTGTTCAGCGTGGGCGGGCAATTCAGCCGTGAGTCACCAGCGAGAGCTCAACCTCCGGTTTCCCGGAGTGGAGCTGGAGCGCTGGGCTCCGAGAGCGAGGGCGTGCTGTACCTTTCGAAGAGCCGGGCCAGGATGTGGAGGGCCCACTTCTTACACTTCCACCAGGGAAGCTCAGGCCTCTCGTCCTCATCCACCTGCAGGGTATCCTGGAAGGCAGCAACACACAAACATGGTCAATCCAGCGCTCAACATTTAAAGTACTGGATATACAACAACTGATTTATTCATATCTCACAGCTATTTAAGATCAATTCACACTACTTTTTCAAATCGGACTTTGTCATAACTTGGTATATGTCTTCAACAAAACATCTCATCTAATTCAGTAGTCCTCAACCCTGCATCTCCCCTCCCCCACTGATCCAACCAATAAACTAATTAACAAGGCCTTCCAGTTAGATGGTTGCATTAGGAATAAGGAAAAGTTTTTGCAGCACAGGGGAAATCCATAATTGCGGCTGAAATCAATCAAACCGTTATTCTGTCATAAGCAGTAATCAGTTTTAATGTAAAAAAAAAAACAAAAAACGTACAGCTGCTGTCTTAATTGACTAGTTAATTTCCTGGAGAATAGATGCCAGAAAGGGGACTGGACAACTCAAAACTGAACTGTAGATGGAGGTCATATTTCGATGTCCCAGATGACTTTTTGTAGGAGAAATTGGAGGCTGGCGAGTGGTAGAAAGTCATATTGACGTCACTAAGCCAGTACTATGATCTCCGTTGGCTCTGTGGCTGCAGGTGTGGTGTGAGCACAGCCACGCAGTCTGTAAAACACAGACTGGAGACAGCACTGAACGCAGACAGACACCACGCACACCGTCCACCTGCAGCCAGCTACTCTCACTGAAACAGACAGGTCTTTACCGGAGGTACATCTCTGTCCACTACTGCCTTCAGAATCTCCATCCACTCAGTCAAGTTCTGCCTGTTAATCAGCTCCAGAGGGAGATTATACTGGAAGACAACAGAAAGCAAAAATTACAACAGATCTAACTTGTTCCAATTACACTCTTAACATGAGGCAGCAGCTTCAGCGTGAAAGATCAATCCAAGGGTACCTGAAAGAGGGCGTAGAGGATTTTGAAGATTTGCTTCTGCACCAGCACAGAGTCACTAGAGGGGTCTGGCAGCAGCTGGATGAAACGGTCTTTCAGCATGGGCATGAAGATCTGCATGGCAGCAATCAGAGGCTGACGCTCATCAGGTTTCTTGTACCTGTTACAAATAAATGCAGTGAGCAACTTAACATCTGTGGCATTGCACTAAAGCGATGACGGACAAAAACAAGACAATTTCTAATTTATCTCAAATGTAATCCATCATCCAAGACATGTTTGATGGCCAAGCTTGCTTCTGTAGTTCAGCACTGGTAGCTATAAACACCCATTAATTGTTCAAGACATTAGATTCTAACCAATGCAAAACTAAGGAAATCAAACAAATTGTAGAGCTAATTGTCAACATCTGGGGCCAATTCCACTAAATTTGCAGCTGAGCATCATCTTACTCGTAGTTTTTCACCAGCTGGTAGAGACACAGCAGGATACCCAGCCAGCAGGCACTGTTGTCAGACTGCAGGTAGAAACCAATCTTGTCCACGATGGTTGTCCATTTGTTGGGGTAGTCATGCTTAATCATGTGGTGAATGCAAGTGGTGAGCTGCACTCTGGGGAACACAGAAAAAAGAAAAGCAGTTAGAACACAAAAGGACAACATACTGCCATCTAGAATGTGTGCATTTGTGTGTATAGGGTCACTTTTCACCAATGGCCATGTTACCTGATGCGCTCTGGAGATTGGATGATTGCCTCCACTATGTTGTCTCGAATGAACTGACGGTCCTCTTCAGGGATGTTGTTGGCAGGGGGTTCATTGTTAGTGTTGTCACCTTCACTCCAGAACTGTGTGACCATGTTCTTTAAATAGATCACTCCTGCATGAGCAAAAAGAATATCAACACTTTCGTAAGGAGACCTTGTATCTGTGAACTTCAGACAAGAGACTACTGTTCATTCAATTCTCTCAAAACGTTCATATTGAAAGCAGACAGCAAGTTCACAAAGAAATTAAAAGAAGGAAAAAAAAAAAGAAAAAAGGCCACTTCACCAATGGCAGCAGTATTTCTTTTAACTATTTTATTAAATATTTTGTTTAGAACCTGTCTGATCAGATGACCAATAATGACTGACAGGGACTGGTAGAACCACGAAAAATGAAACCTATGACCTGCTCTCTGCTGCCACAGCTTGATGTTCTACTACGGGTGAATCAGTCTTTCATGGTCACTAAAACAGGAGGTTCAAGTTAGTTCATGTGTTTTCTTTCACTTCAATTTCATCATCAGTTCAAATTCTCAAAGACACTGGTTTACTTGGTCAATATTTTCAAGGCTTCAGGAAACGAAAGACAGGAAACTGCCGTTCAGCAATTCCGCCATCTTGACAAAACAGTTGCTTAGTGTCTTCTGGTTTCACAACTATCACATTAACGCAGATTAATTTCCAGTCTCTACAGCCATCCGTGCTTAGGAGTAGCTATTACGTCTGGAAGGCTCCAAAATAATGGATTCGTAGAATTATTCTAGTCAGAAGATGTTTCCAAGAACGGATGACTGGAATAGGGCACCAAGCAATGACACATGCATTAGTCAGAAGGCTGCAACATTCCCATCATAAATGAAATGTTAGTGTGCACTGAAAAAGCGAGTGACAACGAGACAGGATTTGTCCTGAGCTTTAGCATTAATAAAAGGAGGCTCTGTGCATCAGCACAGCAGCATTTTGGTTCAATAAGATCAGCAGGTGTGCTTTTCAAGCACATCCAGAGTGCCTCTGTATTCATCTCCACACATACAGTCAGAGTCTATTACAGCAACACCCCCAGCGTATTCAGCTCCTGTCATTTCAGCCTGTGGGGCAGCCTCTATTTCATGTGGAAATCAGCGCTGCGTGGCCGTGATCCAGACAACACTAGTGTAGAGAGTTCAGGACCTGCCCTCTGAGAATGTGAAATGTGGAAGGGCCATGCGAGGTGGGTTTTAGAGATTCTCTAACCAGCCCAACCCTCCTTCTGCACTCTAGTTCTTCAGCAACAAGGTTTTGAAGGGAGTGAATCAGATAGCAGACTGCTGACTTTGGATGTGCCCGTGCAGCCGGATAAGGTTAATCCTTCCAGCTGCTGAATCGGCAGCCCCCCTCAGTGCCCCTTTCCAGCCCCAAACTAACCATCCGTCCTAAAACGAGATTACCGTAGTGCAGCTCAGATCTTTGTCCACTCAAATAAATAAATAAATATTTTTAAAAAATAAGAAACAACAGTCTGATGGAAGCTTAATCTGTTCCCTGTATTGCAAGCCCCAATATAACAATTAAATATAACCATCAAATATATAAATAGTTTGACTACGTTCTCTTACTTTTATCATTTAAACATCGAGCGGACACTTTTATATAATGCCATAGAAAAAAAAAAAACCTTCATTTGCCACAGAGCCTTTCAACAGATCCTTCAAAGAATTCTTCTTGGAAATGAGAGGAGACTGAAAAAGCCTGTTGAATCTATACATAATGAAAAGATTAGATTCCAAATAGAAGTTTTTCACAGAAACGTACGTCCAAGCCAAGAAACACAGGAACCTTTATTTGAGGAGTGCTGAATGGCACAACTGTCTAAGCATCGGCCCCATCATCGGGAGAGCATGAGTTCGATCACCAGTGGTGCCACAGCCATCCTTGGCCGGAAGTCCAAGAGAGTACAATTGGGTTTTACACTCTCCTTCACTGTCTAATGACTTTGCGTTAGAGACAGTTTGAAAAGATCTGGTGTCTTGCTTAATGTGACTCTTAAGGAATGGGGGAGTTCCAGCATATGGGTGGAACTGGACATGACTAAACTGTCCAGAAAATCAGATAAAATCTGAGTGCTTAAAAAATATTTCTTAATCAAGTGAAATTTGATAAAGATGCAGTAAAACCACTGAGTTGCTGTGACGTTGCAGTTTTATACCCCTGTCGTAACGCAAGGAAAACGAAAGCGGGGATATCAAGAGCAGCTCAGATAGCTGTCTAAGAAGTGCTCATGCTGTGACTGGGGACAGCACCTCCTCCAGTGGCTTATTTTACCGTGACGGCAGCTCTTTGAGAGAGCATGCAGGAGGCATGCTACGGTCACAGTTTCAGCTTTTAGAGCTGTGGCCACTGAGCACGCTCAGCTGACATCACTCCCACAACAGCAACGACGAGCCAAATTGAATCTGGCCAAATCAGAGTCAGATGCAGTGGGTAAATGGAAGCACGGTCACAGAACGTTCACTGGCTCAGCGTCTCAGTGAAGAGTCTAAAAGAAATCTCAGCCGCTCAAAAATAACCTGTGTGTATTACGAAAAAAAAAAAAAAACCAATAAAAAAAAAAAGCACTACAATATCATGCAGTTTTGTTTCCAGGAGCAGTAGAGTATTACACGGAGTCAAGGTTGTAAGAATATGTTGCAGCAATTACAGATTCAGCTTTGTCTAAAGCAAACACACACAGAGCAGCAAGGTCTTTTTAAAGCACTTACCACACAAACCATCTGAGGAATGTGGTCCAAGAGCTCCTCCTAACTTTGTAATGACACATTAGACAATGTGCCTAATGAAACAACCATGTGAAGCACAGTAGCTTTATAATAGTGGAGAAGATGAACGTGTTCTTTGTGGTTTTAAAGAATCCAGCTATGGAAAAACTTCATGGTTGTAAAAGAACAAAAACCAGTTAAGTCAAAACAAGTTGACGGCTCCAGATTCTGCCTCCATGTGCATGTAGGCTCAACAGACAGAGGGAACGTAGGCAAAAATGTGTGGATCTAATAGATGAACGTGTAGTGAGAGAACTTGTCAGCTCAGTGTCACTGTACAGTAACTGACGGACTAATAAAGCAGAAGCTTCGACACACGAATCTTTGGCCTGAGGTCACGTCTTTCACAGACACGAGAATGTAAACAAAGGGACACTGAAACGTATGGAGACGTGTGTACCTGCTTGCCGCACAGGCAAATCCAGCTGATCGGATATGGTCACCTGCAGCAGCGCGGATGCGAAGTTTACCTGGGCATGGCCCTGCGGGAGAAAACAAAAACAAGACGCAAATTACTCTTAATAAGCCGTAAAGAAGAAAAATGTTGTGTTCCATTAATGTATACTTTGTAGCACCTCCTAATAAAACAGGAAAACTATGCCTTGCTGTGAATAATTATGTTTAAAACTTTCAAGAAATGACAGAGCTTAAATCGATAGTAGCATAGTGCATGTCAGGACAAACAGCATATGCACATGTGGGGCCTTCACTAGAATCATATCTATAATTTCAGTAACAGCAAAAAAGTTTTAAACTTCCGGCTTTGGACAGATGTCAACATTTAACCAATTTTTTATATGTTTATTGTACTCAAACAGGAGAATGTTTATGTAAAGTTGAACTACGGTGCTAAAGTACCTTTCACTTTTTTCATTTTGCTGCATTTGCATCACTATAGGAATATCCTTTTCTGCAATGTTTGTCCATGTACAAGCAGCCCTAACTTATATAGTGTTGAAAGTGTATGTACCAACATAATATGCACATTAAAACCACAGTTTGAGTTTGGGGTTCCAACCTGATATGATTTTTTTTTTTAAAGTTTGATCCTCCGCACTGACGTAACATTACAGTACATCTGAGCAAAAATGCTTCACTCAGCTTGCCCTTAGTCATCACAGGAACAGCTGAATGAATGAGGGGTTTTAACGAAGTGCCTCATTTACAAATGTGCCTGAATTGTTTTGCACAGTACTTAACTGCCATTACTTACTACTGCAGTACCAGAAGACCACAAAAGTATTGCAGTAGAATGGGAGAATACACGCAAAATGGATACATACGCACATACATAATGCATATATACACATATATATATAATTTTTTAAAATTATTATTAAACTTAATTGCCATGTCACTGGTGCTGTGTGTTCTCTCTCTCCCTCTTTCCACAGAATGTGTCAGCACCCAGGAATCTAAGCCTGCAGGCCACATGGACAGCTTGGACTCAAGCCAGCAGGGTGGCTCTGTCACTGGAGACTGCAGCAGGCATCAATCTATTCTCCCTTTCAAACTGTGTGTGTTCACTTGCTAAGTGTTTCCCTTTAACAACCAAGAGGCGGCAACAGCCACGATGTGGTTAAAGACCACGAATAATGACCAATGAATGAAGGAGCCGGACAGCGGGGCTCTCTCTATAGGCCCAAGCTGTACTCGCGCTAAACCACTGCACTCACTTCAACAAGCTAAACGGGCTGAACGGGCCTCCCTTTTACTCCCTGCAGTGACAAATGCATTTTCTAACCCTTCCCTGGATACCAAACATGACTCACACTAAGGACTTCCACCATGTAGTCTTTAGTATTGATTAACCCTTTCAGAGGAAACTGCTCATTTGAGAAGACGGCTCTTTATATATATTCATACGCATAGTTATATATATATATTATATATATATATGCCGGTGAAATATTCGTGTAGTGTAATTTTATATTATACTGCTATACTGTATAGTTTTTATATGTTATGCTGCTTCTACTTTCGTTTGCACTGTCCACTTCGCTGCTGTAACAATGCAAATCTCCCACTTATGGGACTAATAAAGGGTTCTTTTCTTTCCTTATGCTGCAGGTCAGTAAAACACTTGGGAACCTACTTCTTTGCAAAAGTGGAAACTCTACATACTTCCATGACTTATTAACTGTTAAAGTGTTATTTCAGAGTATGCTGATAAAACTGCTAGAGCTTACACAGTGCCCTCACGTTAGAAAACCAAAAAGTACATAATGTACTGTTAGCATTTTCTAAGTTGGTCTACATTTTCTAAACTGGTGACATGTATAAAATGAGAATTAAAGAGAAGTTAACCCAGTTTTGCACATGACTTGAAGTATTAGATCTTATAACCCGTCACATACACTGTATGGATAAAAGTATTGGAAAAGTATCAGCTTGGGCTGAACCCCTTAATTGTGAAGGGTAATCTTAGGGAAGTGAAAGGTAATCATAATGCTTCAGGAGACCAAGACACTTTGGACAACGCCACGCTTCCAACTTTGTGGACCCAGTTTGGGGGTGAACCTTTTCTATTCCAGCATGACTGTGCCCCGGTGCACGAAGCAGCTCCATAAAGACATTGTGGATGAGTTCAGTGTGGAAGAACTTGACTGGCCATAGTGTCCTGACCTCAACCCCATCCAACACCTTTGGGGTGAACCGGAACGGAGATTGCGAGTCAGGCCTTCTCGTCCAGCATCAGTATCTAACCTCATAAATGCTCTACAGAATGAATGGGCACAAATTCCCACAGAAACTCAAAAGGCTTGTGGAAATCCTTCCAAGAAGACTGGAAGCTGATACAGCTGTTAAAAGGCGGACGAACACCATATTAAAGTCTATGTATCTGAATGTAGCATCATTAAAGTTCCTGTCGGTGTAATGGCCAAGCGTCCCAATACTTTTGTCCAAATAGTGAGTATAGCTGATTTGGGAGATGATGAGCGTAATCGTCGGCCCAAATACACGCGCCTCATTTTAAACGTTTTAGAAAAAAATGAATATGCCTTAGTCTTATTCACACTTCGACCCACATCCGAGTACATTCGCGTTATAGTTTGTTTTGAGCTCTCGAAGACACTTCGACAAACAACGACTTGGCACCATGACACGTGAGAGGCTGTGCTAAGTTTGCTAAGTTAGCACGCAGGCTAACTGTTAAACTATAAACGAGGCGTCAGAAATAGGTACACGCGTTCGGGATGACAAACGTAGTAATAATAACCACATCTGGGATTATACAAATCAGGGAACAAACAACAGCACCTCTAAAAGCATGTTTGATGAAGATAAACAGGCTACGAAGCTAACTATCCGGCTAGCGTGGTTAAAAACCCGGACACGAGGGATGAAGCAGCGGCCCGGGGCAGAAACGACTCTACTGACAAATAAAGACACTTTTAAAGAGAGAGGACAGAGGATGGGACATTATGCCAACCAGGAGTGGTGGCAAGAGGGATGACCACCCCACAGGAGAGGACTCCACGCTGCATCGGTGTGTAAAGGCCCAAAGCCACCATCATCATCATCTCCCCCTCTCCCCGTGTCTGTCTCGCTCTCCCCGTCTCCCCCTCTCTGTACCTCGGTCAGCTGCCTCTCCGCGGCCTCCCGCAGATTCGGGTCCATGGTGCCCCGCAGGGCCTCGATCAGAGAGTTGGGATCCATGTGGAGTCGAGTTCTGGCTCGGATTGGGAGGGGATGAGTGGTCCGGTCAGGTCCGGGGCACTGCACACATGGACGCGCGGCTCTCCGCTCTCCCGGCGCCAAAAGAAGATCAGAGTCCGGCCCGCCGCACACAACAGCGCCAAATCTCACACACTATTTCCGCCTGAAGCTACCAACAGTCTGGGAGATGTAGTTCTTTAGGGAGATGTATTTTTTTTACGCAGCGGAAGAGCAGAATATTGCATTTTCTCGTATGTATGTGT
>JBBJLS010000039.1:4599509-4621277 GCA_037577275.1 Bryconaethiops microstoma | reverse complement strand
CAAGTGGGCTCTGGAGGAATGGCGTCACTGGCTCCAAGGCGGCAGTGACCCGTTCATAGTCTGGACTGACCACCAAATCTTAATTGGCATCCAGCAGGCGAAACAATTGAATCCTCGCCAGGCGCATTGGGCACTGTTCTTTGAACAGTTTCATTTTACCATCTCTTATCAACCGGGATCGAAAAACACCAAGGCGGATGCCCTCTCCCAAGACCCTTAATCAACCCAGTTCTGGAGATCTCCAACCTCTCCCGGTTCCTCGTTGTCCCTCTTCACACATCGCACTGGACTTTGTCACCGGCCTGCCAGAGTCTAAAGGGAAAAACACTATACTTACCATCGTGGATTGTTTTTCCAAGACCGTGCACCTGGTGGCACTCAACGGGCTCCCCTCAGCCAAAACCACTGCTGAATTAATCATCGAACACATTTTCCGTTTGCATGGGTTCCCCAAGGACATTGTCTCGGACAGAGGGCCCCAGTTCACAGCCAGATTCTGGAAGGCCTTCTGCCGTCTGATCGAGTCCACCTGCAGTCTCTCATCCGGCTACCATCCCCAGACTAACGGTCAGACGGTGCGGGCCAACCAACAGCTGGAGCGCTTCCTGAGATGTTTCGGCGCTGATCGACAGCACTCCTGGGCTGACTACCTCATCTGGGCTTAGTTATCGCATAATCTCCTAACATCTTCTGCCACCGGACTCAGCCCTTTTGAGGTGTGTTATGGTTTCCAACCTCCCATGTTCGAACACCATGAACCGGAGGTTGATGTACTATCGGCCCAACAGTTGGTCCGCAGGTGTCGGCGGTAATGGGAGCAAGCCTGGAGATCCATCATGAAGGCCAATCAACGTTACATCAGCCAGCATCGCCGCCCACACCCACCAGGATGATTGTTCCACATCAGTGACAGAGTTTGGCTCTCTACACGGAACCTACACCTGCACACAGAATCAAAGTAGTTATCCCCCCGGTTCATCGGACCCTACTGCATCACCCATCAGATTAACCTTGTCACCTTCCGGCTCCTGCTGCCTGCCTCCGTCCGGATACACCCAGTCTTCCACTCCTCTCAGCTGAAGCCATTCACCACTTCCCCTCTGGCTCCTGCACCTCCGGTTCCCCCTCCTCCTCAGATAATTGACGGTGGTCCTGCGTACACCGTCCGGCGGATCTTCGATTCGCGATGCCATGGTCGTGGCACCCAGTATCTCGTCGACTGGGAGGGCTACGGCCCGGAAGAATGATCGTGGGTCCCCGGTAGGTTCATGATACAGGACTACCATCGTCGGGTATTCTCCCAGCCTGGTCCGTCTGATGACGGTCCTGGAGGGGGAGTACTGTCACATGCACTGGTCACGTGACGTGCACGGGGCACAGGAAATGAGCACGTCACAGGGTATATAAACAGGATGTGAACTCTTTGCTCAGCCATTGAGTTCCATCGTCGATCGGTCCATGGTGAACCTGCTTCACGTGAGTATTCGCTTCCCTTCCCTTTGCATGTTTGTGAACTCTTTCTTAGAGCGTTTGCAGAGCAAATTGCGTGATTTATCCAACACTTTCGCTTCTATCCGCGCTTGGGTTCATCCATCACACTTCACAGGCACACCTACTGGCCAGGTATGTTCTCGTCCTTCCTCGTTATGTGACAAATAGATCTGGATCTAAGTTAACGGGCAGTTATTAAAGAGTGTAGTTTGGTCTAATGTGCTAATCTGAAGCTTTTATGTGATATTTTAGATTGTATTTTCGATATAAATATCTTTACACTGTCTAAAAACACTACTATAAGCCATACTATGTTGTAAAGATGTAGCCAAATATGAAAACACTACATTAACCAGTATGAAAACTTGCACTGTAAAGCATTCCAGACAGACATTAACACATTTTTTGAGTGTACTTCCACCTTAGATGTGCTTTACATCAATTCCACCTAGTTGTTTGTATACTCGAAAGTCATTTTAAAGTGTGACATGAACATAAACCAGCTGTACTCATATGAGCACATTATTTTGTGTCCTGCAGTTTTTTGGCTCCCATACACTGAATGACCTTTGTGTACGATAATGAGGACCATAAATAAATTTGCCTACAACAAATTAATATAGGCAGTTAACTATGCTATGTTAGCACCATGTCAGAGATGATCCACATCATGAGCATGGAGCCTACCAATATCAGGGGCTGAGCCCAACATGCTGTGTTGGGGTTACTGATGAAAATATCTGGGCTACAGAAGACTAATGGGGCTTTCAACCGTGCTTATGACAGTGTTTATTACAATGTAATTATTACTGTAATAAGCACTGTTATAAGCACTGCAACAAGCACTGTAATAAGCACTTGCTTGCAGACATAGCAAGCCAAATATAGTTAGCTGGAATGTTAAAACTTTGCTGATCCATCTATCTGTGCTTCCTAACCAGTCACTTTATTAAGTACAGACAATAAGAGAGAGACTTAGAGTTGTACAATTATTATTTTTTCCTTTTTTTTTGCGATCCGCTTGTTCATGTGAAGTCCACCAACACCAGAGGCTAAACCCATACACAGCTGTGGGACTGCATTCTGAATAGGGGGTGCGGCAGCATCTCATAAGTTTTTGGTTTTTTTCATCTGGGGCAGCTGGTGGCCTTGTGGATAAGGAGTTCGCCATTAGATCAGAAACTTGTGAGCTCGACTCCCTGGACTGCTAGTGACACCACTGAGGTACCCTTGAGCAAGGTACAGTCCGCACACACTGCTCATTGGTGGCAGCCCACTTAGTAAATGGGTTAAATGGTGGAGAAAGACTTTCACATTGTATTGGGCTGCTGGGTGGCCTAGTGGTTAGGTGGTTGCTCCTGAAATCAGAAGGTTGTGGGTTTGAATCCCAGCACTGCTCGTGTCATCACTGAGGTACCCTTAAGCAAGGTACCGTCCCCACACACTGGTCTCCGGGTCCCACCTCGTTGGTGGCAGCCCCCGCTTCACTTGGTGAATGGGTTAATGTGTGCTGTGGTGTGTTCACGAGTAAGATAGTAAAGGTTTTATGCTGTAGAACCATGGCCTGGACCTAGTCACACCCCTAGTGGACATGTTTTGCTTGTTTTACAATGAACACAGACATTTGAAGCTAATAAAAGCTTTATTTGAAGCCTGTAATAGATAACAATGTATTGGACCTTGCAGTTTTACAGTGACTCTATTCACAGTCAGTGATATTAGTTACATTTCTACATAACTGATCAGTCACTTCATTATGATTCTGATCATTTGGATAATCGGGAAAGGGAGAATTTTGTCAGTACTTAACATTACATATTATACATATGTACAAAATGTTTACATATGTGTAAAAATAATATATATATATAATAAAAATATATAAATATAAAAAATATAAATACAAATATCAACCAGATCACTTCCCATGTTCAACATACTGTCTACTCTTCTACATGTCTCTGACCATCATTTTCCATCTTTCAAATTCCCTCTTCAGACCTCATCTCTTCCCCATGCGCAGCACCTACGTCTGCTCGCAGAAATCTCTCTTCTTCATCTCTGTCCTCTCTCTCCTCATCCATTCTATCCTCATTATCCCGCATCTCAGACTGTCTGGCCGACATCTCCTCTTGGATGGCGGTCCACCACCTAAAGCTGAACCCCAGCAAGACTGAGCTCCTCTTCATCAAAGGGAGTCACCAAGCCACAATCTCATCGTTTTTGTTGGGAATTCGGTTATCATCCCTTTTAAGAAGGTAAGAAATCTTGGTGTTATGCTAGATGAAGATCTGTCTTTCTCGCTGCAGGTTGACCAGATCTCTAGAACATCAGAAGAATCTGACCCTTTCTCACCACGAAAGCTATACAGATTCTTGTCCAGTATGGTCATCTCCAAACTGGACTACTGCAACTCTCTACTGTCTGGACTTCCACAGAAGGTAACTAAACCACTTCAGCTGATTCAGAATGCAGCCGCAAGGTCCGACTTTAGCTCCGGGATCCACTCCAGTTCCGAGATCCAGTCCAGTTACAACAATCAATCCAGCACCAGCTTTTTTCCCCGGCCTCTATTTAATTTCAGCAGCAGTTCCAACATTCAACTCAATTCCCACTCCAGTTCTTGGTGCAGCTCCCGATCTGAGAACCAGTACAGTCCCAAAATTCAGTCCAGTTTCAACACCCAGTCCGGCAATAATTCCAGTAACGACTCCAGTTCCAGTCTTTCATTCAATTCCAGCACCAGTTTCAACATTCAAACCAACTCCAACCCCAGCACTTGGAGCAGCTCCAGATCCGAGATTCAGTCCAGTTCCAAGATCCAGTCCAGCCTCCAGACCCCGTTTAGTACTTATCTCAGTTATAACTCCAACTTCAGTCGCCACAAGCAAACCAGCATTAGTTCCTGTTCCAGCCCTCTGTATAATTCTTGCTGCAGTTCCGGTATTCAACCCAGCCATCCACCCTTTTCAACCCAGTTCAAGCCAGTTCAGCACTCTTCTGCCCAGTTCCAACCGGTTCAGCTCCCTTTGGCACCCGATTCCACTCTAAACTCAGTTCCTGCTCCAACTCCAGGATTAGCCCCAGCATGCAGCTCTTCACCCGTGGTCCCGGCACGCAGCTCTCCACCCTTGGTCCCGGCACGCAGTTCTCTACCCGTGGTCCCGGCACGCAGTTCTCTACCCGTGGTCCCGGCACGCAGTTCTCCACCCGTGGTCCCGGCACGCAGTTCTCCACCCGTGGTCCCGGCACGCAGTTCTCCACCCGTGGTCCCGGCACGCAGCTCTCTACCCGTGGTCCCTGCACGCAGCTCTCCACCCGTGACCCCGGCGCGCAGCTCTTCACCCGTGGCCCGGGCACGCAGTTCTCCACCCGTGGTCCAAATGCGCAGTAGCGCTCTCCCTGTGGCTCAAATGCACAGCAGCTTTCTCCCTGTGGCTCAAGTGTGCAGCAGCTCTCTCCCCGTGGCTCAAGTGCGCAGCCGCTCTCTCTCCGTGGCTCGAGTGCGCAGCAGCTCTCTCTCCGTGGCTCGAGTGCGTAGCAGCTCTCTCCCCGTGGCTCGAGTGCGCAGCAGCTCTCTCCCCGTGGCTCTAGTGTGCACCGGACACACCGACTCCTGCTTCAGTTTATGAACTCGGTCCGGTCCCCGCACAGGACTCGCCGACCCCAGTACCTGACCCCACGCCGGTTCCCACACCGGGCTCGCCGACCCCAGTACCTGACTCTGTTCCGGTTCCCACACCGGACTCGCCGACCCCCGTACCTGACCCCGCTCCGGTTCCCGCACTGGGCTCGCCGACCCCAGTTCCTGACCCTGTCCCAGTTTCCGCACCAGACTCTTTGACTCCTGCCTTAGCCCCGACTGAACAAGAACCAGATCCAGAGTCGGCCTCTGCACCGGCCGACCAAGAACCAGATCCAGAGTTGACCTCCGCTCCGGCTACCCAAAAACCTGACCCCAAACCGACGTTTGCACCGGCCACCCTAGAACCTGATCCAGAACTGGCCTCTGCACCGGCCACTCAAGGACAAGATCCAGGGCTGGCCTTCACTCCAGGGACAGTGTATTATACGCCGGCCTCGATTGTTGAGCGGAGGTCTCTGCCTCCTCCTCCTCTGCCTTCCGATTCTCGTTGTCTCATTGTCCTCCCCTCCGCTTCTGTTGGAATGGACTGCGAGGTTTCTTTCAGTGCCTCGGAGTGGCACTTTGGGGGGGGGGTACTGCTCTGCAACCACCAGAGGTCGCCACGGACTTGAGACAGGAACTCTCACCCAGCTGAACTCTATAACCTCAATTAATGTTTATCTGTTCATTGGCTAGCACTGGGTATAATTGTCAGTCGATTGGTGTTCTTGTCATGGGTGCATACACTTACCTCAGGTTGCGATCCTTGTCTTCTATCAGGTTGTTATTATTATTTGGCCACCGTGCCGTTTCTGTTCTGTGTTTATGTTTGTAAATAAAACCCTCATTATTAGATGTCCGTCTGCGCTGGTGCCTCGCTCTCTTCATTCCTCTTCGGACCAGGTCGTACCGTGACAAACACTTGCTCTCAAGGTCAAGAATGGACTTGCACCCCATACATAACATAACAAACAACGTGTCACTTCTCGTCCTCTCAGGGCTTCAAGCACGGCTCGTCTTGAGCCTCCACTGCTCAAAAGAAGAGGGAGACATGCGTCAAGACTCTTCTCAGTCTTGGTCCCCGAGTGGTGGAACAAACTCCCTCTTCCGATCAGATCTGCGGAATCCCTCGCTGTCTTCAAGCGTCGCCTGAAGACCCACCTTTTCAGGGAGCATCTTGGTGACTCTCATTTTGCTTGCTTATTTCTCAAAAAAAACCAAAACTTTTACTTTTAGCTTTTCTTTGACATGTGTTGTTCAGGTATTGTTTGACAGTGTGTTGTTTAGGTGTACCAAGCATGCAGTAACTTGGTTGAATAGTGGACGCTGATTTAAGTTTAGCTTTACAGGTTTAAGAAACAGATGTGAACTACTTGAGCACTGATGTGTGTCGCTCTGGATAAGAGCATCAACTAAATGCCATAAATGTAAATGTAAAATATATACAAGACATTAGTTCTCCGTTTATACTGTTTTGAATAAAAAATAGGACATTTAGGTAATATTTAGGTGAACACCAGCAGATTCATATATTCATATGCATACACATACACACAAACTTGTATATTTATATTTATACAGTATTTGTATAGTGTACTTTTTATTTTTTTCTGTTGTGTTTATGCTGCTTCTTCTTTCTACTTTGCAGCTGTAACAATGCAAATTTCCCACCTGTGGGACTAATAAAGGGTTATCTTACCTTAATGTACTGACATTTAAATGGAAAACTGCAGCGACAGAAGAGGTATTGTCTCTACATTTACACCTACAACTGATCAGACAGATGTGAGGTTGCCAGGGGTCCAGAGTGCTGTCAGAAAAAGAAATTCCTTTGGATTAGATTCTATGAACCTGCACATCTACTGAGCATCGCTAGCAGAATTTATCGTGCACTGCCACAAAACTAAGGGGGTGGCTACCATTGATAACTTAAAGATTTAGAAAAGGGCAATTGGGCTCAAGATTGGAACTGAATATTCACCTCTACATTATATGGACAAAAGTATTGGGACACTTGACCATTACACCAACAGGTACTTTAATGACACTGCATTCAAATACAGACTTTAATATGGAGTCGGTCCTCCCTTTGCAGCTATAACAGCTTCCACTCTACTTGGAACGCTTTAACAAAACAAGACATTCCAATATTTTGGAATTTCTGTGGGAATTTGTGCCCATTCATTATGTAGAGCAGAACTGATAATGGCACTGATCTTGGACGTGAAGGCCTGGCTCGCAATCTCCGTTCCAGTTCATCCCAAAGGTGTTGGATGGGGTTGAGGTCAGAGTTCTGTGTGGGCCAGTCAAGTTCTTAGACACCAAACCTTGTCTTTATAGACCTTGTTTTCTGCACTAGTGCACAGTCATGCTGGAATAGAAAAGGTTCTTCCACAAACTGTGTCTACGAAGGTGTCCATAATGTCTTGGTATGCTGAAGCATTAAGATTGCCCTTCACTGGAAGAGGCCTAGCCCAAAGCCTGAAAAACAGGTGTGGACCCCAATACTTTTGTCCATATAGTGTATATTAAGTTGAGTTGGTGGATTGGACAGTGGATGGAGGTACCAGTGAGTGTGTGGCCTATAAGCCGAGTGTTAAAGCTCCTCTCCATATGGGGGCGATAATTTCTGCCTGAAATTCTGAGAGACTGACAGTCAGAAGGAAGAAGTCAGTCCTGCTGGTGGTCCAGGGAGAAAAGAGAAGAGAAGAGAAGAGAAGAGACTAGACTCTTTATTTCTAAAATATTTACCTCCAGTCCTCGAGTTGTCTTTACAGTAGACACATGGCTCTCATGTCCCCCTCGGATGATCTGTTTGACTCCATCCTGATGGCAGATGACAGGTAAACAAAAGTCCAGTAACAGATCTAAGAAGTATGGATTAAAGAGGCATACTCGTTTTCAGTGTGTTGTAATTCGCTTGATCTGTGAAAGAACACCACTACACAACAAAATGGCACAGTTTCGCCTCAATATCAGCCGTAACAAACCGTGTTTTTGTTTTGCTAGTTAGCTCGAATGCTAGCAGTGTTGTTGAGTCAGCCAGTGAAAGTGCTGCCTCAGGACATTACCTTCTCTTTCAGCTGTTTAACCTCCCGTCACCTGTTCAACATTTCAGGGGAGGAAAAACAGAGGGAAATGGTTGTTACTTACTGAAATGTTACCAAGCTGCTCTGTCTGTTCGGGTTGAAGGTTTCATGTTGAAGGCTACTGTGAAGGTTATGACGAAGGAACACGCCAAGGCACCATAGAGGGAAAAAACCATGGGATGTTACACGGTGCTAAACTCTCTGCTGAGGTACACACACACACACACACACACACACGGGCACTTCTGCACAAACTACTTAATGTTCAGCAGCTAAGTGTATGGATAAAATTATTGGGACACAACTGTTTGTGGACACATTTTGGGAAGAACCTTTCCTATTCCAGCATGACTGTGTCCAAGTGCACAAAGCTATGAATGCAATGTTATTGAAGTCCCTGTTTGTGTAATGGTTAGGTGTCCCAATACTGTTGTCCATATAGTGTGGTTTGGTAAAGAAAGATGCCACAGAACTTGTTCTGTTTGATCCACAGACCTTGGATGAACATCTCATAGCACATAACATTAGTTATTAGTAATATGTAATGTTAACACTTGGGTTCAGTTTAAATTTGGATTTTGTATTTTTAAAAAGCAGTACTGTGTGTACAAAGGATTTCATGTTTTATTGATTTCAGTACTTTTCATATTTTATTGAGTTAATGAATCATCTCTGGCCTTGATGAGTAGAAGTGTTTCTCAAAGTGATGTCTGTTATTTCAGGTTTCCTTTTATCATGGCTTTGCACTTGCATGGAAATGTCTTCTCCAAAACAGCGAGGATGTAAAAGCAAGGTAGGCCATTTGGTGAATGTCTTGCTTTGTGACAGTGTTGTATTCCTGTTCTCACTCAAGCATTATTATACTCCCAGAAAAAGGCTGAAAGCTGTGGAGTCTCTGGTTGGACTGATCCAAAAGTTTCCATTTGAAGACCCACAGTATGAGAACCTCCAGGAGGACATGGAAAGAATCAGGGCCAAGTTCAGACAGGTAAAGCAATCTAATCTTTGTTTCTTAGATTCTGCTTTACATAGATTGGGTTTGCACTGTGGATTAGAAACTTAGTGACTCCAGCTATGAGCAGAATACATAAAACATAAACGTTTATTAGCCCAGCTGGTGAACTAGTGGTTAGGAAGTTGCCCCTGCGATCAGAAGGCTGTGGGTTTGATTCCCAGGACTGCTAGTGGCACCACTGAGGTAACTTTGAGCAAGGTACCATCCCCACACACTGCTCCACAGCCCCCCTCATTGCTGGCAGCCCCCCTACTTCACTTGTTGTATAGGTTAAATGCAGAGCGAGAATTTCACACTGTGTATTGTGTTCATACATGACCGTAAGGGGCCACTTATTTTTTACACTGATTGGCATCAGAGTGGTTTCCATAACTGTGTTTAATGAGGATAAATTTCATCAAGAAACTTTTGAACATTAGGGTGTTTTCACATATAGTCCTCTTTAAAGGAACCGAACTCAGTCCTCTAGAAGTGGTCCAAAAGTGGACCAGCAGAGAGGGAACTCAGTTCTTTTTATGTTCACACTGTTAGTTCATTTGAAAGGGGACTCCATTCTCTTTCTGCTCCACTTCAGCTCAGATGGGGTCTCAGTCCTTTTTCTGTTCATGCTTTAGGGTGTTTTCATACTTGGTTCGTTTCAGCCCTTAAAGCGAACTCAAATCGATTAGTCAGCATTTTTTGCGTATTTGTGAACACGCTAAACGAACTCAGACCCCTCTGAAACGAACCGAAGGTCTCAGTCTGGTTCACTTTGAGTCTGCGGCACGGTTCAGTTAATTCGCGCGTTTTAACACAACACGCTTCGACTGTTTTCGCCCTCTAGGCTTACCGTAGGTAGATCACGTGAGAAACCATATACGTCTATGCGGGAAACACAACAGAAAATAAAGAAATAAACTAAAAAAATACAAATAAACGAATAAATGATTATAAAAAATAAAAACCCAATAATTAAATAAAGGGACTCTTGTCAAGATCAAGTTTCTCTACCAAGCTGCTCAGACTCAAAACATTCTTGCTCTTCATCAGCTGAAGAACGACAGTAGCAGAGATATTTGTGGAAAATGTAAGAGTTTTGTAAGAAATTTTAAGCATCTACTCTTATGTGGAAAAAAATTCCCAAGAATAGTGAATGTGAGGAAACAGTGGCTGGATAAGGAACTTAAAGTGTGAACAGAAAAAGAACTGAGGCCTCGTCTGAGCTGAAGTGGAGCAGAAAGAGAACCAAGTTCCCTTTCAAATGAACTCAGTGTGAACATATAAAGAACTGAGTTCCCTCTCTGTTGATCCACTTTTTTTTCTCCATAAGAGGAGATGATTAAAAGCTCTACCAAATTTTCCACAAATATCTATGCTACTGTTGTTCTTCAAGTGATGGAGAGCAAGAATGCATTGAGGCTGAGCAACTGGGTAGAGAAACCTGATCTTGACAAGTGTCTGGCTGGCTGGCTGTCTGTCTGTCTTGCTTTCTTGCTTTCTTGCTTTCTTGCTTTCTTGCTTTCTTGCTTTCTTGCTTGCTTGCTTGTTTGTTATCATTTATTAGTTTATTTCTTTATCTGTTTCCCGCATAGACATATATGGTTTCCCAGGGCTGTACCACGTGAGCTTC
This sequence comes from Bryconaethiops microstoma, assembly GCA_037577275.1. Taxonomy (NCBI): domain Eukaryota; kingdom Metazoa; phylum Chordata; class Actinopteri; order Characiformes; family Alestidae; genus Bryconaethiops; species Bryconaethiops microstoma. The sequence goes on along the minus strand of JBBJLS010000039.1, from coordinate 4,610,448 downwards.
CTACGGCAAGGCTAGAGGGCAAAATCTGTTGAAACAAACCAGGAGCGCTTTGTGTTCATAATGCACAATTTAACCGAACCGTGCTGCGGACTTAAAGCAAACCGGACTGAGACCACCTCCCGATGTGGTCTCTGTTTGGTTCATGTCAGAGGGGTCTGAGTTCGTTTGACGTGTTCACATATACACAAAAAAGCTGACTAATCAATCTGAGTTCGCTTTAATGTATGAAATGGACCACGTGTGAACACACCCTTAAAGGTGTGTGTCCTGTCAAAATGTACTCATTCTTCCCTGAACTGGTTGATAAGCAGTGTTAGTAGACATATCTTTTATCTTCTAGGAACTTAAGAAAAGTAATAATAATAATTCTCGATTCTGCAGGTATGCTCTTTATTGAACGTGGCTGCAGACTTCCGTGAGTACGTCAGCGGATCATCTGGGATGTCCTTCTGAAAGACTGCAGACCTTAAATCCTGCTGTGGAAGGCTCCGAGCTTCTCTGAGGTGTTTTCCAGTGGAGTACACGGAGATGGGCGCCCACTACATGGCCTGCAGTGGCCATAAGCCTGAAACAGTGCTGTCCTGTTAATGTGAAGAGTTGAGGTTTGTTGGCGTGGACAGTGAGCAGCTTTTTTAAGAGATCAAGCCTCTGGTGTTGATGTATAGACGTGAAGGGCTGAGGCTTCGGTCTGGAATGGGACAGCAGTTGCACTGAGAAAGTAGTTAGAAAGTGAGACAGCAAGTTTTACAAGTGCTGTGAAAGAAGCCTACTATATTAGATGCTTGATGGAGAGTGTGGGCTTATGTGTGAGTACTTCATTAAACAGAGTTGCATTTCCCTCTGTTTGAAATCTTATCTTTTCTCATGTAGTCTGCATGACAGTCCACTTTTTAATTCACTAAGTCAAAGAGCAAACACCACCTTGTGGTGAAACAGGAGAATAGCGCTCAGCTTAGAAATTCTCGCCGCCCTCTGCTGGAGCAAATACAAATTGCTGGAGTATAAGTGAAAGTGACCATTCTGTCATACACCACAGCACGAAATTCTACCTCTGCATTTAACCCATTCACCAAGTGAAGCAGCGGGCAGCCAGGAGCACAGCACCCAGGTGTGGGGACAGTGCCTTGCTCAGGGTACCTCAGAGGTGCTTAGCAGTCTTGGGAATCGAACGCGTGACTTCCTGATTTGCAGGGCGAACACCCTAACCACTAATCTACCAGCTGCCCCAATAAGTGGAAATATTTCAACTGAGGAAGTCAGTGAGAAATAATCATAGAGCTTTATTTTTATTTTCATGCTGTTGGTTGAAGAGATTTTCCTGATGGTCTCATTTTATCTACTACTTTAATACATTTGTATTCAAATTTCTTTGAATTAGGAGCCTGTTTTCATAAAATATAATGTATTTCTATTTTGGATAAAAGCAAATTTAGTCCCAGAGATCCGAAGACCTAGAAAGAATTTCAGTGAAATATCCCAGTTTTATTATTAGAGTTGGTAAGAAGACTGAAGAAGTGATCACAGTGACTTGGCAGACTTTTACTGTGGTCTTTGGGGTCCATTTACATCATTTGGAGTTAAGCCAAGAACAAGAAACTTGTATAACAAGTGACATCCTTTGACTCCCACCCAAATTACTTGTTAACAAGGGTTTGTGTCTTGAGTGACTGACCATGTGTTTGTGTTATTGCAATAAAGAAGGGACTCTTCTGTCCTCTGGCTTTAATGACCTTTGTCTTGTTTTATTTTTTCCCCCCTTCTTCTCTAAAGAATTTGTATTCTGTTCTCATTCTTTGTTGAGCAGTGCTGTGGTGAAACTTTCAGAGATGTCTTGCATTTCAGAAGAAGTGCCGCCACACTAGATAACCTTATCTCTTTTTGTGCCTCATGATCTAATCAGAAGCCTTGCGTTAGTAACCTCACCGGACCCCCCCTCCTTTCCCTCCGCCCCTAGAGAATGATCGTGATTTTTATAATGCGAATGCTTACACCTGCTGCTGGCACAAATCCCAGTTACCTTTTGTTAGTTTTGGTTAACCAACTCTGGGCCCCATGAAATTCCTCCGCTGGGTCTCTCTCAATACCATTTCACGGGTGGTCAGCAAAGTCTCCTGACAGATAGCGTTCGGCCCCTCTCCTGGGCCCAGTGTGGGGACGGCCTCTGTAGCCGCAACAATGCGGCAGTGGGGCCCGCGTGAGAGGGCAGGGGCTGTGGGACGCGTTGCTGTTTTGTTCTGCACAACCCCCCTCCACTCCCCCCCCCCCCCTCCCGTTTTCAGCTGAAGGTGCAGCTCAGGATTCAGGCGGCCGGGAGTTGGCAGGGAATGAGAGGGGTGGTGCTGGAGGTGGCAGCTGGTCTCCGCTCTGGGCAGCAGCAGGTGAACACGGGGGCCCGATGGCGGCACCTTCAGAGCGCTGACAGATAAAACCCTGCTCTTCCCCAAAGGCCTCCAATCAGCCACTGAGAGACCCTGAAATGACTCCAGTCGGCTAGCTCCTGTGTGACCTGCCTTCATGAGTTCATGTATGTTGGTTATAGAGAAATTCATGACTACTGTCTGCTTACAGATGTGCTGCCAGAACCGGTGGCAGGTTTAAAGTGGTAGATCTAAAAATTAACACTGGGGCACAGTCATGCTGGAATAGGCAATCAAGTAATGTTTGATGTGTGGTGTTTGGTTCTATTGCACTGGAACTATGTGTATAATGTAGTAAGTAATGGAAGCTCTGGACCTTATTCAGAATTGTGGATGCCCCTTGTCAAATGATGTTTTATTGATTTGGAAATTACTGTTTGCTAAACTTAACATATTGTAGCAAGAATACAAATGTGGCTTGTAAGAGTTGTTTTATGTTTACTTTTCTGTAACATGTTAAATTTTGGGAAAAATTCATTTCACTTAGAAACTAAGCAAAGCTTAATTTGACTTGGGGGTATTCAAACCTTTGGATATGACAGTGAAACCAATATGTCAAATGTTGTATCTTAATGATGCTCATGTGGTTCCTGGTTCTGGATGACAACAATGGACAAAAGTAATGACTAAGGATGGATACAGTTTCTGTTTTAGCTGTGCAGTGCACTTTTGTCCCTTATCAGTCATACTTTGGACAAGCTTCTGGCACCAAACATGGCTGACTATGTTTGGGGTAAGGGGAGCATTATGTTTATTTTGGGCCTTTTCACCAGACCCTTTCATACCAGTGCTAAACTGTAACTCCTCACTCGACAGCAGGCGGTTATTTTGCCACGAGCTGCATCCAATTGCTCAGTCTGATATTTGTGTTACACTGAATCTGTGTAGGTCTAATAGTTGTACACCATCAAATTAGCATTTGTTTTATCAGCCACGGGTTAAGCTGTATTGATTATGTATGGGACTCTAGCAGAAGTAAAGTTGTTGTGTGTGTGTGTGTGTCTGTGTGTCTGTGTGACTAATTCAAAATGCAGAACAGTAGAACATGAACATGAGAGGGGAGGGGGGCTGCAGAAAGAGGGCTGAAAGAAAGCTGGAGGAGCAATGTTTCTTTGGTTTCCTTTCAGCTGGCGGAGCAGAGTGGCTGGGGCCAGCGAGAGGGAGGGAGGCCGAGCAAATGAAGGAGGACGCTGGAAGGTTTCAGAAAATGTTCAGGAATTTCAGGAGCAGGTGGCGAGTGGTGACATGAAAGGAGGACGTGACAAATGCAACCGACGGGCACTCCAGAAAAAAAAGCCCCCTGGCTGAATGGTGGCATAGTATCTCCCTTTTTGCCTTGGTGCCTCATACCCCCCACCCTCACACACACACAGACACACACACAAGCTCCAATCTCAGCACTGAGCCACTCGCTTGCCTGCATAGTTCATGATGTGGATGATAAATGCGCAATTCCTATTCACAGCACAGACAAGAAAGGTCTTGCCACTTCACTGGGGTGGAAGGCTGGGGGGTCCCAAGGCTGCTCTACTGTTCACGACTGCTTATTGTGCTTACTGAGATGAAAGCTGCGAGTTTTGTGATATCAGAAAATTGAAGAGCAAATTTCCAAAACTCAGTCCAAAAGCATTTTTTTTTCGGAAAATCGTGTTTTACTTGTTTTACCTATTGGAAAGCCATTCTTAAAATTTTACAGTTACTTGTCATTTTCAGTGCCTGTTTCTAAAGTGCAACTCCTGCACATTGTTTAAAATATATAATGAAAACAAATCGAAGTAAATCGATATTCAATGTCACAAAATGCTCTACAAGTTTCATATTTATATCCTACTACATGACACCGCATATAGTCAATGATGGCAGCTCAAAAAGCTGCGAAACACCTTGAACAGGTCACCTGTCCATCACATTACAGACACACCTAGTGTTTATTTAACATATCCAGTTCATGTGACATGCATTTCTCTGGGAGGAAACCTGAGTACTCAGCAGAAACCCACACATACAGGGAGAACATGCAAACTCCACACTGAAAGTACACTCAGCTGCCCCAGCCAGGAATTAAACCTGGTCCCTTTTGTGAGGTGCCACCTCAAAATGTCCAGTTCTCATAAAATAGATCAAGGCAAGCATCGATCTTAGCCTGTAAAAGCCCAGTTATTTTCTCTCTGAAAATAAAGGGAAATCTTAATGCTTCAGCACACCAAGACATTTTGGACAACGCCATGCTTCCAACTTTTGGGAAAGAACCTTTTCTATTCCAGTATGACTGTGTCCTAGTGCACAAAGCGAGCTCCATAAAGACGTGCTAGATGAGTTCAGTGTGGATGAACTTGACTGGCCACACAGAGCCCTGACCTCAACCCCATCCAGCACCTTTGGGATGAACTGGAACAGAGATTCTGAGCCAGACCTTCTCGTCCAACATCAGTGTCTGACCTCATAAATGCTCTACAGAATAAATTCCCACAGAAAATCTTATGGAATACCTTCCAAGAAGAGTGAAAACTGAAATTTTGGCAAAGGGAGGACCCACTCCATATTAAAGTCTATAGATTTTAATGCAATGTGATTGTGTAATGATCAGGTGTCCCAATATTTTTGTCCATTTAGTGCGTTTTTAGCCTTGGTCTCTGTTTGATTGGTTTTGGATAATTGTGGTTAAGGAAATGACGAGTTTATTTTGCTAGTTCTAGGTTTTTGGACACTAAACATTCCTCTAGGGTTTGGAACGCATGATGCTCGGCACTGAGAGGCTCAGTCGGAGGCACTTCCTGGCACACAGAAGGTGAAAGTGGGAAGTGTAGAAATAGAGAACGTGACACACTCACCTCCTACCCTCCATGTATGCTTAGACATCACTGACTGCATCACTTATTGCCAGTCTGTGTGTGTGTGTGAGAGAGAGAGAGAGAGAGACCATGGATGCAATCACATTTGGTAAACAAAAATCTGGTCAGACTCATTTGTCTCCTTCACTGAAACATCATTACCGCACATCTGTCTGTTTGTGTCCTTTGGGCATCTGTGGTGAAATAATCAGACAGTTTTGAACTGCCTGAAGTGAACAAACATACTTAAAGATTCATTATCAATGACAAATATGGCTGTTTTTAAGTGTAGCGTTAAGAACAAGCATTCAAGTACTTTCAAATGGTTTAAGGTCTGCTAAATGCTGTTTGGAGACGTCCTAGTGTTGTAGGATGCCCTCATTTCTGTGACCTTTTCAAACCCGTCCTGTAAAGTGTGCTTTGTTGCAGTTTCAGAATTTATGCCTCTGGCCTCAATGATCCATTTGCAAGTCATGATATCTAAAGGCAGACTGTTACTGAGAAAATTAAAAAGGAATTTTTCCCCCCAGCCACGGTCTGACTCATCGCATGATCTGAGTAAGAATTGGAGGACAGTCGGGGCCTTGTGGGGCTCATGAGTGAGGCTGGTCGGGTGCGCGACACTGGCACAGAATTGACAAAGCAGATCAACTGTGACAAGACCTTTTCAGCAGCTTACAAACACTCATCAGAGCTGGGTGTTAATTGATCTCTGTGCTCCAAACTCCGCCTGCCTCTGTCATAGGCTCTGCCCCCTGAATGCAGGGGTAATTAGTGAGAAAAAGAAAACTTCCTTCACACAGAGAACAGCGCTGTGCCATTGTACGGTAATTGTCGAGTGATTATGAAGATACATGTTGACTGACAGCCATTGTTATCACTCTTTTTAGGAGCGTCTCGCGTCTTTTTGATATTAGACAAGCCATACAACCAAAATTGGCTCTGGAGAATAGTCATTAGAGTTGTATTGAATCATTCTCTTGGAAAGCCACAAGCTGTTAGCTGAATAATAAGCCCTATGAGGATGCCAGATTTTGCATTTAGCCATCACAGAAATTCTTTTAAGGGATGTGAGATTTATTGTCAGTATTATTGTAACAAGTATATTGTTTTAACAGGCTATAATATGCCTTCAGAACTTGTCATTTTTCTGTAAAGTAGATTTTTTGGCCTACTTACGAGGTAAACAGACTACATTGCTTAGTCAGTGCAAAGACATGGAGGCAACAGTATTTTTCCATGTCAAATATTTTGGGTCTTAGTCATGGTGTTGCATAGTTGACCCTGTAGTTGTCATCTTGTCTAGAGGGTCCGTTGGCTTTGACTATGTTTAGACTTGTTCACAACCTCTCTATTGGACCGTCCAATTCCACACATTCCTGACCTACATTCTCAGCTAAGCTCAAGAAAAAAAAAACTGGTGGGGCAAAAAACTGGTGAACCACAGTCTGCTTATGATGAGTCTGTTATTTCTTACAATTACACAAATTACACACATGTTCCAAAGCAAAGCAGCCGTTGGTCTCACCCAACACCTGGACGACCCTGCGGACCAGTCCTGTTTGAATGGCCTTGCCAGCAGCTATGCAAAAAAAAAGCCACAAAAGTAAGTCAGTCATGATTTGGTTGATGACTTGTTATTGGCTTGAATATACTCTTGTAAGAAACCTTTTTATTGGTATAAACCTTTGAGTGGTTAAAATGCTTCTTTTCAATGCATTCCCAAAAAAATGGTTATTTGAAGATCCATTGTTTAACCATTATTGATGTCTTTTTTTCCATGACATCTCTCCAAAGAACCCAGTTTGATGCCTTTATTTGTATGATTATGCCGTTCCTGAGGTGTGCTGTGTCTGTCACCTGTGAGGTGGAGCTCTAGAGCCTCCACAGGGACAAAGACAGAAGGGCCTTCAGAGGGAACAGATTGAGTCACCTAGATGATGCAAAATGAGCTCATTAAAATTTCATTGTTAGTTCATGTTAGTCAGTGTCATGCTTATATTTGTTCATCAGGGCAACTAGGTTGTTTCTGAGGCTCAGAGCTCTTGTGACTGCTGATATCATGAGTGACCACAGAATGTTCTCTGGGTTTGATCACATGTCCTCCCTGTGTGTACAGTGACTTTTAGGGCTCTGCACGGCTCTGTTCATTTTATTGCCTGTTCAACATTAGCCTCAGAGGAAAATGCAACATTAGATGGGCTCTTGCAACAAGAAAACTATTTCTCTGCTCGGCAAGTGAATAAACAAAGAGGGTAAAAAATTAACTCACGATCAGAAAAGTTCATTAGAGCCATTAGAACATTAGTTTCTAATGTGTGGGGGTTTCTACCAGGTAAAAGACTGCTAACATGCCAAACCCCAAGATGTAACAAAACACAATGTGCTCTTGATCCTTTTTTAGGATTTTTAAATGGGAATATTAAGAGCCTGTTTTATCTCTGTAGAATTATCTCAGTAGAACACTGTAAATTGAGGGTAGACAGTGTAGAAAGAATGTTATATTACAATACATTAACTTTTTCATGATAGATGATATATATCATGTTTCATTTAAACACTGCTTTCAAAAACTCAGGATCTTTGTTCCTATGCACTCTTTGTTCTTCAAGCACTGGGGATATTCATTGTAATCTCAAAAAAGCTTCTTGTGTATCATGATAAAATAATCTTGGTACCCAAAAGTATAATAATATTGCAAATCTCTGCTTTAAATGTAGTTTCAACCTCCTCGTTGTGGGGCTAAGCAGTGTGATAATGTCATTATCTAGATATATTACGCCATGATAAGTTTTTCTGAGCATTTCATGTCTATCATCATGTTTTTATTTATATTTATGTTCTATTTGTGGTTCATATCATTTTTAAGTGTGACATTAGCGGTGCATATTTTCCATTCCAACTTTTTAAAACCCAGAAAAGCAAAATATTCTGATATATGGTGTATCATGGCATACTTCAATTGATATGTTTTGCCCATCTGTTAAAAAAAAAAAACGCATAAAGGCCTGACATTATTTTTTTTTTGTGGTTATTATTATTGAGCCTGTAATCCATCTATGTAGCACTATAGTACTTTATCTGTCGATTTGTCTCCCCTGCAGCCTGTATGATTAATTGTACTGTTGTTTTATCTGTTGTGTAGCTTTATGCCAGTATATAGAGGCTACTAAGTTCAGAGATGTTGCCGGAGGAAAGGTGGCGATTGCACGAGAAGGTAACCCCCTCTGTCCCAGCACTCTGCTCCTTTCCCCTCCACCTCGGATGACGCTCCTCTTCCTTTTCACAAATGACTCCAGCTCTGCTTGTGCCCTATAACCTTTAACGTTTGACCGTACGTGCACTTCTTTCACAGCATTCCGTTTCTGCGCTCGGCTGCGTGCAGGTTGAAGGGAATTTTGAAGCGATCACTTTTCTCTGCGGCCCTCTCTCCCTGTCCGCTCCCCTCTCCCTACAGCAGCTACTGATCAACGGGCTGATCTATCTGACTGTCACTGCCTCCTCCTGTTGTACTTACTTTGGGCCGGTGCCTCAGGCCCTGGTGTCTGCTTGATCATTGTGTGAACTGTTTTGTATCGTCCCTCTTTCACCTGGAATGGGTTTGTCAGCCACATCTACTCGCTGTCTCACGTCACTTCTGCTTCACTTTACTTTTGGTATGGTTTGATTTCTGTCGATTGTTTTCTTTTACGAATCATTCAGCGGAGTTGCTTTGCCTGTTCTCCTGTCCCTTTCTAAAGTTCTTGGCAAGTAAATGAGTGAGTAAGCTCTAAGCACGGCCTAAATACCCAAAGCTCTACACGATAGATGCCTGAATAGGTTAATACACTGATCAAGGTGAAATTGTTTAACCTTGAATTCTTTAATTTTATTTCCATTTGTCACTTTTATTTTTAGTTGTATTCTGGAATTGCCAAGAGCACAGTGAAGAGACAGCTTCTTACAATGCAACACTATTTTCCCCACTTTATAACAAGACGCGTCCTCTGGGTTTGGTGTTTTCCATATGTTTCTGCTTTTCCTTTTCTTCATCCCGCCTCTCTCTCTCTGTCTTTCTCTGTCTCTCCTTTGCTTCCAGGTGAGAATTTTGAGCAGAGTCCACTACGGAGAACTTTTAAATCCAAAGTTCTCGCGCACTATCCTGAGAATGTGGAGTGGAGTCCGTTTGATCAGGATGCAGTGGGCATGGTGAGTTAACTGGTTTTGTTTTTAGAAATATTCTACCTTGTGTTAAATCACTACTAGGGATGGACACATTAAAATTTTTCTATCTGAAAATTTTTATTTTTAAGAGAATATTATTTCAGTTGTGAAATTTATAGGTTTGTATTGATTGCAAACTGCTAGTTGACCTGTAGAATTATTAATTCGGAGTCTCAGACATTAAACACCTTTGGACACCACACATGGGGATTGGCCTATAGGGAAAATTGGTTTTTATTTTTTTGGAGGCCATTTGATTTGTTGTTGCTGGTTTAACACCGCCCCCTCCGTCCCGCAGCTCTGCATGCCCAAGGGCCTGTCTTTCCGGACCCAGGTGGACTCACGTGAGTCCCAGTTCCACTCATTCATCATCACTCGTGAGGATGGCTCTCGCACCTACGGATTCGCCCTCACCTTTTTTGAGGAGGTGACCAGCAAGCAGATCTGCAGCGCCATGCAGACACTGTACCACATGCACAACGCCGAGCAGTACGACATCCTGCACACGCCCGGGACCGAGGAGGCCCGGCCTACTTCTGGCGCCCAGCTGCACGCCGCCCCCTCCATCTCACGGCTGCAGCGCTTCAACTCCTATGACATCAGTCGCGACACGCTCTATGTGTCTAAGTGCATATGCCTCATCACTCCCATGGCCTTCGCCCAGGCCTGCCGGAAAGTCCTGGAGCAGCTGCACCGTGCGGTCACCTCGCCGCAGCCACCCCCACTGCCGCTGGAGAGTTACGTCTACAACGTCCTGTACGAAGTTCCGCTGCCGCCCGCCGGGCGCTCGCTGAAGTTCTCAGGTGTGTACGGGCCCGTGGTGTGCCAGAGGCCCAGCACCTCCGAGCTGCCCCTCTTCGACTTCCCCATGCGTGAGATGTTCGAGCTGCTGGGTGTGGAGAACGTGCTGCAGTTGTTCACCTGCGCCCTGCTGGAGATCCAGATCCTGCTCTACTCCCAGCGTGAGTTTCACATTCAACCACTGCCAAAAAAAACCAGAAATATATATATGTAAAAGAAAGGAAAATCTCTAGGAACTCCTCTTATAACACTACAGGCTGGTTTGCTGGTACATGTCAATTTATATCTTCTCTAAAGATATACATAAGTTTTTATTCTTATAGCATTATTTGTTTTTATTCTAATGTTATATAGTGTACATAATGCACTTACGTCCCAGATAAATAGATATAAACAGTTGTCTTTGCTGACCTAATGTTTCTGAATGTTTGTCTTTGCTGACCTGAATGTACACTTGTGAGCTTAGGAAATCTGAGCTCTTATCAGGCTTCAGGGATGACCTATAAAGCACAGCAAAATTAGGGCTGTAGTGATTATGTCTCTATAATGCAATACACTAGGGGAAGCATTGGGGTGATTTCTAATGTTGTTGTATATAGTTGCACAGACGGAACTTTGATGGCTGTGGTGAGGGAGAGCAGCAAATTATGTATTTATAGAAATATAGATCTACTATATATATGGACT
>JBBJLS010000039.1:4579314-4599409 GCA_037577275.1 Bryconaethiops microstoma | reverse complement strand
TTGTGCACTGAGACACAGTCGTGCTGGAATAGAAAAGGTTCTTCCCCAAACTGGGTCCACAAAGTTGGAAGCATGGTGTAGTCTAAAATGTCTTGGTCTGCTGAAGCATTAAGATTTTCCTTCACTGGAAGTAAGGGGCCTAGCCCAAACCCTGAACAGCAGGTGTGTCCCAATACTTTAGTCCATATACTATATATGTATATTGATTGAACCCAATTTGTGAATCAGAGATTTACAGATACAGAGAGCCAGGATACAAAGTGTCACAACACCAGTTCTACTGAATATAAATTTCTCATTTGTACACAGTGTTTTTTATGCATTGCCATGTTCCACTGTCTTAGATGGGCTAAGCGGAGCGCTCCTGCACAGTGGAGAAGGAAGGACAGACAGAAACAGCACGCTGAGCACCTCTATCTGGACAACGATCAGAGAGAGGCAAGCACCTCCCCTCTGCTCTAGATTTACACAGGCCTCGTCTATCAAATCTATCAGATCTTACTTTAGTTTGCATGTTGTTGTGTCACTCTTTGATCTTTTTTCTTTGGTGTCCTTTCTACCATCTGTTTTAGTTCATTGTTTTACCTTTTTCTCTATAGCAGAGTTGATTGATTGTTCTGTTTTTTTTTTTTCCACTTTCCGTCCCAACCTTTTTTTCTTCCTTACTCTGTCTGTCTTGCATGACTCTGATGTTTTACCCTGTCCTTTCACACTCTTACACATGCATGCATACACACTGTTAGCATCTGGAGTGTCTGTTTCCTGAGCTCCAGTTGCTGGTGGCTCTGGACTACTACTGGTTCTCGCAGTCCTTCAGGCCGTGTATTAAGTCTGTCAAGGTGGACGCGGTATGTGTTTATTATGAAGCTGGCCTGACAGAGGCTCTTAAAGTTCACAATTGTGAAACGACCCCGACATGATGTTACTGTTTTTCATGCTTTAGTCCCTGCATTGTTCCTCGTGACCAATTTCACATTTGTGATCAGGCGTGTACCCGCCCTGTCTGTGAGCCATGTGGGCTGACTGCAGTTTAGCTGGTCATTTATCAGTTGGAATCTGGAGTGAAAAAATGTCCATCTTTCTACTGAACTTCAAGAACTTAAAGCTCTTAACTCTTTGACAGTTAACGACATGGATAGAGACTTTACCTTAGACACGGAGGTAGAAAATGCGTGTTGGTCCAATTTTGTCTGCAAGTGTCAAAGACAAGAGAAGACTTACAAAACAATATGCAAAAAATTTGATAAAAAATAACTTGCAGTTTGAATTTGTTGTGCACATCTGTGAAATCGGTCAAACAGGCGAAACTAAAAGAGCCCAGTCAGCAGTAGTGGCTCTGCTTATTGTGAGAAATTGCTTCATTCCCCCTAAACACAGTGATCAAAACATCAAACTGCTGTTTTAGCTGCTGTGCAGTTTCATATATCCCATGTTCACATTCTCCTTAACTACTGTTTGAAGGAAATAATTCATAAATAAGGACATTTTTAAATAAAGGCTAAATAAGGAAGATGTTAGCCTCTCAACATTTTGTGCTGTGGCTTGTCAGTCCTTGTGGATGTGATTGTCTGTCCTATACCATTTAGAGCATATCAGATGTCTTAGCCTGTACAGAAACCTGCCTCCTCTCACATTTTCACTCTGTGATTTTAGAAGTACATCCAGGAGGCAAGAAACCTGGGCACCACCATCCGCCAGCCCAAGCTTTCCAACCTGTCCCCTTCTGTTATTGCCCAGACCAACTGGAAGTTTGTAGAGGGCCTGTTGAAGGAGTGCAGAAATAAGGTATTTTCACTGATTTAGCATTGGAATGAGGGATGCAGTATCAGTTTGACGTAATTAAGTATTTCTCTTCATTATGTGGCCATTTCTCTCTAGCAGAATAGTGATCTTGACAAATGTAAAAGAAAACACTTCTGGAGGTGAAATTCTTTACATGATACACATCCTGCATCGCGTACAGAGCACAGTGATTTTATTCAACGTTCTGCAAACTGTGCTGCATCAGTTAGTTTTCATATTGGCGATATGTATTCAATGTTCTGAAAATGCATAAGCACATTGTTACGTAATTTATTAGGATGATAAATATTGTCATATTGCCCACTCTAATACGTATGTAATGTTCTTTTTCATATTACACGTAATAGCCCACAAATAATTTATGTAATTACTTAGTTGAAAGTGTTTATATAATGATTGTTAGTTATAAAATATGATTTCGTTCAACAGCTGAAATGTATAAAGTTATGAATCAATATGTATTTATATATATATAACTTTACAAGTTAAAGTTTAACCTTAGTAAATGACATGATGTTAAACTTTTAAAGGTGAGTTCCCTTGGTAATGTACAGTGTATTTAATATTTAAAATATACGTTTCTGACTGTAATTTTTTTAATTGTCTGTGACTGTAACATTTGAAGAGCCATCCTTTATCAGCAGGATTTAAGTTGATGCTGATAAATCGGTGGAGCCTTAATGTTTATCGGGCAGATGACACGTTGCACTGTGTAGTTACACCGTAGTTTGAATACATGGAGACTTCGGTGCAGTGTGATTATGGAACCCATGGCTGTCGTTTACTCAGACTAAGCGCATGCTGGTGGAGAAGATGGGCAGAGAGGCGGTGGAGCTGGGACATGGGGAGGTCAGCATCACCGGTGTGGAGGAGAACACACTCATCGCCAGCCTCTGTGACCTGCTGGAGAGGATCTGGAGTCACGGTCTACAGGTCAAGCAGGTATACCAGGACCAGAAACACTCAGAAACATTAGTTACTAGGCTTTGGCAAATGTCAGTATTATCATCATTCTGTCAACAGTCTTGATACTATTTTTGTGTTGACATCTCGACAGCTTTGCTCACATCCTTTACTAAAGAACTGGTTGTTTTCACACAGCGGAGAAAGTTTCTTTTGGAGATTCACAGCTTGTTTTATTATCAGTGGATGCTGCAGGAAATGTTTCAGCACCACCATGTGGTCACGTTTTATGAAGAAAACCGAATTTGTGAGCTTGTCCCTGTAAACAAATAAAAAGTAATCTGCAGTTTGAATTTGTGGCGTACTCCTGTGAAATTGCTTAAACAGCCCAAACCAAAAGAGCCCAATCAGCTGTAGTGGCTAGGCTTATTGTAAGAAATCACTTAATTCCTATGGATTCCTAAATAAGGAAATAAAGCATGAATAAGGAAGGTGTTGGCCTCTTCACATTTTGTGCTGCGGCTTGTCAGTCCTTGTGGTCACATTCTAAAATGAAAGCTGAATGCTCGAGTTACATTTGCGAGCTTGTGTCGTCTCCTTTAACCCAACAGGGAAAATCAGCCTTGTGGTCGCACCTGTTACATTATCAGGAGAGCAAAGAGAAGAGGGACGCCACGCCAGCTGGCTTAGGTCCTCCTGGTAAGACTGGAATAACTTTTCTATAGCTGAGAGCTAACTGCCATTTTTGTTTTCATGTTTGTACTCTCAGGAAGAAACCTGTACTGTACATGTAGATCTTTGTTTTTCTAAGGTAGAAACAATGAAAATATACCTTATAACATTGTCTGAAGGGTCTAACAATGCACCATATATTTTAAGTTGTATAGGTACTTTATTCACTTTTCCATTTTTCCCCATCTTAACTTTATAAATGTAAAAATAAAATTTAAAAAAATATGATACAACTGTGTTTCTTAAGTAAAGAGTTGTATAGGTACCCTATTCACTTTTCCATTTTCCCCATTTAACTTTATAAATGTAAAAACAAAATAAAAATAAATATGATACTGCTGTGTTTCTTAAGTATTGAAGGCATACTTTTGAGGGCATCACCCCTGTAACACCATTTGTACCCTGAAAAGAAGTTTTATTCTAAAAGTTGAACTGGAAATGGTTCCATATTACAATAATGATGTATTTTTCTGTGTGTCATTTCATCTCTCTCTTATGTTTTTAGGCATCATCCATGACACAGAGAGGCGGAAGTCAGATGCTGGGTGTGCTATGCCCCCTCTAAAAATCTCCCTCATCCAGGACATGAGGTCAGTTTTAGAAAGATTAGGGTTGTCTCAGTTACTTTAAGGCACAGGTTCCCAACATTTTTAACAAGGAACCAAACCACAACCCACAAAGGTTCCCATGGACCGGTAGGCGAATGGCGGGGGTTTTGCCTCAACACACAAAATTATCCTATGTTTTGCTGTTGTCAGGGAATGTTTTGTCTCCAAATAACAAAGAAATTGGACGTCTTCATGATTTGATTTGCTAGCTTTCTTCTTGCATCCCACACTCAGTGTATTCAGGATAATAGCACCCCCAGTAGCCATAAATCCATATTTTGTGGAGCTGTCATATTTTCAGTTGAATAATACAGTTTCTTCTGAATAATACGCTTTCCTTTTTTATTCTTTCCTTTGATGTGTTTTTTTTGTAAGTGTGAATGCAGCTTCAGACAAGCATTTGATAAGAAGCCATCAGCAGAAAACAGACAGAGCCAAAATACATGCAAGGCCGTACACAGTCATGATTTAGGGTGATATATATTTAAAATGTTCTAAAATAGCTCATAATTGAACCTCAAGTACAATACTACAGTTATAATATGGATTACGTTAGCAATAATAATAATAATAATAATAATAATAATCTTGTGCAGTTCAGCAGCTACTATCTCCTTATCTCTCACTGCTACATTATTGCAGCTCTGCAGTTGAAACCAGTAATTTAATTGTATTTTTTTTGTTGTTGTTGATATCAGTGGCTGTTGTTTTTTCATTTCCATAACTATGAAGATTTTGGAATTCGTAAGATTACTGCCATCCTCTGGCCAGTAATAGAAAAGCCAGCCTTTTTTATCTTTACCAGGTGCGCTTGATGATGCGGATTAGGTTTAGATTTTAAAATGAGAAGATTGAAACGTACCTTTCAGTTACGCTGTTTATTATTGATCAATTTTAATATTCTTATTTTACAGAAAACAAAAGTGATGCTGGTAATCATTTCGTTACAGCGCTGATTAGTGAGTTGTCTTTGAACCGTTGAGTTTAAAAGCTCCTCCACATATATTTCACTCATTTTGTAAATGTTCTTGTGTATAGAGTTATAAGCAGGCTCTTAGTATATTTGGATTAAATAGTTGTTTGTGGCAGTGTGGTTCTCTGGAGTCTGAGTAAAGGTCGCCTCCCCGCATTGCGTGAAGAAGACTGAGTGGGGTGGCGCGTGCATGTCGTCACATTACTTCCAGTCTAATTAGCAGAAGCCCCCCTGCAGAGCCCTCTGGTGAGACAGCAGAACGCGGGAAGACTTTAGCATGCAGCAGTGCCCCCGTCCACACTCAGCTTTATATGTTCTCATACACACCGCAGAGCTGAGGTCGGCAGCTTTCACTGACCGGCCAGATTCCAGTAACTGCTGCTTATTTACTTAAGTGAGTTTCTCTGAGACCTTATAACAATATGTGATATTTACTATCTCTGGGATTTGCAAGGAAATCAGAATGGGGTACAAAATGGTTCCAAAATTAAGAAGAGCCACATTTTAAAGGTTTTTTGGAATAAAGAATAAATTATATGATTATGGTATAATCCATACATCCAGTCATCAACTAGTTTATAGTTTATACAGATTCTATGCACTGATACTATGTTTAGTAAAGGTGCACGATATGGACAAAAATTCTGGATTATAATAAAATGGTATCTTGAAATTCTGATGCCTTTCAATATATTAAAAGGCCAATTACTTCAGTTTTCTGAAATGAAACAAAAAAGCTTGAAGTATGTAAATATTGTTAAAGTGTCCAAATGTATGTTTTCTCCCTTAACCACACAGTTCATACATGGATACTAAGCAGCAAAAACAGCCTGTTTTCAAATCAGATTTTGTGATGTCATGGCCCTTGAGTGAGCTGAAATATAGGGCAGCCTAACAAAGGAGATTATTTACATGTATCAGTCTTAAAGGCACATATAGTCTCTTTAATTCTAAGGGAGAATCAGACGCTGAAAAATGGTCATGTGAAAATGAACTGTGATGAATAATGAATTTTTTTGGTACACAAACCCACACAAATGTCATGGAAACAACAAAAAGCAAAACATTGGCCCTTTAAAAACACCATAACAAGTCGCCGTTTACTTTTGTCGCTTGATTCAGCAAAGGTGTTAAACTCACGTGAAGCTGTGACTGGACACATTGTCAAAAACACTTGGTTAGGGACTCATTTGCAAACTATTATTCTGTGACCAATACAGCAGTATGATGATAAGATGCTATTTCGTGCAGCCATCATTATAGAATCTCTTTAGTTGGACTAAATCTGACTTTTTATAACAATCCATGCAGATATTGAGTGTTCTGTAATTACTGATGCAGATGACGTACTTAGAAAAAAAGCGTTGTAACATAATTTATCACAATAATGCCCACCCCTAATAGCGAGGGTAATCTGTTGGCCCAACACCATCATATCGTGCGTGATGAATTAGCTTTAGGAGACCACTTTGCACGCCGAAAGCTCATTTTGGTTCCACGTCCACTCCTCGTATTGGTTCCGCGTCCACTCCGTCGTCACGCTTTCATGCTGATTAGTATGTGGTTGCTGTGAGGATAGAAAAGGTGTGGGGTGGGGGGTTCTGTGGAGAAATGGGGTTATTTTGTAAGAGCCTCGGGGGGAGGGGCAGCACTTAGAGGGGGAAGCAGACAGCGCTCAGTGGCAGAGCTGGAGTGGAAGGGAATGTGTCTGGACAGGGCTGGCATGATAGTGGCTCGGAGCGATGACAGCAGGCTGGCTGATGCAGTAGGGAGTCTGGGCTCAGAGCTGCTCCTCCTGCTGCCCTCCTTTTCTCTCCTGGAGCTTCTCCTCTAACGGCTGCCCCACTAAAGGAACGAATAATAAGAGGCGCCGGAGAGAGATGCACCCAGCATGCGTTTATGTATCTCTGTCTTTCTCGCAGTGGTGTTATCTGTTTGTATTAATACTCGAGGCAGTCATGATTAATCGTTGAAACTCGATTTGAAAACAATTAAAATGAACCTCCTTGATGAATCAGCAGTGAACAGTAGACAGTAAATAATTGTGATGCATACATTTTCTTTCTGGTCTCGCTTATAGCAAGAAACTGAGCCTGAAGTTTATATGGTTGTGTGCAAAAGTTTGAGTCCCTCCGGTCAAATTGTGAAGATTGGTTAATACACCCATTACAGAGAGCAATCATACGTTTTTTCTGCACAATTTCTGCTTATTTGTGCAAGAACTTTCACCCAGATCACATTTGATGTTATTTTCGGATGTGTTTAATTCTGCAGAAAAACAGTAATTGTGCTTGGAAATGTGCAGAAGTGTGTTCTCTGTAAAGGATGTGTGCTTATTTTCATCAAATCACCCAAACATTGTCATTTGACCATGGGCGCACAAATCTTTGCAGTTTTTTTTGTTGTTTTTTTGTATCTAACTTTTGAGGTATGGAATATTTGGAACTGTGTTGGGCATTGGCTTCCCAGGACTGGTGTTGAGAATTGTTTTGACAGATATTCAGAGTTATTTACTTAAAGACTTTTGAAATGTGTCGTGGCAATTCTCCGTTGAATCACACACCAAACCACGAAGTCCTTTAAGAATCTCCTTTATTAGTAAATAGTTAAATAATAAAACAGTTAATGAAAGCAGTAAGTAAGAAGCGTCTCTCTCTCTCGCTAATCCCAAGGTCTATTCCTTATATAGTTGAGAAGGCGCTCATCCCAACACCTTCTCTCCCTCAGGCTGTGAATTAATTACTTAGTATCTATGTTCTTTGTTGCTTGTCTCTCAGTCACATGAATACCGGAGGAATGAATACACACAATGTTCTCAAGGGAGCGTGATCAATATTAAAACAGGATATACATTGTACTGATCTATATAAGTTAGGGCCTTAAGCACAATTTGAATCATATGAGGAACCACATGTTTACCGTAAGTTTACCACATGCAGCATAAGGTCAGTGTAAGTTCAGAGGTTGAATCATTAGCTCAAATTGCACATTAGTTCAAATTTTCCAATACACAGGAAAAGAAAGTTAGATTCGGTTGGAAGGGTTTGATCAGTTGATTCAAAGGAATCGACTCAGGCGAACGACTCGTTCACAGAGTCAGAGAACTTACTTGACAGGCGCTCCAGAAGCGGCTCGCGCGTAACGGTCGCCTGGAGCTCGGAGAGGAGGGAGAGCTGAGTTCTCTTGTGGAAAAGGACCTTATTATCGGGGTTTTTAAGGGTGTATTTTCTGAAAGAGGACCTGATGTGGATTCTTTGGGGTCCTGGCTGAAGGGGGGAGCGTTTGTATTCCTCTGTCTCGCTTTATTTTGGGGTGTTGACGCGTCTTTGTCCAGCACTACTCCAGCTTCTGAACGGGTGCCCAGTTGGATTTACTTCACCAGTATTTGTTTTAGGAGTGAACCGTTGAGCTGTTTACCTCACTCTCCCTCTCTTTTAACGGATTAATGGGCTGCATCTCCAACCACCTTTGCTAGAAGCACCGTCTCAGATGTGAAATTACATTTTTACGAGCTAGAGAAGGAGAGAAGAGGTGCGGGACGGCTGGTTGGATCTTCCCTCCTTCGTGGTGAATGCGCTCCCAATGCGTTCACTGCTGCCGGCTCGAAAGAGGAAAGAAGCTGGGGCTGGGGTGGATCTGTCTCTGAGCTCGGCCAGCATCATGTTCAGCTGCGTGGGGTGTTTCTGGGTGCTCCTGTCCTCTGCCCTGGTGGCCCTGTGCAGTTTCAGCTTTATTTCTCCCGCCTGGATCGTGAAGGAGCACGGCAGGAGCGAGGACTCTGTCAGCTTCGGCCTGCTCTGGCACTGCTCCGAGTCCCTGGACCACATGTACCGCTGCTACACCTTCGGTGGGCTGGGCAGGTTCGCTGAGATACCGTCCAGCTCCTGGCAGGTAGGAGGCTTTCTCTTTTGACACACTGTACACTATATGGGACACACCTCAATTATTGAATTGAGATGGGCCCTTTACACTTCCAGTGAAGGGCTTAATTATAATGCTTCAGAATACTAATACATTTTGGACAACGCCGTGCTTCCCACTTTGTGGACACAGTGTAGTGAAATGCCCTTTACTCTTCCAGCATGACTGCAAAGTCCATAAAGACGTGGTTGGATGTGGAAGAACTTGACTGACCTGCACACAGCCATGACCTTAACCCCATCCAACACCTTTGGAATGAACTGGAACATATTCCCTCTCGTCAGACATCAGTTCCTGACCTCATAAATGCCCTACAGAACGAATGGGCACAAATTCCCACTGAAACTCCAAAATCTTGTGGAAAGAAGAGTGGAGCTGTTATAGCTGCAAATGGGATCCACTCTATATTAAAGTCCATGTATTTAACTGCAGTGTAATTAAAGTCCCTGTTGGCGTAATGGTCAGGCGTCCCAGTACCTTTGTCCATATAGTGTAGTGGGGGTGTAATCACAGAGACAGAGTTTGAAACAACAGCCTTCAGCTCAAACAGCCAGGTAGGTGAGGAGCCCTGAACTTAATAAGCAGTCTGTTTCTGATGTTCAGATTTTTGTTTTCCACCCGTTTTCCGACCAGCTCCTCCCTCCTGAGCTGCGATTGGCTAGTTTTTCATTCTTGTAACAGTCCCTCGGACGAGGATTGGCTAACTCCGCGCGAGTGGGAACAACTAACCAATCGCAGCGCAGGAGGGCGGGATTTTGTCGAATACGCGTGGGAATACTGTGTGACTACTCCTCCCTGCTTATTATGTTCAGCTGCTCTGTAAATGACAGGAGCGTGCAAATAACAGCACTGTTTTGGTCTTTCTTGTCATCGGGAAGGCAGGACGAGCTCCCCAGCCTTGTAGGGCACTCTGAGATCCTCAGGCTTAGTTTAAACAAGGTAATTGTTCACAATAGAATGGGACGGTCACACTCTAAAAGTATCATCACCATCTGTTTATGGAAAAACAAGGCGTGATTCTTCTCCAATAAACAGGAAAGTGCTGCCAGTGTGTCTGTCAGGGATGCCACTACACAGTATGTCCAAAAGTTACAGACAGTCCTTATAAATAGTGACTGCAGCGATTTAAAGTGGCCCCTTATAGCCCCGTGTGAAGTAAAGTGGCCCCTTATAGTCACATGTGAACACACCACAGCACGCAGTGTGAACAATGTGAAATTCTTTCTCTGCATTTTACCCATTCACCAAGTGAAGCAGGGGCTGCTACCAACGAGGGGCGCCTGGGAAGCAGCGTGTGGGGACGGTACCTTACTCAGGAGTACCTCAGTGATGACACTAGCAGTTGGGATTCGCACCCACAACCTTCTGATTGCAGGGACAATGCCCTAAACACTAGGCCACCACGGATACCACTACACAATATCTCCAAAAGTATTCAGACACCTCTTATAATTAGTGACTACAATTATGTGAAGGTACATCCATCGCTATAACAAGTGTTCAAGTGTCCAGAAAAAAAAGCTTTGCCAGGAGAATGAGGTGATCTAGAGCCTAAGACACAGTGAAAGTATTTGCTTGAGAAGCTCTGGAGGGGTCAACCTGTGCTTTCTGAAGTAATGGCACGCCATAGAATTCAAGTCTTGAAGATTCTTTATTTGTCACATACATAATTAGACAAGTACAACATGTAGTGAAATGAGTCCCTGAGTCGAAGACAAATGATTCAAATTAAATTAAAGAGAAATTTGGAAAGGCTAAACCAAGGTAGGAAAAAAATGACAGAAAACATATAGTCAAAATAAACAAACTTTACAAATAGAAGCAAGATCAGCACAGTGTGCGGAATAGACAAGAACAGAATACCCATTGAAATAGATGGAGTGCTGTTTAATTATGTTGCAGAACAAATCACCCAACATCAGTATCTTATGTCATTAATCCTCTTGTGGCTGCACATAATCAAATCATCACAGCAATGTTCTGACATGACTGCGACAATAGGGGGACAAATAGCAAGTTTGTTTGAAATACAGGACCACCAAAAATGTCAAAACAATTTGATTTTGTTTGCTTATACAAGTACTTTCCAAGACTTTAGAACAGCGAAGTGCTGACCCTAAAACCTGATGTGCCATGAAGCAGAAAGGAAATGTGAAAGAGGCCGTATTTTTGGCCCACCTCAAAGTCATAGGCAGCTGGGAGTGCAGGAACCAGGACAGTAGCCTGAAGAAAAGTGTTTTGATGTTGACTGTTTTGTTTATTCTCGGGGAAGACAGCTCTCTTCCTGGGATTCCATGAGGTACACAAGCTTCTGTGTCCGTTTAAAACCCAGCATGCTTGTGTTTTTAGTGCTCGCTTTTACTTCAGCCCAAAATTCAGATCAGCTGTGTATGGAATATCGACTCTGCTGAATTAGCTCTTTTATACTCCTACCAAACTCATCCATAATGTAGTTAATAGCCGTTTTCTTGCAGTCTGCTGTGTGTGTGTGTGGGCTTTGGTGGACTCGCTTACCTCAGCTCATTGAAATACTGTGCGTCCTCTGAATATTACACACAGGCGTATAATATTAGGATTATAGCTACATCTTTTAGGAGGATGAGTGCCTTCCTTAGTGATGTATTCCTATATTCTATTCCTGTAAAGCACACTGTGCGACCTTTGTGTATAACAATGGACTTTATAAATAAATAAGACTACTATTAGAATATTTCTGCTTTAGGTTAAAGGGCCCATATCCAACAGTTGGCTTCAGTTTTTCTCCCCTGTGCTTTACTTATGATGATTGTGTAGGTTTATTTACCAAAAAACAACCCTTTTCTCTTTAAACAAGCTGTTTAGGTAATTGTGTCTTAAAGACTCACTGATCTCTGTCATGATTCGCTCTGTTGTGTTTTGTGCCTCATTCAAAAGGTAAAACACCAGTGTAAATGGATGAGGTTGAGCTGATGTAGCTTGAATAGGCATTCATTCATTTTCTGCCACTTAATCCTTGCTAGAGTCGCGGGGCACCCTGAGTCTATCCCAGGGTTTATGGCCGTGAGGCAGGGACTCTCCCTGGGTGGGGTGCCAGCCCGCTGCAGGGCACACATACTCACACCATTCGTTCACACACTCAATTTAGAATCCCCAATTCACCTTAGGACTGTGGGAGAAACTGGAGGAAACCCACGCCACCTTGTAGAGAACATGCAAACTCCACATGCACGAGGACAGGACCCAGACTCGAACCCCCAACCCTGGAGGTGTGAGGCAACAGTGCCACCATGGGGCCTGGTTGAATAGGCAAATGTATGAAAATGTGTTGGTTTTCACGACGGCAGAACATGCTGTTTTTTATGTAGTATATAGACTGTGAAGTGAATTTTGAAACTAGTGAAAAAAAGACAACGGTTTTCATAATGTGGGTCCTTTAAGTAATAGGAGTGAACAGGATCCAAACCCAGGAATCCAGCTTGTTAAACACTATCACTGTTTATAAATAATGGGGTCAGGAACTTTTCTCCTTGTTCTCAAAACACGTCCAACAAACTGTCTTTCGGGATGAATGTTTATGTACGAATAACGCTGATGGAAATTAAGTGACTATACAGGAACAGGCCAGCATTTTCAGCCTCTGTCTTGCACCACTTTGTGCATTCATTTAGTTCACTTGAAACACATTCATAACACAAGCCAATGGGCAGCTGCTGGATTCCATCAGTGAATGTTTATGCAAAAGACATATTTTTGTAGAACATGTTCAGGTCTTTTTAAAATCTGATTTTTATAGATTTAAGTGTTTAGATTTTTTAATTACAAGAGACATTCATTCTACATTCACGCTTGCATATAGGTAGTCGTTGCCATAGTAACAACGGCAACTGTAACATGCAAAGTAAACCAATACTTAATAATGTAATACGTTGCGCAATAATGTAATACGTTACTTAAGTGTCTCGCCAAATTTGAGTTGAAAAATGTGAAGTGCAGCTAAAATGTCAGATTTTATGTGTCTTTTTGCCTTTCAGAATGCAGAAAATCTGTCCTGCTCAAACCAGATATGCTGAAAAATCTAATTTGAGCCGTTTGTCTGTACAAGGTCTTAGTGTGTACAATGTTTCAGAGGTTTATATCAAGCATTTATTCATGGAACTCAACAACAGCCCATTGAGTTCTATTATAAGTGAATTGCAAGTTAATGTTTTTTCTCTTGTAAGTACAGGTAATATCACCAACATTATTGTCTGTGGTAATCAGTGGTGCAACACAGAGGTGGCAAGTAGAGATTAAGCTGAAAATCATGGAAATCATCCTTTTAAAATAAGAACATGATTTACAGACAAAGCATTTTCTGCTCAAGATGGTCCTCAGGAGCGGAGCTGACCTTAGAGGCCTGATTATTCATACACCCACCATAAACACTTGTAACGCAGCTTACAGCTGTTTTCTTGTAGTTCGTGTGGGCTGAAGTGGACTTTTCTTTCAGTGACCCTGAAGTGGTGTTTACACTTGAAAACTGCCTTGTTCTATTTTGCCTTTTAGTATTATAAAATTGTAATGAATCAATAATTTGATGCCAAGATCATCACTAAATTGATAGACAAATTTGTTTAGGTAGCTATTACATCCAAGCCACTATGACTTTGGGTTTGTTGTACTTTTATATGTGGGCACAACTATAAACCACTGACAGGTTTTCCACTTTTTTAAAATGTTCAATAAAAATATCCCAATATTCAGGAATGCTGTTTGTGAGGATGTCATGACTTAGGTTTAGTGTATCTTTTATATCTAGTGACAGATGCTCCCAGATTTGCATCATTTTGAGCATTCAGCCACAGTTGTTCTTTTTCTTCCTTCATCTTTGCCACAGGCACGACTCTTCTCGTGACCTGGCTCTTTGGTTTACACTGCTTTAAAAATGTGAACAGAAATATTTGTTGGCAGTTTTTAATTTTAAACGTTTTTAATAATGTTCAGTAATTCAGCTCTCAGACCGTCAGGCCAGTTTATTAAAGCCGTGGAGTCAGGTTTGTCCTGCTTTGTTGAAACGAAAGCCTGCAGCCACACCAGCCCCTTCACAGATAAGATTACACCCCCTGGGACCAGCCTGTAAACGTACAAAAGCTGAACAACTCCTGGCCTCTCTTCATCAGTTTCTTAATCACGTAGATCAGAGTAAATGATCAAACCCTCTTTAATGGTGGAATAAACAAACACACAGTCAAATCCCAACGCAAATGTTTTAGGAAATCTCCGTCCTTCAACTTTTTTCCCAGCGTCCTTGCCTAAAGTCTGAGTTCCTCTACACTGTCCGCCTCTTAAAAAGCTTCTTTTCATTTCAGACTCCAGCTCAGAAAGCAGCTTCATTCCGGCCCCCTTTGTGCCATAAAAGCACTCTGTCTGCTCGGAAACGCCAGCAACCTCGGGAGTTATGATTTATGTATGAACGGGGGAAAAAAGAAATTAGCATTTGAAAGGAGATATTAATAAATCGCAATGCCATTCTTTTTGATTCAGCGGAATTGTGAAGGCTAGAAGAGAAATGATGCTTAATGCTTTACTCCTCCTCGAATGGAAGAGCTGGATCAAGGAAAACACTGTGATGTGCGTATATCTACATGCATAGCTGTGTGGGCATAACAGTTAGCTCTGAGATGCTAGTGCATCACTTATTAATGAGCATTGTTAGCATGGCAGCGTGGAGAAGTGCATGGGATATTTTTATTCCAGCAGAAGTGTCTGAAAGTGTTTCTCCTAAGGTGCTGTTGCTTTCAATTTATTTACTACAAAAGTATGTAGATATGACCTGGAAGGATAGATGCATACTATATTTTTAAATAAAATCTGTTTGACGTCTGCTCTTTTCTGCAGCATTTCAGTGTTGAAATATTTTTTTTTGCCCTTGGCTGGCTTTTGTTTTTAAACTCTAAAGTAGATGTTGGGATGAATACCTGAGAAATGTAATCCAGTCCTGATTACATGTACTCCTTTGAATTATTAAAAAGATAAAACCTGGTATAAAACTGGTTTCTCGTGGACTGTTTCTGGTCTTAGCGCTTTGTTTGGTTTTATAATCGATAAAGTTACAACCCTATGGAAAACAACCTTAATTTTCCCTCACACTTTCTCCCCAAACAACTGTTGTGCAGTTTAAATTAAAGAATATGAATTAAGAATTATGTAAATTCAGAGTTCATAGAATCAAAAGTAAATTAAGAAATAATAGACCTATATATTGATATCCATTGTCCATGAAAAATATCAGTAAAAGTGTCTTCACTACTTTTATACTCGTTATGTAATCCAGATTACATGCAGTCTGTTACACTATATGGATAAAAGTATTGGGACGCCTGACCATTATACCAACGGGGACTTTAATGACATTGCATTCAAATACATAGACTTTAATATGGAGTCGGCCTTCCACACCAAACTCCTCCAACCATGTCTTTATGGAGTTTGCTTTGTGCACTGGAACACAGTTATGCTGGAATAGAAAGATTCTTCCAAAAACCGTGTCCACAAAGTTGGAAGCATGACGTTGTCCAAAATGTCTTAGTATGCTGAAGCATTTAGACTGCCCTTCACTGGAAGTGTAAGGGGCCACCTGAATTTAATCATTAAGAGGTGTCCCAATACCTTTGTCCATATAATGTACTTCCCCAAATGCTGATGACTATGGGTTATTTTATATCTTTATTTTATACACAGAATGGTCACAGTAAGTATCTTCATCTGGTTCTTAATCTTCTGTTTTTTAAAAAGCAATCAGAATTATGTTGTTTGTTTACCTTGACCATTTTTCAGTGCTTTGCACCTGTTCTGCTGGCTCTACTGCAGTGGTTTCTGCTCTGCATCAGCAGTATTGTGGTCAGCGTCTTTATTTTTGTGTGCTGGTACACCAGCAAAGCCACAAGAGGGATCATCTGAGAACTACTTTTGCCTTGAGGAAGATACCCTTGATCCAAAGAGCAGAAAAAATAAAATAAATAAATAGAAATTGCTGATGGGAGGCTTTTCTTCTGAACAGATGTTGCTTTTGGTCCATGCGGTGCCCCCACCATCTCCACTCTTCAGTAGCCATTAATAAAGGTGAGGGGCCATTAAATTTTCATCAGGCACGCGCCACGCACTTCTGCCACGACTCATTGGTGTGCAGATTATTCCAATGGTGTTGCTGCTCCCCTACATCACATACGCACACGCACAAAGACGCTCTTTCTGCAGTACCACCGCAGCTTTGTGAGGATGACGGATGATCTGGCCAGGGTTCACGTGAAAAAACTCAAGTTCACTGAAGATAGTTTACAGACTCTAAGCCAGAGCCATTAGACTTGCAAGTGGGGTGCCAGTGAAGACAAAAGCAAGCTTTTAAAAGGGTTGGTCTTTATAGGATGTTTCTCCGGTACTTTTCTGTCGGTCAATAGAACTGCCCTAAACAAGATTCTAAGTATGGATCACTTTCCCTACCTAGTGCACATCAAAATCACTGGCTCTGAATCTACAGTGTTAAAAACCGTTCAGTTACCCACCCAACATCATCCCGTCACTCTTGTGAGAGAACAAGAGAACCACTTTTGCCTTCTTTTCCTTGGCAGCTTGCACTGTTGTTGACTCTTTAAGACTCTTTATATATTTATCCTCTTAAAGTAATAGTTTGGCAAAAAATGTAATCTGCACAATTTTCCTCTTATCCCAGATGTAGTCCAGCCAAGACATGTTTGGAGTCCAAATTTAGTTTAGCCCTGGTTTAGGATGCCTACTTTGAGCTGTAAAAATGAACAAAACCATGTGTGGGCAGTCATTTTCGACAACAGGGTCTGTTTTCACAAACCACCTCAGGAGTAGGAACCTGATCCAAGCTGGTCCTCCTTATGAATGCTTTGTGAACACCAGTATTGGTGTTGTTTAAAATGACTACCTGTAGGATTCTGCTCATTTTATAGCTCACAGAATTTATTAACAAGTCTCCAGGGTGTGGTTTGCTAAACTGAAGAAACAATATCTGGACATCAAGCATGTCTTGGCTGATTAAGTACATCTGATGTTAGAGAAAATTTGTGTAAATTAGATTAAAAAAAAAAAAATCTGTCATTCTGCTGTATATGTTATTGAGGCATTGTTTTTACTTCACCTTTTTAAACACAGCCAACTACAGTTTAGCATGAGAACACCTCATACACTTAACAATTCCTAAGTGTGCTGTAAGGAATCTTTACATTTTTTTATGTTTTTATTTTTAAGAAAGTATGCCTGCATGCAGTTTAAGTAATTCATCACCCCTGCACAAAAAACAGAATGCCACTTATATTTTGTCGGTAGCTTTGTGGCCCAAATTTGCATGTACAAACATATTGACAGTTTGAGCTGTAATTCCTTTGTATAAGTAAACAGATAAGAAAATGCAAAATAAATATATTATTGAATGTAGTTTGTTAGCTGACACAGTCAAACAGGATCACTACAATTTGTTAGTGAGCCCAGATGTGACAATCTGACTTATATAATTAAGTCCAGCTCTTCCCCATTAGTGTCCTCTCACTGTTATCCATGTTATCATTTTGGAGTGACATATTCCGTTAAAGCTACCATTCCAAGATGCATGCAGGCCTGCCTACAGACCCTGGCCGGCTGATGTCCAAAGTGGCAGGCATGCCTGCAGCGCTGCTGCTTCCACTGTGGTGAAGGATTGGGGGCAGGCATTTTTAAAATGAGGAGAGCAGCTGCTCCTTGACAAATGTCAGGCAAAAGATACCAGCAGTGTTCCTCGCTACAGAGATGGTCGTTTTCTCCCATTCCTCCACAGTGATATTTTTTTAGGGGGGAAATAATCGTCGTAATCCGTTCCTAAGTGAATCCGGTCTCGTGGCCTTTACAGTTCCGAGAGCGTCACAAAGACTGCATTATAAACCATTATAATCACGTTTGTACTTCTGTTAGTGTTCCGTTCCCTACCGGGCATGACTGTGTTGTACTGTGAGCGAAATGCCATTGGAGGAGAGAGGAAGAGCGTGAGGAAGATGACAAAGTTGTTCTTTGCCAAATAAAAGTACTGCTCGAGTTGTCAACAGCTTATGTGATTACGGGGAGCCGCGGCACGACAGCGAAGGAGCAAGCGGCGAACGTTTGGCCGGGATTAGCCCAGCCCCAGAGCATGCTGGGTAACACTTGGTCGCTCTTGACACATCCAGCTGGCAGCTCATGCGTGTGTGTACATACTGCATGTGTATGTGCGAGTGTGTGTTGTGGTTCTCATGCGAATGAGATTTGGCCAGGCACCAGACTGATTGTAATTGGACAGTGTGTATGCAGGAGTCCCCGTCTATTGTTCATCCGTTGGAGAAAATGGCAGATTCACAATACACATGCTTTCGGTGAAGTGTCTTCTGGAAATGAGTTTAGTCTGAGTGGAAAGTACAGACAATATGTTGCCACATATTTAGGAGAAATGTTTGCATTATGAGTGCTTCGTATTTATGTTGCTGAAACCCAAACAAAACAATGTATTTTTAATGCTTTGAAGGAAAAGAATTTAACGTAGTACGTAAACATTGTTCAAAATGTACCATTCACTCCTCGTGATGTCACAAAAAGCTCGTTTACATACATTAGACTACAGCGGCGTAGGCCCACCCATTCATGCGGAAGGTATAAGAAGTGTTTCAACCTGGATTGATTTTTAAATGAGGCACAATAAAACACACAAGTGTTGGTGTGTGAGTGTGTGTGTGTGTGTGAGAGAGAAAGAGAGATAGGGAACGAAATGAGAAATGCATATCTTACAGATTAATAGAGTATTCTAGACTCTGGCTTTCTCTCTCTCTCCCTTTTCTCTCTTTCTCTGAACTCTTTCTCCTTTTGGGATTCTTGCATGTATTTGGTATCTTCGGGAGGCAGCTGTCACTTCCCTCATCTGAACCTCTTAAGGGCTCTTTGCTTATGGAACCAGACCATCAGAGCTGGGGATTTTATCATGGCAGTTGCACTGCCTCTCTCTGTTTCTTTCTCTCTCTCTCTCTCGCTCTCTCTCTCTCTATCTCTCTCTATCACACACACACTCTGTCTTATTTGTGGGGACACAACAAAGGGTGGTCCTGGTGTCATGATATTGGATGGATTGTAATTTACATAGCTAACTAATAATTTTTTTACGTTGATTGGAGTGTTCCAAAACTGAAATAATAGGTAGTTTCACCATTTAGCTATTGTTTCCAGATAGAAGACCTCTTGTTTTCTGTCGGCTCACGCTTGAGAAGTTGGTGAATTTGCTGAATTTGGTGAAGTTAAAGTTTACATTATCATCTTAACTACTTCTGGGAGTCCTTTTGTCGCAGTCCCATGTCTTTCCCCTATCATGTGAAATGGCATTTTACCAGGCAGATTTCACTCCTGCTCACTCTGACTGCAGCTTAAGATTGGAGATCGAAGCCCCTCGGCGCACTGAACTGTTTTACTCCTTGTAGATTTACAGCCTCTGAGGTGGACTGTCGACTGCCGACCGCTGACTTGCTCTCTCTACACCATTTCATTTCCATCAGTAAAGGCCTGCTGAATAGGATGGATGTGCCCGATAGGCTAATGGAAAAACTTCACTGTTAACATGTGATGGAGGTTCAGTGGGTGAGGAAAGTGTTATAAGGGAATCATGTGTAACATGGTACAGTCATTTGCCCTTGGGAGGAGGATCACTCAAAGCAGACCAGAGAGAGAGAGACAGAGAGAGAGAGAGAGAGAGAGAAAGAGACAGAGAAAGAGGGAGAGCGACAGAGAGAGAGGGAGAGCGACAGAGAGAGAGAGAGAGAGAGAGAGAAAGAAAGAGGGAGAGAGACAGAGAAAGAGAGAGAGAGACAGAGAGAGAGGTAGTGAGAGACAGAGAGAGAGGGAGAGAGACAGAGAAAGAGACAAAGAGGGAAAGAGACAGAGAGAGAGCGAGAGAGAGAGAGAGAGAGAGAGAGAGAGAGAATGAATGGATGAGAGTAAGGGAGTGGATTTTTCACTGCTTTGCTCTGACTGACCTGATTCTTTTTGTCAGATCTTTCTTGGATGAGGGTCTTTAATGAAGCACTGGTGTACACACACACACACACATGCACACACACCCACACACACACACACACACACACACACACACACACACACACACACACACACACACACACACACACAC
>JBBJLS010000039.1:4554167-4570764 GCA_037577275.1 Bryconaethiops microstoma | reverse complement strand
TCTCTTGTACTGTCCACTTTTAATTTCCCATCGGTTGGACTAATAAAGGGTTCTCTTATCTTAATTAATCTTAAGAGAAGGACAGAACTTTTAAATGTGCAGGGCTGGATTATGAATTTTAATGCGTACCTCCAGTTATTCCTTTAATTCTTCTGATAGTTTATTCATCTTAAACTTCACATCTCTGTAAACAACCACTCAGCTCCTCATTTCCCGCCTTTTCCAGCACTCGTCAAAACAAACAGCAGTGCAGTCTGGGAAAACGAGTCCACTCAAATGATGCCAATGAGAATATTTTCTGTTCAACTTAGAGGGCTAACTGGCACACCTGTTTTGCAAACAGTTGCAATACGACACGCGATGTACTAGTATTCGTATTAAAAATAAATGAACAAACAGAAAAATAATATGTAGTGATTTTCATTTTCTTGGCATCTTCCAACAAGTCCCAAGATGCACTTTTCTTAAAAGGCACCACGGAGCTCGTCGATTGGCTGGAGTCTCTTTCAAACCGTGGCGCTCTTGTCCATATATGGAGTTCCTGCGAGGCGACGCTCCATTTTGCTTCAGCGTTAGAGTGCTAATGCTGCTCCCCCGTTCATCTGAGTGGAGGAAGACATGCGCAGTGCGGAGGAATAAAACGAACGGAATTCAAAGTTTCCGACGGTAAGCGTTCACTTTGTGTGACTCTAAACTTTTCCTTAAATCGTGCCACTTTTTTGCAACGCGTTCTGGCCGCATGTGTGTACTTTTTCAGTGAGAAATGCGTCTTTACGCTGCATTATTTACATTCAACAATGGAGCGTGGCTGCGGAGCGTGGCATGGCAGCTGCAGCTAGCAGGCTAAGCTACTCCCTAACAATAGCCAACTCCGTCCAAACAGGCGATTTGGCGCTCTCCATGGGTAAAAGTTTGAATAAAGAGGCGCTGACTTCATCCCTCGAAGCCTTTTATTGGCTTTAAAATCCACTTGTGTGTGAAAACAGCGACATTTTCTCCCAAAAAGAATTTGTTCACTAAAAAATGTTTAAGACGACCTCCCGCCCCGCTTTTTGTGTCTCGGAGCTCGTCTGAACAAAAACACGTTAGCCTCCAGCTCGCTGTTTTAATTTGGTTTCAGTTTAGTGTTAAACACTTAAGTTTTAGTTTTGTTTTTCCCACACGAAACGTTGGAGTTAACGTTGCTTCTTGTCCCTAGTAACGGCAGCGTAACGACTCTCCATGGAAACCGACACGAGATGCGCGCGCTTTAATTCGATTCACTCAAAACAAAGTTAGAAAGGGCGTCTTTTTAAAAAGATTTTAGACTCGTAGTTTTAAAATTATTTTGAGTACCTAAACATCTCCAGTACTTTCGGTTTCATAGTCCCACTTCTCGCCAACCTAGTCACATTGTGTGACCCCATTTAAATGAATTGGCGCGCCTTGCTGTCCAGCATTCGTTACTTGTAAAGAAATTTACAACCTTTATTGAATCCATGTAAGAAATTGTACAACCTTTATTAATCTCAAAGGCCTGAAACGGGTCAAGGTTTAACGTTATGTGTTTAAAGGAATCGCTGTTATTGTTAAAGCAGGTGTTGTGAAGTGTGAAATGTAGGTCAGTGCTGCTGACGCGCGAGATTTTTGTAGCAAAGCCAATCTAAGTGTTCCCTTTTCCTGATTTCCCCCCTGATTTTTTGGATACTAATGTGTTTTCAGTCACACAAATCGGAGAGGCGACTGAAAAGTAAAGATTTGACAAGCTTGCAGTCACCGCCCCCTTAAATAACCCGCCTAAAACTGGAGCCTGGTGCTGTTGAGGAGGGTTTCAGCTGCTCTAACGCTTGTTTACATTCACTTACAGAAGCAACGAGACATGTTCGGCTTCCACAAGTCCAAGATCTATCGCAGTCATGAGGGGTGCTGTATCTGTAAGACCAAGTCGTCCAGCTCCCGTTTTACAGACAGCAGCAGATACGAGGAGAACTTTAGACTCTGCTTTGGGTAAGAGCTGTAAAGCTCCCTCCGACTGTCCTGCAGGGGAGTGGTGTCCTAGTGCAGAATTTAACTTATACTAGTCAGTTGATAAATATTTATATTGTAGAAGTGCCTTGTTTCTAATATTCTACTGATTATATATGCATATATGTGTATATACATAAAATGTTATATATGCATGCACGTGTTTTTTGGGGGGTTTTTTTCTTAATTTTTTATATATATGGCTTGACATTATTTATTTATTGGTCAGTTTATCTGAGGACAGAGTTGGAGATATCTGCAATGCCTGTGTACTGCTGGTGAAAAGATGGAAAAAATTGCCACTTGGATCCAAGAAGAATTGGAACCATGTAAGTTGAAGTTAAATCCTTGGGCTTCCAAAACACGTTGATGCTTTTTCCCCTCGTCCTTTCTTTTGATATTCTTTGTTGTTCTTCAGGTTGTGGATGCAAGAGCAGGACCTGGCTTCAAGCTGACAAAGCCTAAAAAAGTGAAAAATATTGATGGGAAGAAAAAAAGCAAGCTGAAGAAATTGCATAAATTCAAACGACAAAGTGGGTCAACGTTTTTTGTCTTGTCATTTGTTTATATGATCATTTGTATATCTAACGTAATTTTCTTCAGTGCTTATGGTGCGAATTAGTGGTCTTGTTGACTGGACTGCAAATAGCTGTTTTATTTATAAACCAAAATGAACCTTTTTTCATAATTTTTTTTTAATGCAATATGGCAAAATAGTGGTCAATTTGCATTTTTTTTACCTACAGTGTACTGCATGTATCCCTTTGTTGTACATGTGTTCTAAAAATGTTTTATGTCAATCTATTGTAAAACGACGTCAGGCAGTGGGTGATGTATTCTGTGCGACGGCCTTTTGTGAAGTAGCTTTTATAGGGAAACACTACTTGTGTGGTTCCATACAAGAGAAAAAACATGAGATTTTTGTGGATACCCACATTTCACATCGAACCAGTCCAATGAGGTATAGGTCTGTTATACGTGTGTGTATTCAGTGTGATTTGGCACTCCTTTATGATGAATCTTTGGAATAGGAACGTATGATTTCTTATTTTTATTTAACTTTTAGCCCCCTGTTTTTCCTTGTTAGATTCTGATGCCCACAGCACTACATCCAGCATATCTCCCCCTCAGTCTCCAAGCCACAGTAACCAATCTGATGACGGCTCAGACATTGAGACTAAGCAAAGGCGTCCAACCCCTGCTGGCTTCTCATTCCTTGACCTGTCCTACTGGAAAAGGTAATGTGCTGAATAATAAATTAATCCTGTTGTGTTTGTGATGCAAGTTAAATTTACGTCCTTAACTCATACCCTTTCTGTATTTGCAGGCAGAAAGTGTGCTGTGGGATCATCTACAAGGGGCGTTTTGGTGAGGTAATTATAGATCCTCGCCTTTTCAAGCCCTGCTGCAGCACCAAAGAGCAGGCAGCGCTGGCGTCCACCTCAGACACTCAAAACTCCACAACACTGCCCTCTCCTCTCCCAGAGGACTTAAAAGAGACTTGGTGACCAGATTCCTGCACCAGCTCCTGTCTCATTGAGGCTCCCTAGCTTTGTCTCCAGTGGAAGACTCAAATATCATTCCCACATTAGTTCACTGTGTATGAATACCGTTGACTATTTTCCCTGCTTTTGTTGTTAGCAGTTTTCTGTTTTGTATTTTTCTTCTTTTTTTAATTTAGAAAACAAGGGAGCAAAGAATGGGCATTAGTAAATATTCATAGAATCTGAATCGGGTTAAAATGGGTTAAGGCATGTAATACAGGTATTTTTTATTTTACCAATTTTTTGGCACTGTAAAATTACATGGAATTTCGTAGTGTTTGTAAATATCTTTATTTTCAATACTAGTGCACCAAAAGCCTCCTCTCTGGCTCCTGGTTTCCTATATGTAAATTGAGCTATAAATGTTCATGAAATGCCATATTAATCAAACAGGGCTCTGTGTATTATGAAATGGTTCAAAGCAACTTGGTTACACTGTGCCTCTCACTGCCCCCCCCCCCAAATCTGCATGTGTTATTAGGGCAGTGAATGGGTCGTTGGTTATTCACAATGTGAATACAGCACAGTTTTTGTGTTCATTACATGCACATCTGTTTAATCTCTCGTTTTTGGGTTGACTTCAAGTTTGTTTTCATGAGATGTCAGGATTCAAAAGCAGAGTTCACACTTCAACACAAGCTTCAATTCTAAAGTGATTTTGGACGCAAACCCTTTTCCGGCAGCTTGCAAATCAAGAAATAAAAATGCATACTTTAATATCGATGTCAAATTCTATTTATGAAAGCAGTGTAAATAAGCATGTGTTTAAGTGTATAATCTCTGGTTCTAGTATCAACATTAAACGTGCTATTGTGCCTGTTACTACTGTTTTTATTTATTTGTTTGGGTTGTTTTAGTTTGGGTCACCAGAACCTGTTTCACTACAGACTTTAACCCCAAGCCATGATGATGCCTCTGTGTGGCATACCTACCACTTGGTGTGTATCTGTACATCATCTAAACTGAAATTGTATAATCTGGCTTGGCCTCATGATACAAACCATAGTTTTTCTGTTGCGACTCAAAATGTGGCGGGTGGCGGGGGGGGGGACAAATACCACTGCTTGCAAGGTAAACAAGCCTTTTTTTTTTTTTGCCACCATCAAATTTTGTCCAGATAATTTAGCATTCATAATGGTACAATGGAATTCAAATTCAAGTTGAATATGCGTTTCATTTGTAAGACCATTTAATCTTTTCATTGTATTATTGGGTTGAATGAATGTTGTAAACTCACCAGCAATACTGGGTCGATCGTGATGTTGACCAAAACGTCTTTGTTTTCAGAATACAAGAAAGCTAATAATACATGATGTCAGTATGGTTCAGGGAAACTATTTACTTGGTACATTTACAGTCATTGTTAATGTGCCTTATGAGAGATTTAACTGATATCGGAACATGAATTTGTCTTTTCTAATTTATACTATTTATTCAAATCTGTCTGTACAATTAATGCTGTAAAGAGGTTTTTGTGCACTTTTTTTTTTTTATACTTTTTATAATGTTTTTGATATTTTGTATCTTAATTTTCATCACATTTGTATTTTAATAAAATTTTGTAAAGCACTTTGGTTGTGGATTTTCTTTACAAAATTGATGAAGTATTATCAAGTTTAAAGTGAAGCAAAACAAAAAAATAAAACATGAAAAATAACAGACATATGTTTGGTTTTATCAGTTCATCTCTTTGCTCAAGCTATTACACTCCTAGAACACCAGAGAGTGCCAGAGACTTTAATAAGTCACAGTGAAACCTGCAATGTGCTGCATCTTCCTGTCAGATGAGAATCTTTCAGAATGCTATATAGTCCAGGACTAGGTTTAATCCCTGATTGGGAAAATTTGCCCTTTGAGTTTACGCGTCTGGAGAAAACTCTTCTAGCTCAAAACGGAATAGAACCAAACAGAAAGTGAATTATGTCCTGAAAACACACACACACTCCAAACTGGCTTACCCAGTACTCTGCCTTCCATGCATCAGTGAGTAGAAGTTGTGTAACATTTAAACATTTAAGCATTTAAAATGGTACTTTTCATTATGATGTGCTGTATGAGTTTAACACATCCAACACAATCCATTCGTCTTTTTTTTTATTTTATCAGTTGGGCATCCAGCGCAAACTGTCATTCTGCCACATCTCTGCCACATCACTCTTCTTTTTTTTCTGTGGTTTTGTCTCCGAAAGCAAAAACGCCTCAGTAAGTTCTTCTGATTTTGTATCGGGCTACGATTAAACGACCACATCAGTAGCAATAAAGAAGCAGATTTACTGCATGACAAATTAATCTTTGTTTTGAAATATTTATTTTGACATGCAGATCAAGCACAACATCAAAACCACTGACAGTTAAAGTGAATAACACTAATTATCTTATTAAATTTGGTCCTATCAATGGGGGGTATATTAGGTTCTTGAAGTTTATGTGTTTGAAGCAGGAAAGCAAAGTTTGCTTCGAATGGGGCTGTTTAGCTGCAGACTGGTCAGGGTACCCATGCTCACCCCTGCCCACAGCTGAAAGCACCTTATTTGCATCAAAATTGGTCCCTAGATAAATGGAGAAAGGTGGACTGGTCTGATGAATATGTGGATGGCCTGGCGCTTAATTAAACTAGAGAAGAGGTGGAACCAGGAAGAAGGCGTGCCCTTGTAGGTGCTCTGAGCAGTGTTCTGGGGGTACTGCTTCGACATCCACCACTGTCATGGACAAATATCACCCAATGATGTTTTATGCTTCTTGACCTTTGTACGCCCCCCCAATAATGTTTTATGCTTCTTGCCTTTTGTAGGACCCCTAAAGACACTTTATCCTTTTTAGACCTTAGTATGACCCGATGCCTGTTTATGTGATTTGAGCTGTTCTCTAATTTATGGTAAGGGCAGCAGAAGAGGTGCTGACTTTCTATAAATTAGATGTGTGGAACATATATCCCCAGATAAGGAGCTGTGTGTACTGTGTCATAGAATAAAACCATAAAAGAGTCAGCGCTGATACCAACTTAGTTCCATACCGCAGACCGCATGCCTTCTGTGCAACGAGAATAAACCACAAGCTTGTAACCCACAGAGAGTGTTCAGTGTTCCTCTTTTACCACTGAATCGAGACCACCTACCTGAACATTGCTGTAGATCAAGCACACCCCTTAATGTCAGTGGTTTTCCCTAATGGCCGTGTCCCTTATGGGGGTGTATAGTAAAGTAAAAAAGTGAAAAGCGAAAGTGACCGTTCTGTCATAGGTGAACACACAGTGTGAACAGCACGAAATTTGTCCTCTGCATTTAACCCATTCACCAAGTGAAGCCACTAGGCCACCAGCTGCGCCTTAATTTTTTAATTTTAAGTGAAAAAGTGACCCTTATAGTCACACGTGAACACACCACAGCACACAGTGTGAACAGTGTGAAATTCTTTCTCTGTATTTAACCCATTCACCAAGTGAAGCAGGGGGCTGCCACCCATGAGGGACGGTACCTTACTCAAGGGAACCTCAGTGATGACACTAGCAATTGGGATTCAAACCCACAACCTGCTGATTGCCGGGGAATCACCCTAACCACCAGACCATGATCTGCCCATAGTATAGTATTTCAACCCAGCATTTCTGTATATAGTATAGTGTATTTTCATATTGAGATAAATATTTTATATTGTTCTTGTCTCTGTGT
This sequence comes from Bryconaethiops microstoma, assembly GCA_037577275.1. Taxonomy (NCBI): domain Eukaryota; kingdom Metazoa; phylum Chordata; class Actinopteri; order Characiformes; family Alestidae; genus Bryconaethiops; species Bryconaethiops microstoma. The sequence continues at coordinate 4,563,548 of JBBJLS010000039.1, read as the reverse complement.
GTCTTTGCATTCGTTACACAAACAATTTCCTCCAGGATCAATAAAGTTTTCTGATTCTGATTTTTACATGTCGTTGTTCAAAAACAGAAAACACTGCCAAAATGTGATCACTGGATGTTTCAGGTCATGTGATCACGCAAGTGCTTACTTGTGAAAATGTGGTTTTTGCACATTTAACAACTGACTGTTTTGTGGGGCGAAGACGGAAACAAAGTCATTCAGAGCCGTTTGATGTGAAACGCTCAGTTCCAGAATAACTTACAGAGCTGTTTACTGTGGTTGTGAATGGAAATAGACATCTGAAGGGTTTAATATCTCTAGATCCTGCAATGAAAGAAAGCTGTTTTTTGCTTTGGGTATAAACACACTACTTACTGCCTCAAACACTGTAGTATTTCTTATAGTAAATATCTATTTTTCCCATTCACTTTAATAGAAGGACCATTTCCACTGGGATGGGTTCAGTTCTAACATGCAAAAACCCAATTTTAATCATTTGAATTTTGTTTTAACATGTATGTCTAAATATTGCATTTTCAGATTTACTTCTTACCGCTTAGACCTGGATTGTGTTCTTTATTCTTGCATGTAAAAGGTTTCAATATGTTTTAAAACCTCTCAAATGTGTATCCTAAGTACTTAGTTGATGATAGTATGGTGGTTTGGAGGTTCTAAAATCTCCTTTCATGATTCAGGAGGTTCACACAGAGGGCAAATATAAGGCAAAATAGACACCCAATAAAAAATAAATCATCATCTTACCAAAGTTAGCACATATAAACACTGGGAAGATACATATGTAGGTTTACTGGTGGTTTAGGACAGTAAATAAATGTATGTTCATAATAAGTATAATAAAGTTTGAAATTTGACCAAATCGTATATATACAGTATATATACATACATGTTCGTATGTATGTTTGTCTTTGTGTGTGTGTGTGTGTGTGTGTGTGTGTGTGCGCGTGTGTGTGTGTGCGTGTGTTTGTGTGTGTGTGTGTTCGTGTGTGTTTGTGTGTATTTGTCCTTTGTGAGGACTAAAAACTGGCAAGTTTACTTGTAAATCTGTAGAAGTGGGGACATTTTGCAGGTCCCCACAAGGAAACGTTGTTTATCCGCACCTATTCGTTTTTTAAGAACAAAAAGCAAAAATAGGAAACAGATTTGCTTTTTGGTTTCTGGGGTTAAAGCCAGGGTCAGGTGTGGGTGTGGGTGTTACATTTCTGAAACACAGTGTAACGCGGGTCAACAGAAGGTCCCCAGTAAGGCAGTAATACCGGCGCGTGTGACGCGCGGTCTGCTATAGGCTGTTGAAGGTGAAAGTAAAGAAGGGCAGCCTGGGTGTTTCATGCAAATGGTAGTCAGAAAGAGGAACTGGGCTGAGGCAGGCCTGGAGGAGCGGGCGGAGATGTTCATCTGGCGCTTTTAGCGTCGAAACCTTCTTAATGAATAGTGAAAGAGAACCGGGGGGCTCTTAAGCAGGCGGGGTCTCTTTGGGGGAGACCCGGGGGAAGTGCAGTCTAACGCGGTCAGGAGAACCATTCGGGGTCTTGGAGGGCAGAAAAACAGCACCTGGATTTAAAGAGCGCTTTTGCAGTCACGATCCCACTTCCGCGAAGACCCTCAGCTACTGCGCAGGTATTTGGACCTTGTTGTGCCTTCTGAAGTTCTTCTGATGTCATACTTCATCTCAAGTCCTACTAAACTGTTAATTTGCTCAGTCTACTCAGTATAGCATTATTGCAGCTGTGATCCAGAAATGAAAAATATACTGACTTCTTACTGAAGTCCTACTTCTTCTTAAGTCCTGCTGAAGTCCTACTGAAGTCCTACTTCTTCTCAAGTCCTTCTAAATTGTTAATTAGCTCAGTCTACTCATTATACAATTATCACACATTGAGATCCAGAAATGTAAGAATTAAGAGCCTCTGACGGTCTCTAAAGTCTTGTTCTGTTTTTAAAACGCTCTTTTCATCAGCAAACAGTGATTCTTTAACTGTATTGGTCTGGATTAATGACCTAATAGTGGCCTGCTCTGGGAATTCCCACCCTACAAAGAGACCAGGGAGCTGGAGCCACCCCTGCCCCCCCTGCCCCCACCTGCCTCTGCTCTCTGGTGGGTTTCTGCTCTCTGATGGCCTGGTGACTGTGGGGAATTAAACATGAAGGAAATGAATTGAATACAGAATCTGTATCTGCCCTGACACGCAGTGGTATAGGCTGTCAGAGCCAGTTTGTCAGTGTCTTACCTGTGGGTCTACTTTTGTAAAGTTTGTCTCCCGTGTCCTCTTAAAGAGCCCGTATTCTATTAGTTCTATTAGATTTACATTTCTTTTATGTCCATATTGTCCACTGAAGACGTTTTTTGGTTTTATGAATCCAAAAAGTCATACTTCAATATAACAAGACCATTTTCTAACCGTAAACAGGCTGGTTTTGTTGCTGTGCCTTTAAGACTGGTATATGAGCAGCCATAACATTAAACCTGCCTGATATTGTGTAGGTCCCTTCATGCAGGTTGGGGCATGGACTCCGTAAGACCAGGATGTTAGCAGCAGATCCTTAAAGTTCTGTAAGTTGAGAGATGGGACCTCCATGGATCGGACAAATTCGTCCAGCACTTCTCGATCAGATTAAGTTCTGGGGAATTTGGAGGCCAAGTCAACATCTTGAGCTCTTTGTGATGTTCCTCAAATCGCTCCTGAACAGTGTTTGCAGTGTGGCAGGATGGATTATCCTACATTAAGAGGCCACTGCCATTACGAAATGCTGTTTCCATGGTCTGCAACAAAATTATGGAGCTCCTTGTCAAATTCTCATTAGCATCAATGTCAGGACCCAAAGTTTCCCAGCAGAGCACTGCCCAAAGCATCACCCTGCCTCTGCCAGGTTCCTTTCTTCTCATAGTGCATCCTGGTGCCATCTCCGCACCAGGTAAGTGATGCGCATGCACCCAACCATCCACATGATGTAAAAGAAAGTGTGATTCAGCAGACCCTCTTCCATTGCTCCACGTTCCAGTTCTGGTCCTTACATTCCCATTGTAGGCACTTTCTGTGGTTCTCAGGGGTCCGCATGGGCACTCTGACCGGTCTGTGATGCTCTGTGTGTTCTGACACCTTTCTGTCAGAGCCAGCATCAACTTTATTAGTAGTTTGTGATACAGAAGCTCTTCTGTGGGCTTGGTCCAGACAGGTTAGCTTTCACTCACCACATGCATGGTGGGCACCCATGACCCCGTTGTCCTACCTTGGACTACTTTTGGTAGGTACTGACAACTGCATCCAACAAACACCCCACAACACCTGCTGTTCTGGAGGTGTCCTGACGTTCTAGCCATCATAATTTGGCTCTTTTCGGTCACTCATTTTTCCTGTTTCCCACAACCCGACTTCAAGAACTGAGTGTTCACTCATTCCCTAATCGATTGACAGGTGCCTCTGTCATGAAATAATCGATGTCAATCACTTCACCTGTCAGTGGTTTTCATGTTGTCTCTGGTTGATGGATGGATAACCACTATTTGTGTTACTAGTGAATTACTTAACAGTAAGTTATTTATCTATAGCGTTAATGCTCCAGCATTTTGTGTATGTAGTGTATTGTTTTTCGTATTAGTGTTTTGTGTTTAGAGTTTTTATTGGATTACTTTGACTTTATATTTTATGTTGTTTTCATCTCTGTGTCTCTGTGTCTCTGTGTGTCTGTGCAAGTTTTCTGACTCTGATAAATATGATTTGATAGAATGAGAAGAGAATGTATAGAACCTTCTCACAGACGATTCGAAGTGTTCAGCAGAAAATTCAGACTTCACTCCTCTTCTCTGTGCTTGGCAGTCTACTGAAGGAACATTGCTGAGACATGGAAGACTGGAATTTAAGTGTGGAGGTGCTGGGAGACATAGCGCTGAGCAGACTTGCAGAGATGTTGGATAATTCTAAATGTGGTTGGAGGCAACTGGCAGAAGCAGTAAAGGAGCAGCCACAGTTCCGCTACAGGTAAGATGTCCTTTGGTGTATTAAAAGGGGAATTCTACTAATTATTCCGAATTACTGCACAATTTTACTGCAGAGGTTTTGGGAGAGTTGGTGGCTTAGTGGTTGCGGAGTTGCTCCTGCATTCGGAAGGTTATGGGTTTGAATCCCAGGGCTGCTAGTGGCACCACTGAGATACCTGTGAGTAAGGTACTGTCCCCACACACTGCTCCTCGGGTGCTGGGTTCCTGGCTATCCGCTGCTTCACTTAGTGAATGGGTTAAACACAGAGAATGAATTTCACACTGTGTGCTGACACAGTGGTCACCTAAAAAAAGTATTATCGAAGAGTCTTATTCTGAATGTTTCCGTGTGCAGTGAGAAGGAGCTGACCAGCTGCTCCCTCCAGGTGCTCAGTGCCAAAGGGAGCCCGGGCCGGTACCTGCTGGCCCTGCTCTCCGACCGCCACTGCTCCATCCCCTTCCTGCTGCAGTGCCTCCGAAAGATCGAGCACCACGAAGCCGTGAACTTCCTCACCACATGCGGTACGCACACTTGTTTTAGAAACCATTGGAGAGTGTTGCGGAAGTCGTTTATGGGTCAATTTAATTGGAAAACGTATATAAGGCAGTTTGATGTATGTTTATAAACACGTTGCAGAATCATAAAACTTTTTTGCTTATGTTATGCCTGCACAGACACACAGAGACACAGAGCCAAGAACAATAGAAAATATAAAGTCTAAATAAATTCAATAAAATTGCAGAAATACTCTGTGCTATATACGCAAATGCTGGAGGTTTAATGCTACACATAAGTAACTTACTAGTGATTTACTAGTAACACAAATGGTAGGAGTAGATAAATAATATTAAAATAAGTAGTGATATTTCACATGGTAAGGCTAGCGCACATAATAATAGTAAGATATTTCACATAATAATAATAATAAGAAGAAGATATTTTACATAATGATAATATGATATTGCACATAATGATAATAAGAAATTTCACATAATGATAATAAGATATTGCACACAATGATAATAAGAAATTGCACTTGAAAAAATGATTTAGCACCCAGTAAGAAAAATGCACATGGTATTGCACCTGGTAAGACTACTGAATTCAAGATATACCTTTCACTCCCTGTCCCCACAGTCCGTATATAGATCAAATGTGCTGTTTTGAATGTTTTTGGGACGTCATGGAAACCACACATTTACATATGACCTCCTATCAAGATGTAGCCCATCCAATCACACGAACATTATAAAGAGCATGTCAGGACTGCCATTTACGTTTATCAGAATTAAAAGGCACAGTTACAAAAAACAGCCCTTTTAATAATAAGGGACTTTATAATAATCATTTTTTTATTAATACTAAGTTAATTTTAAGAGTAGTTGTAAATGATAACCTTCAGGGATGCGAGAACATTGGGTGTAATCCCACGGGTGTTTATTGTGGCTTTGCTATATATTCAATAGTTTATGCGTACTTATTTAATTATATAATTAATTAAACTGTAGTCAAATTTATTACACTTACATTATGTTTACAGTGATAGATTCGACTTTCTTCTGTTAAAAAAAATGGCAAAGGATGGTGTAAAACATTATTTTTTTCAAATGATAATAAAACTTTTATCTTTTTATCTATGGTATGAATTTTGGACTTTCGACAAAATGTTGCTATTTGCTTCAATGGGCAAGATTTTAAAAATAACGAAATTAAATAGAGGAAGAATCGTTTGGTGTAAACACGTAGAGGGTTTAACATGTCATAGAAATAAAGAAAAAATGCATCATAACAGAAATCAATGTGTAAAAAATGTGTAAAGTGTGAAGACACAGGAACATGCAAACTGTTTCTTGTACTAAATTGTGTATTGTCCTGTAAATAAGTGTGTATGTGTCTGTTGTAGTGTTGGTGCCCATAGAGATCATGGTGCAGCCGCAGGCCGTGCAGGTGCCGGAGGGAAGCTGTGTGATGCTGAGCTGCAGGGCAGTGGGTCCTCTGGGCCTGAACTACCAGTGGTTCAAACGGGAAGATGAGGTCAGCTGAAAAAAAACAAAACGCTGCACTCAGGATGTGGCTTTAGAGGTTCATAACAAAATGAACAGTTTCAGAGAATAGGAAATGACCTCAGTATGACAATAATAGTACTTACAGGTGACTGTGGCAGATCTAACAGAGCAGAAAGTTTATAAACTGACTTGTGGCAAAGATGGTGTTCTGTGGCGGTGCCACATTTTAAACCACTAAGCTCCTCTGATTGCATATATATATATATATATATAAAAAAGAAACTGGAAACTGATATACTGGTATAGTGACTTACATTACTGTATGCTGGCCAAAAGTAAGTGGACATACATCCTAATTAGTGAGGTGTGTCCACATTCTTTTGGCCAGTGTACATTGTATGCAGTAACGTAGGTCAATCTGTAACTGTGCCTGTATATCGGTTTCCCTCTCACATGCAAAGGTTGTCTTTTATTTATAGTTCTTAATGTTCATTTTAAGACTAAGGAAAGACATTTGTTTGTGATGATGGATTTGTGTTTAGACAAAAAACTTAAATTAGAGTTTAATATGACTTTTATAAATGTTTTGTGTGCAGGTGTTGGGTGGAAATACATCAAATTTGATTCTGAATTCCGTCGGACCGGCCCAGGAGGGTCATTACATCTGCCGCGTTAACGCCGGGCCCAAGTGTGCGTTCAGCAAATGGGCCCACGTGCGCCTGGTCTGCTCCGCTGGAGCCGGTAACCTGCTTGAATACTTCACTCAGAGCTGACGAGTCCAAAATGATCTTACGCTGAAAAAAGAAATGCACTGCACTTACCTGATTCTAATATTATACAGTACTATGCAAAAGTCTTAAGCACAGTTGAATGATATTTAAAAGCTTTTTACTATTGGTCAGTAGTGTTGCATTAGTGTTAAAACAATAATCACTAATAAACACAAGTAACATTAACAGTTAACAGTAGTTTTATGTTTGGCAAAGTGTCCTCTTATCCATTAACAGGCCTCTTTCCTCATAGAAGCCCAGTATTACTAGGAGCTCCATCAAATACCTCGGTCAAGTCTTTTTACTTTATTAGATTAAACTAGATGTGTTTCTTATGAAATTTTATAAATCCACACAATGACTGGAGGCATCGAGTAGAAATCTGGAACAAAACCTATGTCCTTCTAACCAGCACACAAAATATCAACTACTTTTTAGAAAAGAAATCTTGATCCTTTTTACTGCTGTCTTGTTTGTTTGCATCTATTCGAATGTTCACATGTGTTTTGCTGGCAGAAGGAAACCCACTGCTGATACAAATGGCTTCAAAGTAATTGCACAGTCTTTTGCATGATACTGTATATTACATCAACAAAATGATACAGAAACTCAAAAAAGGATATTTTTATTCACATGGTGTGCACATGCCTCACTTTTTTCACTGGATTAGAGAGTCCGTCTCATATCCACGACGACTGATGGAGTGTTTGTGATTGTGTTGCAGGCTCTGGTGTGATGTTCCCCTCCTCGGCGATTGGCCTGTGTATAACTCAGCAACCCCGGTCTCAGACGCTGTCAGAAGGAGACACACTGAACCTGGAATGTGGCGCTCAGGCCAACCCACCTCCTCGGTTTCAGTGGTACCACAACAAACAGCCGCTGGCAAATACTAGCATATTAAAGGTGTTGCACGTAATCCATCATGATTTTTAACTTCTAGATATATGTATTATGTAAAAGAATATGCTTATAAAATACACATATTCTATAAAAAAATGATTATATATTTTTAATAATCGTATTTAATATTGGGCCCCACCGTGGTGCAGTGGGTAGCACTGTTGCCTCACACCTCCAGGGTTGGCATGTTCTCCTTGTGGTGGTGTGGATTTCCACTGGGGTCTCCAGTTTCTTCCACAGTCCAAGCACTTGAGTGTCAGGTGAATTGGGGATTCTAAATTGACCATAGGTGTGTGTGTGTGTCTGTGTGTGTGTGTGTGTGTGTGTGTGTGTGTGTGTGTGTGTCCTGTGGTGGGCTGACACCCCACCCAGGGTGAGTCCCTGCCTCGTGCCCGTAGACCCGGGATGGGCTCCAGGTACCCGCGACCCTTGTAGGAATTAAGCAGTTGCAGAAAATGAATGGGTATTTAATATTAGTTGTGCCAATGTTCCTATTTATTTTTCGTTTTTATGTTTTATGCTGTTTAGAAGTGCCTGTTTGGACATTTTATGCTTAATGCATGATAAGAAATGGCCCGAAAGTCATTTAATGTTAATTCAATTTGTTAGTAGTTGAAAAAAAAGAGATGTTTTTGATTATTGTGTAAAGTTATCATTTTCAAGATATGGATTAGTATTCGTATGCACTTTGCTGGATGGTGTAAAATATCCTTATACGTCACAGGCCAGTCTAACACGAGCACATTATTCAAAAACGCTGGTTTGTGATGTTTCCAGATTCCTTGTGTGACAACAGCAGACCGAGGAATCTACACCTGCATGGTCTACAACCTCTATCACGAGCTATGGAGTGACCATGTCCAAGTAGAAATAGGTAAGAGTTTAGGTGAAAGCAGATTTATATTTCTGAGTGAAAAGGTGATTAAGGAAATTTTGTGTGGGAATTTTATTGCATGTAAAGTTCGTAAGAAAGCCTGAACCGAACACCTGCTACATGCACTTTCAATGTACTTCAATGTGCGAAACTTCTTACCCCAACATGTTACTTTTGGCTTTTTTCCACTGGCACAAGGAACTGTGCCACACTGTGAACAAATGTTTTTCCATTACAAATAAAGAGACCTGAACCCGAGCCGAACCCGAGCTGCTCGACGGCGGGGCTGAAAGCAAGCGGCAGCCAAGCTGACTGCATCACTGTTTTCTGTTTGTGCTGAAGATACATTTCAGTGAGAGTTTTGTATGACATTAACAAATTTATCTTTGTATCTGGGTTGGTGTGTTTGATGGTGTATGTGAAGGTGTGTAGATGTATGGTGGTGTGTGTGAAGGTGTGTAGATGTATGATGGTGTGTATGATGGTGTGTGTGTGAAGGTGTGTATATGTATGAAGGTGTGTATGATGGTGTGTGTGAAGGTGTGTAGATATATGATGGTGTGTATGAAAGTGTGTAGATGTATGATGGTGTGTGTGAAGGTGTGTAGATGTATGATGGTGTGTGTGAAGGTGTGTAAATGGACGATGGTGTGTGTGGAGGTGTGTAGATGTATGATGGTGTGTGTGAAGGTGTGTAGATATACGATAGTGTGTATGAAAGTGTGTAGATGTATGATGGTGTGTGTGAAGGTGTGTAGATGTACGATGGTGTGTGTGAAGGTGTATAGATGTATGATGGTGTGTGTGCAGGTATATATATGTATGATCGTGTGGGT
>JBBJLS010000039.1:4533913-4554067 GCA_037577275.1 Bryconaethiops microstoma | reverse complement strand
ATATTTATATATAATAAGTGGAATAGAATACAGTAAATCCCTGACTATCACAGGGTTTATACTAGCACCCGCGTATGGTGAAAAACCCCAAAGTTATACCCCCAAATATGCTCCCAAAACACTTTAATTTCATTTTAAAAGGTAAACCTGTATTCATACTGTACAATTTACACTGAACTGCTGTCTGCTAGAATGTAAAATACTGATGTTACCCTTGTGCAGACTGCACTGTAATTCATGCACGGGTGTTTTCTTTGGTATAAGCAGGGTAAATACAGTAATAAATTCATTTAATTTACAATAATAAAAATACAGGGCTTTAAGAAGAACAAAACAGATGCCACAGATGTCAAAGGGCAGCAGCCAATCAGCAGCAAGGAAAAATAAATAGCGTTCTTGCACTGGCTACCTTCAAACCTAGCCACCTCTGAGTACAACGACATTTCACCATCCCAAGACCTGCTTTCTTTGTGTTCCCTGGACAGTACCAAAAAAATGTAGTTATATTTTATATGAAAGTGTAGCTCAATTTACGTTAATATGTATGTTATAAAATTTGTTAATTTGTCTTAATAATTTAGCATTAAAATACATGAAAAATGATATATTGCCACAAAAAAAGTTGTGGCGTCCGGGCCTCGTCCACCATGCCCCCAAGTCTTCATGCTGGGTTGTTTATGTTTGGGAGTGGCATAAACAACACGGCACAAGGACGAGGGGGCATGGCGAATGAGGCCTGGATGTCACAAAAGTAAAAGAAATGCGGACACCTGCGGTTTCCGCAAACAATTATCAGTTCTCAGAAAATATCTGCGAGAGACTGAAGCCGCCACTGCTGATCTATGTATAAACAGGGATTTACTTTACATATAATTTATACATATATACAGAAAGATAAACATGTAATAAAATAATTGTAAAATATTTATTCATTATAGTAAAATAAACATTCAATAAATGACTGATAATAGTGAGCAGTTTTAAAGTACAGCTGGTAGCGTAAACAGGCACAACGTAAACTACCCTAGTGTAAACAGTAAGAGTAATGGATGAGTAATGCAGATATATAGGGCAATGTGGGCATAAAGTAAAGTGTCTGATGCCAGTAATGCAGACACCAGTTAATGTTCTGTCCAAGCAGTTAATGTGTTAATGTGAGGGGTTCAGTATCCCAATTACTTGGGGGAAGAGCTGTCTCTGAACCTGCTAGTACTGGCCTGAATGCTCAAAAGTTCTGTGGTTTGGATGGCTGGATTCAGTAAGGATCCGCTGTGCAGCATTGGCAGCTAAATCCCGATGATGCACTATGCTGACCTGACCACCCTCTGCAGAGCGTTGTGTTCAAGGGTGGTTCAGCTGTTGCGCCACGCCAAGATGCTTCCAGTAAAGATACTCTCTGTAGTACACCAGTAGAAGCTGGGGAGCATGGTCTTGGTCTTGCTGATGTCAGAGTTCTATATCAGAGTTCTCACCTCAACTCTGTATGCAGACTGTATCCATAATGTGTTCAGTAAATATAGCTAACCAGCAAATAATGGACCACTGGAGACCGCTTTACAAACACGAACGTCTTTACTTGCAGAATTTCACTTGTTATTACATAGCATCTCTCGTACCGCCCACAAACACATCACGTCACGTCATTCAAGTATTATGGGAAATGTAGTTACTCTACTGAACTTCAACACCCTTTCACGTTATCAATGTCAAATAACTCATTATGTAACTCAATTAACTCCATATATGCATAATGTCAGTAATAAGCAAATCATATTTTAAACCCAGTAATTAAATTTCTCACTTTGAGTGCCTTAACAATAACATAACATTTTAATTAACCAATGTTATAACATCCCCTCCCCCGGCGATGAATCACGGTTCATTCCCCAGTTCGTTCAATCTCTAAAGGATACAACAGTTGAACTGGTCTTCTCAGTAAAGTCCCAGATGATGTGTGGACTGCACAGGACCTCACTTTCCCATCACGACCTGGAAACAGTTCCTCTACTCTTCCTAGCTTCCAAGTCTGTTGTGGCATCTCCCAGGAGGACGATGTCTCCCACTTTCAATGGGGTAGGCTTTATCGTGCCACAGCGATGAGCTGACTGTAGGTCCAAAAGATAGTCCTTACGCCAGCTGGTCCAGAAATTTGTCGTGAGCCGTTGCCTGTATTGCCATCTCATAGTCATCTTCTCCCTGTTCAGGGTTGCGTTCCCACCATGAGTTGGAAGCTGCTTGGGTGGCAGAGAGGTGAGTCTTTCCCCACAAGGAAATGAGCGGGTGTCAGTGGCGGCAGGTCATCCAGGTCATTGCTGACAAAGGTAAGTGGCCTGGAGTTCACTGTGGCCTCCACCTCTGTCAGGATGGCGGTCTGTTCTTCAAAGCTGAGGGAAGCACGTCCCAAGACCCTTTTCAGACTGGTTTTCACTGATCTGATAAGTTGTTCCCAGAAACCACCCCACCAGGTGGCTCATTCAGCAATGAATCGCCAGCTTATACCCCTCTCAGAGAAGTTCTCCAGCATTTGCTGATCCTTGATGCTTTTCCACAGCTCTTTCAGGTCTTGATCTGCACGCTTAAAAGTCTTTGCATTGTCTGAATATATCACTTTAAATAGCCCCCTTCTCGCAATGAATCTTTTCAGAGCCAATAGGCAATGCTCTGTTGACTGACTGGAGACGAGCTCCAGATGAACTGCTCTGGTCACTGCACAGGTGAATAATGCAATATAGGCCTTACTAAGTGCATTGTTAGTCTTCATATAAAGTGGCCCAGCAAAATCCACACTTGTGACTTCAAATGGAGGGGATTCTGTGATTCTGTCACGGGGCAATGGAGCACTAGCCTGTTGCACAGGCTTCGCTTTGAATCTTCTGCACACATGACACCTTGACAGAACACTCTTTACCAACTGTCTCCCTCTCATTATCCAGTGTGTCTCTCTTATCTGCACTAGTGTGTCCTGCACACCTGCATGCATCAGGTTCTCATGGCTGTACTGAAAGAACAGTTAACAGTATCTGTTCTTTGCAGGCAAGATTCACGGGTGCTGCTGTCTGAAGTTAAAGTCTGATTGCTGCAACCTGCCTTCAACACAAATCAATCCATCCTCATCCAGGAATGGCCTTAGGATGGGTGGGGTGTGGCCAGCAACAGCTTATTTGCATAAAAGTGACAGAGCCCTTAAACGGCTCGTTTTGAAAGGGACTGAAACTGTCAAGAATAAAGCTGGTGAATCTCTTTATGTGAGAGTGATTTTGTGCAAAGAACTTCATGAATGTTTTGTATAGCCCATAGACCTATTATAGTTTTGCATAATATGTCCTCTTTAATACAATAAAACTACTGAGATATATTTGCTGCTCTGTTTAATTATTAAATAATGGTCTAGAATAAATTCCCATATGAAACTCCTATATGAAATTTTATAAATACATTACTTATAACTGTGCATTTTCTTAATAGTAAAATTGCAATTGTAACAGTATTAAGGTTCCTATATGAATCCTGTAGAAACCTCTACTGTATTGATATGGACAAAAATTATTTATGTAAGAGTTACCTTTATTTTATAAAAGTTTATCAGAGGTCATTTCCTCTTCATTGTTAATGTAAATGTAGTATAATGAAGTAATGATCATATGTCCATGGTTCATGATCTGAAGTGGGGTGGATTTAAATGAAATATTGAGTTTGTAATTTTGCCATGCCACAGATGCCAAAAAATAAAAGGGAGGAAATGAGAGACATTTTAGAGCCAACGGTGAGGATGAGTTCCAACCACATGCAAATCAGGTATTTTTACATTCTAAAATTATTCTTCTGTTGTTACCTTTAACATGTCCACAGAACGTCTGCAGTGTCCACTGTGTTTGGAATGATGATTAAATATAATTATTGTGGTCAGGTGTGTTATTTTAATAATTAATCCCTAAATAAATATGGGGCATGATGGTTTGCTCACAATTACATGTCAGTTAATCAGTTAGAAATTCAAACATTCAGGACGGAATCATTTCATCATGGCTCAATTTAACATATTAGGCAGAAAGATAAAAAAAACTTTTTATTTTTGTGTATTTTTCTTCCAAAATGTAAAAGTCAGCAAAAAAAATATACAAACAGTAAAATCAATGAAAAGCCATATTTGAGTGTTCTCTGTAAAAGATATTAACTTATTTTGACTTGGATAATAAACAAAACATGTTTAATGCTGATCAGATTAAAATGTACATTTGCTCTTATCTGTAATTTATTAAAGAAAGTTGACTCAAGTTTAGAATTGTTTACTGTTTACATTTTAGTGATTCTAATCCAAGAAGAGAAAAAAACAATTGTGAATACATTTAGCAATAACTCACCTTTCTGATGACAGAATCCATTAGTGAAAGAGGTTCAGCAACACAAAACGACTAATAGTTATTAGTCGTTAGGATTATTCAGGATCATGTACATGGACACCACTGAAAACTTTCGGTGATGAAACAATATTACGTGAGATGTTTTTTTTTCTGTGTCACTCAGCTTTGCAATTCAAATTATAGGTGAACTTTGTGGAATATAAACACTGACAGTACAATGCAACTTCCTGAGTTGTCCTATATACAATGTGATTCCAAGGAATAAAATACATGAATGAATACATAAAAACTTGGCACTACCACTAGAGGTCACTCACACACAGGTGTACAAAAAGTAGGTATGGACGCACTAAGATAATAACTAAGATATATCCATGTATTAAGCCAAATGGTAGATATAGATATGTTGAGATTTTACATGTATGTATACAAGCAATACAGCACTTAGCTTTGATCACTGAAATCATGTAAGTTTATTTTTTATATGGGCATTTTGTTTGTGTGTGTTTGTGTGTTTTAATATTCACAAAACTGTTGAGTACCTTCCTGAAAGGACTTGAAATTCTGTGTGTGTGTGTGTGTGTGTGTGTGTCTGTCTGTCTGTCTGTTTGTATTTGTACATATGCTTTGCATGAAAAGTTTCTTTTTAATACAGAAAGTTTTCAGAATCCATCAAGTTGTTCTTAATTTATGTGCAAGACTCATCGTAAAACTGATTAAAATCATATTTTCTATAAACAGTCTACACACAATACTCCACTATGACAAAGCAAAAACAGATATTTATTAATTTATTACAATTAAAAAACTGAATTATATCACATTTACATTAGTACACTTGATTGGACTCCACGTGTTCCAAGCTGCATGTATTGGACATAATTAAGAAAAGCACACACCTGCCCTTATAAGGTCTCTCAGTTGATGGGGTACGGCGCTGTGAAAACCAAGCCTTAAGGTCCAGAGAATTGTCAGCTGACTTTTTTTCTGCAGCATTAAAGGTTCCCAAGAACACAATATAATTCTCAAATGAAAGAGATTTGGAACCACCCACAGTCTTCCTAGATCTGACCGCTCACACAGACTGAGTGATCGGGGACGAAGGACCTTGGTCAGGCAGGTTACCAAGAAACTGATGGTCACTCTGAGTGAGATTCAGAGATCTTTTGTGCGGCCTGTATGGTAGATTGGCCAGGCGGAAGCCGTTTCTCACTGAAGAGCACATGAGCGCCCACTGGGAGTTTACCAAACAGCACCTTAAGGAATCTCTGACTATGACTAGCAAAATTCTCTGGTCTGATGAAAGATTGAACTATTTGGCCACAATTCCCAACGACATGCGTGGAGGAAAGCAGGCGCTGAGCATAACCTGATTTTAATACCATCCCTACAGTCAAACAAGGTGGTGGCAGCATCACGCTGTGGGGATGTTTTGCTGTGACAGGGACTGGGAGACTAGTCAGGATAAAGGGAAAGACAGATGAAGAAAAATATACAGCAATCTTGAGGGAACACCTATTCCAGAGTGCTCTGTAACTCAGGCTGGAGCGAAGGTTTGCTTTCGAACAGGACAAAGACCCAAAGAATACCACGAAGAAAACAAAGGAATGGCTTCAGGAAAACTCTGTGAAAGTCCTGGCCCAGCCAGAGTCTGGACCTGAACCTTACAAAACATGTCTGGAAAGACCTGCAAATGGCTATGCACAGACGTTTCCCATCCAACCTGGTTGAGCTTGATAGATTCTGGCAAGCAGATTGGCATCAAATTCCAAAGGAAAAGGTGTGCCAAGCTTGTAGGGCCATTTCCAAAAAGACTCGAGGCTGGCATTGCTGCCAAAGGTGCTGTAACCAAGTACTAGGTGAAGAGTTTAAATGGGATATTTCAGATTTTTATTTTGAATAAATTAACAAAATACTGGATACACCTGTTTTTGGAGTATTACGTGTAGACAGATTATAGAAAATATGAAGTTAAACCATTTTAGAATGAGTCTTAGACATAACAAAATGAGGACAACTTGAATGGGTCCGAAATCTTTGCATATGCACTGGACATGTGAGGCATATTAATACTGCATGTAGGCAAAAGTATGACACAAATGGGGCTTAATATTACAAAGAGGTCTCTCATTCTCTCTCATTCTCACACTCAATTCCTGTTTTCAGAACTCTGTCAGCAGCCTGAGTGCCCCCTGCAACCTGTGCTTTTGAAATCCAGTACAGTTATTCACAAATAACATTAAAAACTGTAAGTGTTAAAATAACATATCTTGCCTACAGGAACCCAAACTTAAATGTTCAACTTTTTTTTCCTTCCACCCTGCTTGATTGATTTTTGGGCAAATAATATCTTACAATCAGAGACGAGCTGAGTAGTGTAGAGCTGCATTGTTACTTCAGCAAAACAATCAATTAAAAGTAAAAGTGATTTTCCACTAACCGACTTCACACTTAAGGTGACACCATAGAAGAACTAAGAAAAATGAACAGGTCTTGAAAGAACCATTTTTGTAAATGAATGTATGAGCCTGAAGAACAGTCAAGTTTTAAGAACATCCATATAATGTAATGTAAATCTTTCTATTGGAGAAACACTCATATTGGTATAAAACCTTTTGTGTCACCTTTTTGAGCGCATAAATAAATACTGAGCTCCCTAGAGAATGTCAGCATCTGTCAACAAGGATAGAGGTATGATCAGTTGTAAAGCAACTCACAAACAAAAAGTTCATTTTGTCCAAACATGCTTCAATATAACCCATGAAAATACTCAGGAAAGTACACAAATTCATCACCCTTCGGTGCATTGAACTGGAAATGTTCCTGATTTCTGACCTTCTCTGCTTCTAAACTAAATACATTTTAGTTTGAGTTACGCTGCTCCTCAGTGCAACATTTTAAATCAAACAATTTAAATGTTATTTAAAGTGCACTTTCCAGACTTTAAATTAAAGTCATGCCATTTCATGCCACTTTCATAAATGTACAACCATGTAGTTCCATCATGTAGAATGGTGGAACTACGTGGTTCTACAAAGTAATGGTAGGTACATTAAAGCAGTCATGTTTACCACTTTGTTGCATATCCTTTGAAAGCAATGACTGCTTGAAGTTGGCGACAGATAGACGTCACTATGTGCAGAGTATCTTCTCTGGTGATGCTCTGCCAAGCCTCTACTGCCGCCACCTTCAACTCCTGCTTGTTCTGGGGACTTGTCCCTTTAAGTTTTTTCTTCAGCATATGGAAGTCATGCTCAGTTGGATTTAAATCAGGTGACTGCCGTTTCCATTTTTTTAGCTCTCTGTTGCCTTAGCAGTACGTTTGAGCGAATTATCTTGTTGCAGCATGACAAGTGAGTTTGCAGGCATTTACTGGAACTTGAGCAGATAAGATGTTTCTATACACCTCAGATCTCATTGTGCAACTGCCATCAGCAGTTACTTCATCAATAAAGATAAGTATGGCTGTACCTGTGGCAGCCATACATGCCCAAACCATAACACCCCACAACCATGTTTAACAGATGAGCTGGTATGCTTCTGGATCTTGGGCAGTCTTTACACTTTCTTCTTCTTCACTCTCTTACGGGTTAATCTTGATCTCGTCAGTCCGTAACACCTTTTTCCAGAATTCTGCAGGCTCCTTTTAAGTACTTTTTCACAAAATGTAATCTGGCCATTCTGTTTTTGTGACTAAAGAGTGGTTTGCATCTTGCAGTGTAGCCTCTGTATTTCTGTTCATTAATAGTAGTCTCTGACAAAGACACACCTGCCTCCTGAAGACTGTCTGATCTGTTGGTCAGGCGGTTCACGATTTCTCTTTAACAAAGTGAGGATTCTATTGCCTTCAGCAATGGAGGTATTCCTTGGCCTACCAGTCCCTTTCCGATTATAGAGCTCGTCAGTGCATGCTTTCTTCTTAATGATACTTTAGACAGTTGATTTTGGTCATTGTAAGGTTGGTAATCCCCCCCCCCCCAAGTTCTACCGCCCCCTCCCCCACACTTTTACAGCAAAAATGTGAGCGATTAATTTATTTAATTAATCAGAGAGCTCGAAATTAATTAGAATTTTTAATCACTTTACATTAGTATTAAAAAGTGTAGTAGTTCCTACATGGTAGAACTGAAATGTGTGAAAATGACTTTAACTTAAAGTCTGAATTGTTTGATTTAATTTGTCGCAAACATTATGCAGGGCACTGTATGTCCTTCTACACTTTTAGGTAAAGGGTTCTTCAGATTCTAGTGATGAACTGAATGAGCAGTGCAATGTGAACAGGATGAGCGGGGGTCTTGTTTGAGGAGTGTGGTGGGGGGTTGTGGGCTATTTTCTTGACCCACATCCGCTCCCTGCCTCTCCTCCCCCTCCCCCTCCTCCTCCTCCGGGGCTTCGTGACAGGGACGCTGGGAGCGCTACTTTTACGCACGGGCTCCTGAGAGGGAGCGAAAGGATCCGGGACTCCCAGGCTGTCATTCTCGCTGCAGATGATCCTTGGGACGAGCGGAAAGCTGGAAGGAGCGCACGGAAGGAAAGCGTGTCTTCTAAACGCACCAGAGAAGTTGTCATTGGAAAGCCAAGGCGATCCGCTGCGACACATGTCCGCTGGAAGCGCCTGCACGCTCCCACTGCTGGTCCGGTGAAGCCCTCACTTCACCAGCTCCTGACCGGCACCATGGCGTAACTAACTGCCCGTGGACCGTTTGAGCGAAACTAGGTTGTGGGTTGTGGCCATCCGTGCGCCTTTCGTGAAGGGGGGTGTGGGAGGGAGTCATAAACACGGCGTGGACACACCCGCGGGCTACGAGACCCAACAGCAGGCAAACTTGGACCTCGTCGAGTTTTGGTACAACCCCTCTCAACTACTTAGCACCCCTCGCCCGCACTGGCACCAGCACTGTGAGTGACAGCTCGCATGGGAGAGGGAGCTCCGAGAGAAGATGAGCCATTTCCACACTGGAGGACGCTGAAGGCTGCTGGTGATCTGGTGCTTTGACGGCTGTGTGCAGTTGCATGTGTCACACCCATCTGCAAGAAGTTTCAAGGGAGGTTCCTCGCCAGAGCTGAACGTTTGAGCCTGGTTCGTTGGCCAAGGTGCTGAGCCCAGCTGAAGATGGCACCGTCCTGGCACGACTGGCTCACCGGCCTGTGGAGATGGACACTGGTTCCCTCGCTTCTGGTTCTCTTTCTCAGTGGGACGCAGACTCTTGGAGATGAAGATGGCTTCAACGCAGAGGTAACTAGTTTTATTCAGGTTTTAGATGTAGCAGACTTCGAAAACCGCAAAGTCTTCAAAGTCACAAAGTCTGGCATTCAGGCCTTTATTATAAACCTTATAAATAAACAGTTTCTTAGAAAATTAACTGGAATAACTGAGTATATGCCTGTAAGTTAAAAGAGAAAACATTTTTGAAAACAGTAGTTGTGCATGTGCTTACACATTAAGTGGAAGCATGAACTGACTACCTGGAAAGAAGGTACAATCTTGGGCTGTGTGCTTGTGTGAGAGAGGGTGAATGGACTTTGTCCCCAGCTGCACTCATTGAGCTTAGTTTGTTGACCATGTTGCTTAGGTGTGCGGCTCAGTTGCTCACAGGTCTTTCTCACTCAGGTTAATGTGTGTGTGTGTGTGTGTGCCTGGGTGTTTTATTTTCAGTGCTTTTAAACCAGGGGGACTCTTCTCTCTTCAGCCATGGGTTTAGTGATTTACTGTGCTTTCTGTGATTTGTATTACCATACAAACTCCATGGAGGGGCTTTTCGATTATTACAGAGTGGACCTCACAATGTTGTGATCAGATACTGTTTGAATATCCTGTTACCATGAGCAGGATTGGCTTCTGAATAGGTGTCATTTCAATATGTCCTACACTTTCAAGGAAATTTTTCTTCAGGGGTTCTTTACAAGTTGTTTATACGTGAAAATCAGGAGGAACATTTACATGTTTAATTATGAAAATAGCGTGTTATTTTAGTTATACAGTGGTCTACAAAGTTATAGTAATCAGTTTCTGTACTATCTATGACATTTCTTATTGTTGTTGTTGTTGTTGTTGTTGTTGTTGTTGTTGTTGTTGTTGTTGTTGTTGTTGTTGTTGTTAAACACTCAGAATCAGAATCAGAAAACTTTATTTATCCCGGAGGAAATTGTTTGATAAACTCACTGATAAATCTGTTGTATCTGTACTTTTAATGGGTTAAAATGGTGTAAAACTTGAGAGGGCACAAATTTTTTTTTTTTCCTGATACGACACTGAAACCCTCAGTATCAGCCAATACTGATACCAATTCAGTTGTCTTTAAGCTATTTTAATTGAAGCGCTTAATTTAAGATAAGCATCTAAAAATCCACTCATGACATCACACAACATGACATCACACAGTGTGAGTGTGGGCCTTCAGCCTGGATCTGTTACAGGATTGTATTGTATTCATTTTTTGTTTTTTCACCTCCAACATCAGATCCGGCATTTTCTGCTGATACCAGCCCTGCCATGGTCTTTTCAAGTTTGTCTGCTCTTTTTTCTGTTTTGCATACATTATCCAAAATGGATTTTTCATTGTTAGAATTTATAGTGACCGCATATTGACCACAGGAAGGCTCAGCAGCTGTAGGTGTGAGTTCCTCATGATGTGGGTGTGTGAAGCATGGGTTTGTTCATGGTATACCACCCTGGGCATAAGAGGCCTACTGTGGTCGGCTCCCTGTCATTAGTGGCCTGGCACAACCGACAAGAATACACAACATAGTCTCTCTGAACTCCCACGAGTGCGCAGCTGAAATGGCTTCAGTTAGACGTTGTAAAGAAACTTTTATTTTCTGAAAGAAGATCTCAAGCACCTTTAAGGGCTAGATTTCTCTGTTGTGTTTTAGCAAAGTGTCAACAGCAGCATTTCAGCTCATCCCATATGCAGATTCATGATGAAAGCCAGGTTTGATTTGAAGCAGTCAGCGATGAAGGATGACTCAAATAGTGACTTGCATCATCTCTTGTAATTTCCCCCTATTTAGAACCTTGTATGGCCGTACTTCCTGTGGCGAAGGCTATTTAATGTGTAAAGGGTGTTTGGAAGTTATTGTTTTTTTTCTTTTTTCAGAGGAAGTGAAAGAAACCTACTAACACTGGGACTTTTTCTCAGCCATGTGGGTGCATCTCTTTGTCTGAAGATTTGTTTAACACTGTCTGGGCTGCTCACACACTTGAACTGACGACTGCATCCGCCAGCCTGCCTCCTACCCATCGTAGGTGATGCTTGAGTCATACGAGACTTGCACTTAGTTACCATCTTTGGAGTTCATCTAGCTGCCTGCAATTACATGTAAAGTATCGCGTTGAGGAGATGTTTTGGGTGCCTTCTATTTTCAGTACCCGTGTTTCTGCTGCTGACCAACCGTGGAAAACTTTTGAGTGTGCTGTCAAAACAATAAACATAAAAATTGAAATAATGAAGGCAGGTTTGCACAGGTCGCAGGTTTTCTCAGCAGCACCAAAAGTCAGCAGACAAGTCAAGTCTATGCATGCCACAGTGTTTGTGTGTGAGTGAGTTTATGTGTGTAAGCCTGCCTGTCCTTAGCATTGTGTGTCAGGGAGGGCAGGATTAACTCCTGTCACTGGGGGTCTTAAAGGAGTGCCTGTTTACTAAAGCGCTCTATTAATGGCCATTTGGCTCTGCTTACTAAACAAACACACTGTGGAACCTGACTGGTTCTCCTGACAATGCCTGACAGGTTAGGCTTTCAGACATGGCTGAAATCAATCAGCAGGTTAAGCTGCTCCACATTGTCAAGCTCATACAAAACATGGGGATCACACCAATCATTAGGCTCTGCTGTTTAGTTAGGGTGACCTAATTTAATTATTTTAGTGCAAATTGCTTTTTAGAGCACATACATCATGGAAAAAAACACGTATTTATTTATTACATTATTAAAAATAAAAGGTTAATAACAAACACAAATGACTTAAGTTTCAAAATATACCATTTACCCTTTTACTCTGCCTGCACAGTCCATATATAGCGGCTAGCATGAAAATACAGACTGCTGAATTAATTGTTTTTGTGATGTCATGATAAACAGTGGGTTTATATATGTCTGTCTTTTAAGCTTACAGCAGTTTAGCACACTCATGTTAAAGTTATGAGAAGTGTTTTGCCTGGGGCTTTGAAGGAGGAACAAAAAAAGGACAGCCATTTAAGCGCATCAGTCTTAAAGGCACAGTAACAAAAACTGTTTAATTCAATGGGATATAGAGTTGGAAAGTCGTCATTTTGGTTAATTATGGTTGCTTTTGTTAAAACCCACAGAGATGGTAGAATTAGAACACAGTGGAAAAAATAATAATGAAAGTGAATGCAGTATATGGATCCTTTAAGCATAAACTAATTACATTGGAGGGACTATTTAAGCAGTATTGGATAAAAGTAACAGCTTTTTTGGCCAAAAATACTTCAAAACACTGTATTTGAATAATCTATTAGAGTTGGTTCTCACATTTGAGGCTTTTTGAAATCACAGATAGTGACATATCCGTACACATCATTCTTATATTTGTTTGCCCTCGCTCCCGTCCACCGTCACCGCCACTACCATGGTGCACCTAAGCAGCTGTCGCATCTGTGAATTTCACCAAAGGTAAATTCATGTATGTTTTTAACACCTTCCTTTTTTTTTTTGCCTTTGCAGTGCCACCTTCTGTTGTGCTGAGCTGAACTCTCACCAACTATTTCTTTTTGAGGAATTCCATTTCTTGCCATTCTGTAGTGAGAAAGCGAAAGAGGCGGTGAACTGCAGGACTGTTCGCTTGTGCTGCATGTGATTAGTGAATGCAACAGCTGTTTTCCAAATAGGCCACAAACAGAAACAGTGTGAGAGAGGGATGGTTTGGGCTGCAGGGCTCCAAGGCAGCTGAGGAGCAACAATGACAGGTTTTGTCTTCAGCCGACTGTATCTGAGAGAGGGAGCAGAAAGTGGTGTAGGTGGGGGGAGGGTTTATGAGCTCTTTTGGACACAGGGAGCTGACTGTATCACTTCCTGAAGGCCAGTGCATGTCCAGCTTTTAACCCCTGCAGTGCCATTCTCAGTCATGCCCAAACACCGTAAACACTTACAAACAAGGGTCCCTAAATGGTTCGTAAGTGCTTGTATGGGAAACCTTTAACCTCAGGATCCGCTGACATGTCAAAACTGCCCTATAACTCAGCCCATTTGGATTTTAGTCCATCTTATGTTTGAAAAGCCTAGAATTTTATTTGATTAATTAGTATATCACTGTCACATTATTTGAAAGTTCTTCGAAAAAAAGTTCTCCACCTAATTCATTTGCACATAAAGAACTATCCATTGAATGTTTCTTCAGGGTTTCTTCAGCCTTCGTTCCATGCACCTTTATTTTTGAGAGTGTATGGGATGTTTCGGCTATCTCATTCTGGACCTCTCTGCAGTTTGTTTGTGCTGGTCTGTACAAGGCTGTTTATGTAGGGCCTGGCCATCCTCATGGTCACTCTGAGAGATAATGAGATGAGATAGGATGGGAAGAGGGAAATACCACTGACTTCTAACAGCATCTGTGTTCAGTGAGTCAGTGAGACGAGGGGAAATGGGAAATTTTTATTTATAAAAAGAGAAAGTCATTTTACAGTGAAAAAGGTTTAAATGTGGCCACACTTATTCTCCCAGAAGCAAATCAGTGTAGACATTAAAGAGACATTTCATTAATAAATAACCTACAGATCAATCTCATTAAATGCATAATGGTTATGGACTAGTAAGGCCTGAGAATAACAGCCTAATAATAAGGTTCATGAGGTTCACATAATTTACCATTTTTTGTTGACACTGCTTCCATGGAAGTAATCTAATTTCAATACTAACTTAATCGCAAACCCCTTCAGGAGAGGTCATTGATTTTTCAACACTGGAAAAAATTCAATTGGCTGCTGATTGCCCTATTTGGTCCTTTGACCTCATGGCACAGTCCTTTTAAATTAAATAAACAACCATCTTCCATCTCTTGGTGGAAGTATGAGCCTGGTTAAAAGTCCCTGTGCAGTGCATTGGCCCAGTGTTCTGGAGATGAGATTTAGCAGAACTGAGAGCAGGCCTCAGAACAAGCCAAGCCCTGCGCTGATTGCAATGTCAAAACCAAGCATGCTTTGGACTCTCTTTCTTGCTCTTCTCCTTTCTGTTTCTTGTCCCTATCTCACTTTCCCTCTCTCTTGCTCTGTTTTCCCATCTTTCACTTGCTTTTTCACTTTATCTCAATTGCCCACCCCCCTCCTTCTTGCTTAATGACCAGAAAGATGGCATGCTCCCAAGCCCTAGGAATAAAAGCTCTCTCCAGTCGTTAGAGTCTTGGCTGACATTGCAGTGGACACACACACACACACACACACACACACACACACTCCCACATACTGATTCAGGGACGTTTTACAGCGCCCCGTGAATTGTTGGCTCGTGGAGAACCTGGTGATGGCATTGACTCTCAAGGTCCTTTTGAAGGAGCGTCTGGTTTTTGGGTGTTCTCCACCCAGGCCTTGCTTTGTATGCATGGCAGAGAATGCTGTGTGTAGTGCATTGCACATTGAAATGCTGTCTGATTTTAAAAGGGAACTTTCACACATTTCCCGTTTTGAGCTGGAGCTCTGTCGTTGTTCCGAACAACTTTAATAAAAACCCCACAAGAAATGATTCCAGGTGCCTTTGAGAGATCCAGGGAAGGAGATGTTTGCAGAAAAGGGAAGTAGTGGTCTTTTTATTAGCTAATCTCATTGGCTTCATCTCTCGCCCTCCATCCCCCGCCTCCACTGAAAGCCTCAGGGCCCCTGTGGGACTCACAGGACCTTATCTGTGGATTAAGGTGTGTCCCACACAGCATGGCCATTCACCTCCCCCACTCCCATCCCACCATCATACAGTAGACAGTGGACTAGAGCTTTAAAGAGATTTAAGTTCTCGTGGCAGAGACAAAACTGAGCCACCATGGGAATGAATCTGCAGTATTACACGTATTTTCTTTTGTATTAAATACAAATGCAAATGCAACCAAAATGATGACTGAATTCTAAAAACAGTGTTAATAACCATCTAAAAATTTGAATTGTGTCCATTTTTATTTATAATATTAGAAGCTACATAAGTCAACAAGCTTTGTGGCAATTGTGTGGCATGCGGCGTACGTGCCAGCGGCTTCAGCCTCATAGTTACAGTGCAGAACTGAAACCAAACATCTTGATGAGTTAAAAAATGTGTTAATTAAAATGTTGCCAGTCTGTCACTTTAAGGTGAGGTGAAGAAGCAACAAAAGCACAGATGCAATTCTCCATACCCTGTCCAGTGCTGGGCAGTGGATGAATCTGAGGTGCTCTGTGCTCTGGATGATGTCTATTGGGGGTTTCCCTACTGGCTGTGCCCAGAAACAGGGCCATCTATTCAGCTGCCTCCACAGCACACAGAAGGGGCCACAAAGGCCTGCCTCTTCTGTAGGCCGAAGGGAGAGGGGGGCGTCCAGGCTAGACAACAGTGCAGCAGCCCTGGTCCCAGTGCAGGAAAAGAGGGAGCATTATAGAGGCAGTGACCCCGAAACCTCATGAGTCCAGAGGGACATCTCCATTAACCCACCGATAATTAAGGCCAGCTCAGCCAGAGGTGGGGTGCAGGCCTGTAAAATCACAAACTTAGTTTGAACGAATGGTCCTTTGTTGCTGCACCACTTGCTGCCCTGGTGGGGTCAAAAAGAAAAAGTTTTGTTTTTGAGGCTGTGTTTTAGTGGCCACTTTACTATGCAGTGAAATCAGTTTTATAGATAATTGCATTAGTTAAACAGCCTAGCTTGTTCTATAAATGGTGTAACCAGAGTTGTCACAATCTAATATTCCACTAACTCATTACTTTTCTGATTATTTTGATGATTGAGAAATCATTTGTTTTATTTTATTACCCTTTTAAAATGCTCTGAACAATAATTGAACGATGGATTTCAAAAATTCCAATATAAACTAATAGAAGAATATTAACTAGGAATTCTTTCGAAAAAACATAGAAAGGCAGTGGTGTTGGAAATCAAAGTTCAAATAGATTTCATCTAAGAAATTTAAGATTTATCCACAATACTGATCAGAGCCTTACAGCATTTTTATTATGACTGAGAAAGTGGTGTAACATTGAGAATGAAGAATTAATCCATTGCCTTGTGTTGGGACCTGGCCGGCCGGCCAAAAAGAACTTATCAAGAAATTACCATGGTTGGAAAATTCAGGTCCAAACAGTAGAAATTCTTCTCGCTGCCAGGCTTCTCTGGTTACCTCAGATATGCAGCAGAGGTTTCCATGCAGCTGGAAGAAAATCATGGATTTTCCACCCCCGGAAACTACAGAATATTATTTATCATTTAATAATTTCTTGGTTGTTGCAAAAAAACAGAAACTGTCTTAATACCTTCCAATAGTCTGTCGAATTCAGTCTATACCCTAATATTATTTAATTAAATACCAACCATTTTACAAGCGATACCAAACTTTAGAGCATTGCTGTAGAATTGAATTCATCATTTGTTCATGTCCTGATTTATTGTCTGTTGAAAGTAATGAAAGCCAGAGATGGGTAAAGTAAACCCTGTGTGCAGTCTGTGGGTATCGACAGTTGTTGATACAGTTGTTAGTCCTTCCTGGCTCTCTGTTGTGCCCAAAACTGTCCAGACTGTGGAGGCAGAGCCAGAAGGCCTGATTACAGTTGCCACAGGGCAGGCATAATGATGGGGTAGCTTTATTATGTAATTTGTGCTAATTGCCTATTTAAGGATGTTGAGGAGTGGGCAAAGCCACCTACGCTGTTTTGGAAAGCCAGATCAAACCCCCTTCCTACCCTCTTGCTCTCATCACTAGACCCTCTGGCCATAGGGAAGTCCATTTCCACAAAAAAATCAACAATCTATATCCGTCTGAGATCACTCTATGCTAGTGCCTGTTTCTGCCAGAGGAACGGACCTCCTTTTGACCACAAATGAAGGGCCCTTCCTAGACAAACTACAGCTAAGTTACACAGTTTTTAACAGATGTCGCCAAGACATGTTTAGTTTTACAACGAGACTGCATGGCTAACAAGTACTGGAAGATTACACTACAGCAATAAGCACCATGCAAACTGCATGCCTGTGTCATCACAAGCTATTATTAATTGAAAATGAACAATGTATGTACAACATAAGGCTTCAGTGTGGCTTATTCTAAAGAAATCTTTATTATGTGCATAACACTCTAGGCTTTCTCTCAGTCAGGGTCAATAATTTGACCTACCCAGTTGTTGGTGCCTTGCGTCAATCTGTAGCCACATATGCCATGACTTTATTGTTCAATATGGGCTTGTATTAAGTATCTCGCCCGGGATGACAGGTGCGACTCACAGTCCACTACTGCTGCTGCGCCCCAACCTAATAAACGGCTGTGACAGTCAATCTCAAAGATCTCTGTGGTGTTATATTTCTCTCCCTCTCTCAGTCCTGGCTCCGGATGTATGGCTACCTCCCTCAGGCCAGTAGGCAGATGTCCACCATGCGTTCAGCTCAAATCCTCTCCAACGCCATCAGTGACATGCAGAGATTCTATGGCCTGGAGATCACTGGAAACATGGATCCAAGTACTATAGCGTAAGACACTGGCAATACACATCTTGCTGCAATACTGTACTATTGACTGAGCAGTATGGCCTGTGGTTATTTGTATATTAATATTTGCCATAGTATTACCTGTCTCTATATCTAGCAGCAGGATAAAGTTTTAAAACAGTTTTGAGGCTTATATTTAATCAGTGAAACGTAGCTTATATAAGTGGTTCGTACACACTTCCCTGCACAGTTTCAGCTATTCCACACACTACATAATAATTATTAGTAATTACTGAGCCCTTTGAGTTAGGTCAGTTGTATTGGGCACACAGCAGGGGGGGAATTGCTGTTTGCATCACATAAAACCAGAGTGGCATTCTATTTTCTTAATTACTTATATTTACCTGATACTGAAATTCAAGTGATTATCAGTATGTGTGATTTTAGTACAGTGGTAGCATGACAGTATGCTAGTAATAAACAGAATAATAAAATAACAGAACTCATTCACAATAACCTATATTAATATGAGGAGAATAAATAAATGCTTTATACCTTACAGACAGACCAACCATCCTGCATTGCCTATTTTACCTCCGCATCCAGCGAAGCGTCCTTTCTTGTTAGGTTCAAAGTTCACCAGGGTACACAGTGATAGCTGTGAGAAAAGGGAGTTCATCTAGTTCAGGCTCTTTCATGGTTCTCAATTCTGTGCATGCTTGTTCAGCTTCTTGTTTTAACTTCTCTTCTTCTTTCAGAGCCATGAAGAGGCCCCGCTGTGGGGTTCCGGATAAGTTTGGGGGTCAGATCAAGACCAACGTTCGCAGGAAACGATATGCTATCACAGGCCACAAGTGGGACAAAACACATCTGACCTTCAGGTAGCTATGAAGAAGATCAGCACAAGTCTTCATGTCATTTTTGGTAGAACATTTTATATTATCTTCTTTTAACAGCATACAGAACTATACTCCTAAGATCGGGGAGTATGACTCATATGAGGCCATCCGTAAGGCCTTCAGAGAGTGGGAGAAGGTAACACCACTGACCTTCGAAGAAATTCCCTACATGGAGGTCAAATATGGCCGTCGGAAGGAGCCTGACATCATGATCTTTTTTGCCTCTGGCTTCCACGGTGACAGCTCCCCGTTTGATGGAGAAGGTGGCTTTTTGGCACACGCATACTTCCCTGGTCCAGGGTTGGGTGGAGATACGCATTTTGACTCAGACGAGCCGTGGACAATCGGCAACGAGAATTTGCAAGGTGAGTCAACACAGTTTCAAAAGTCACTACAGCATTGTGGAATCAATCGGCCGCCACAGTGCTACAAGGGTTTCCCGTCACAAGGCCTGTGACCTTTCAAAATGACCTTATTTTCCAAATTTATAGTGCTTCTGTCCACAGTATAATTGGCATGCCCAATTTTACAGATTTTAAAGGTCCGACTGTATACACACTGCATCACACAAACACATGTAAGTGCTCAGTTGCCCTTTTTCCTCCCTTGTTTACCTCATGTGAATGTGCTGTTTGGCTCTTTGGGCTAATTGAGCTTTACTATTTACTGTGATCTGGTCTGAACATTAACAAATGAACCAAATGACTCCCACTAGCCGTGAGAGAAAGAAAGATATTTGATTTTCTCTCTATTTTGATAATTTATTGCACATTTGTTAGCTATTGTTATATGGCATATGCTTGCATTTGCTGAAGACACACTGATAAGACTTGGGGATCATTATTATTATTATTATTAGTAGTAGTAGTAGTAGTAGCATCATTATAACAAAGATAATGATTAGGGCATTAAAATACAGTAAAACCCACCCATTCGCGGATTTTTTTCTTAGAACTGAACTAATAATTGTTCGTGGAAAATCCCGCAAATTCGCGGAAACCGCAGATATTCTCCACATTTATATTGCTTTTTATAAATATAGAATTTTTTATGCATTTTAGTGCATAACAGAAATATAATTTACTAATGTTGTAACATAAATATTAACGTAAATTCAGCTACATTTCCATATAAAATATAACTGTATAAATTGTTTGGTACTGTCCCGAGAACACAAAGAAAGAGCATCTTGGGATGAGGAAATACCGCTGTAATCAGAGGCGGGAAGTTTGAAAGTAGCCAATCCGAGAGCGTTATTTATTTCTCCTTGCTGCTGATTGGCTGCTGCCCT
>JBBJLS010000039.1:4517948-4529798 GCA_037577275.1 Bryconaethiops microstoma | reverse complement strand
GAGGAGGAATTTCGTGCTGTTCACACTGTGTGCTGTGGTGTGTTCTAGTATGACAGAATGGTCACTTTCACTTTAAATCACTGGTTTACGATTACTGACTAAAGGTTATCTGTTTATCAGTCCTCCTCTTCTCCTTCTGTCCATTTAAAAAAAATTGGCAACCACTATGGTTGTGCAATGTCTATAAAAAAACTTGAATTGTACACCTCAAGATGTACAACAACATATATGTGTATAACAGAGGGACCAATTGGTGTGACTATATACAGTTTAAACCACCAAAGTTGCTTTACAATCATACTGGCTTGACATTGTTCTGGTATTAATGCTGTGCTGGTAAGGGCCCATACGAATAATATCCGATGGTGGTGGTCATTTTCAGTTAATGGATGGAGTATGTGTAGAAATGAGTGGGCTGTAGTAAGCAAAAGTTTTGAAGTGCATCTTCATTATAGATATACTTGATATAATCTGTAGCTATGACGAAGGTGTACCTAATAAACTAGCAATTTGGTGCAGTACACATGCTGGCATGTCTGAGTGAGAAATGAGGATATTTCCACCTCACCCCAGCACCGTGCCTGTCGACCTGAGGTCACTGAGACGACTGAGGTTCCAAACAAAGAGCAGATCATGCGCCTACTTGCTTTCAGCATCAATCCGGTTCTAACAGGCAAACCTTAGTCCCAGCATACCCACAAATCTCTTGCTTCCAATCTCTTGGGCCTGTCTTATTTATCCAGCTCCCGTATTTATAGGCCCCTACCATATTTCTAAGCTTAGACAAGGTCAGTGGAGGATTATTTACTTTTTCCTTTGACTAGAGTGTTACATATAGTGCCAATACCACAGTAGTGTAAGTGACCCCTGTGTATCATGTCCTCAGCCTGATTATAGAGGATATTGTCTGCTCTGAATAAATGGAGAAGAAGACTGCCACATTATGCAATACTAGAAGCTGTATCGTGTCTATTCTGAATCAGCTTTGTCCCCGTCTGTTTGTTCTGTCTGTCAGCTCCTGCTGACTTACCAGCAGAGCCCCAATTCAATTTGCTTTGTCATTTAATTTGCCTGTCTCTCTTTCTCGCTCTCTCTCCTCTACATTTACTTACATTTGCTCTCTCCCTATCCATCTCCATTTTGTAGGCAATGATCTGTTCCTGGTAGCGGTGCATGAGCTGGGCCATGCTTTGGGCCTGGAACACTCCAATAATCCCTTAGCCATCATGGCTCCCTTCTACCAGTGGATGGACACAGAAAACTTCCAGCTTCCAGAGGATGACCTCAGGGGGATCCAGCAGATCTATGGTAATGTACCCTCTTAGCAAAATGGGTTCAGTATAAGACCAATAAAATGGTTCTGAGACTTTTAATTACAGAGGAACCTCTTTGCATGCCGTTTTAAAAAGGTCATGTAAGAACATATATAACTGGTGCCTCATGGAGTACTTTTGGTTACAAAATTTGATTACAGTTTATGGAAAAGAAACATGTAAACGGCTACACAGCACCTTTTGGACAAGAAACATATATAGATATGTAGAACTACAGAATTCTATGAATACAAATCTGCATATAGGAAAAGTGATGCCTGTTGAAATAATCCTTTATGTATGTTTATGCAGGTTTATGTTGGTTATAATTAAGGCTTATTTAGGTGCCATGTTGTCTTTTGAATCCTGCCTGCAGTTAAGTTGAAACTCACAATTATTTATTATTTCACAATGAGTTGCTCTTACCATTGCTCTAATGAAACTTGGGTGTTGTACCAGATTTTAGTCATTTAAATCTAATGTCTAATTTTAAATGTGTTGTTATTAGGCAAGTTATTAGGCATGTTGTGCTTAGTTTTAGCATCAGTTTTTCTTGGTAGCGTTTGTTCTGAGTGTAAAATAGATAATATTTTGATTTGTAGTAATTTGGTGTGCTTTGCTGTTCGGATAGTTCGCAGTTGGTCTGCAGGGGTCTAGTTGCCCTCTGAGATTGTTTACATTAGTGTTATTTTTGGGTAAGTAAGAGAAGACTTTCCGTTGTGGGTGAGCAGGCGTCATGCCCAGAGCTCTACCTGACAGAACTTTTAACTCTTGAAAACTCAATATTCAGTCATTAGTTTCAAGATGCATTACACTGTGAAAAGTATGCAAATTAAGGGCTTAAGGGAGTAATTTGATGTTTTATTCATTTGTCCTGTCTGTATTTCTTTAGGGCCTCCTGTCAGTAGCCCAACTCAGGCTCTCCCCACCGTGACCCCTCGTCGGCATCCTAAAGACCCTCCAAGAGCCCCTCCCCGCCGTCCAGACAGGCCACGCACCACTGACCGCCCAGATCAGTATGGACCCAACATTTGTGAGGGCAACTTTGACACGGTCACCATGCTCAGAGGAGAGATGTTTGTTTTCAAGGTGAGTTGGAGTTTCCACAAGAGCAGAAAGTACTTTGGCAAAGTCCACATCCATGCCTTTTTGTGGATGATGATAGTCAAAAGGTTTGGGGACACCCAAGTTATTTAAAGGTTTTTAATGCAAATTTGTAATAACAGCTCATTAAAGACTCCATATAAAGGAAAACCACGTGTAAATGTTTGCGACAGTGCTACTGTGCTCATGACAGTTTACCTTTTTGTTGTGGTGTCCTCACCATCTTAAAGCTTTCTTGTGTTTAAAGCATCTTTGCATTTGATGTTATCTTACCCAGTCAAAACATAACTAGAGTATTCTTATCCCCTAACCTTGGACAGGCAGTGTAGGAGAGTGAATTATCCAGTTTCTCATCTAGTTATACAGAAGGGTCTGACAGACAAATAGTAAATGGTCAACTGCTTAAGCAGGCAAGGAATTGAAAGAGAAGGTGAGTGAATGATGGTCCTGGTGCACTGTGGTCAGGAGTGTCTTGGCCAATAAAAAGCAGAAGCAGTGCTGATTTCCAGCTGCAGCACCTGAGGGCTAGGCTGAGGCTCAGGGCCCTGCTGCTCCAGGCCTGCTCCCAATCAGCCTCCATGGGCTCGTGACCTGTAAAAACCAGTGCCGGCCTTCTTTATAGGCTAGCACTTTGTAAAGAGCAGCACCGTATCTTCGGACTCTGGAATTCATCACGAGATCCGTAGGAGATCCTGATTTTAGAATAGAATAAAATAGACTGTGTCTATGTTAAATCATGACTTTTAATATTAAATCGTGAATAAAGATTAAAAATGGACTATATGTCAGTACTCTGAGTTTCCAGTGTATTAGCCTTACTCTGTTTCACTTCTAACCTGATACTTCTAGCCATTTAAAAGGAATTTTAGGTGTACAATTACTGACTGGAGCCCATCTGTAATTGCACAATTTGTCAGCCGTCTGACCACAGGACCACTGCTGATCAGATATTATTTCAGTGGTAGACCATTCTCAGCAGTGACATCATTATGTGTTGCGCTGGTATGAGTTTACCAGGCACAGCCATGTTGCTAGTGTTTTATATAAATCATATGTCGCTTCTGGGTTAAGAATAGATTGCCAAACAAAATATCTGTCCTGCTTTCAGACCCTGACCCTGGTAAGGAGTTAGGAAATGACAAGTGTAAGTCGGGCATGGAAAAAGAAGAGCTTTAGTCTCTTACAAGGTAAAACAACAAGATAGATGGGTCGAAAAACTGACATAGTGAACAAAATGCTATGCGTTCCAACTTGCCGTTGAGATACGAGACTGATACAGTGTTGATAGTACATCAGAAAATAGTGCAAAATAGATAGCAAGTAGCTGTTGGCAGCACTAATCAACAGAATTTCAAGTCATGTGTTGTGATATAGCTTGTCAGTCCTGGTGTTCAGCAGAGTAAAGAAGTGCAAGGAGGGTGTGTTGTAAAGTAATTAAGGAGATCTGTTGAAGGTTTGATTCAGTGGAACTATGGCCCTGGGGATGAAGTTGTTTTTATCAATTCCTTGTGGTTTTATGCTTAAGCTGAGACTTTATCCTCTGTTTAATAGAGTCACCTTAACCCTTTCAACTGCAAGAGCCTGTCATTTTCACTCTCATCCACAGAATTCATAATGACCAGTAGTTGCTGAACAATAAGTCAATAAGATTAATAACAATAAGATTAATAACTGAATGACAACTTGTGGTTTAAGGGGTTAAATGTCCCCGAGTCACATCACATCACATCACATCATGTGATTTCTCCTCTACAGGAAAGAAGCTGCTTCTTTGTCACCATGTCTCCCTTTCTCCCTTCCCTTTTTATCAGAACGACATGGAGCGGATCATATGATCCTCTCTTTTCATTTGATGAAAGGAGTTCTCTCTCTCTTTCTATTTTTTGTCTTCCATGCTGTCTGGCCATGGAAGAGGTGAGGAAGATTGCATAAAGCAGCATGATACGATATCTTTTGCAAGCATTTTGAAGTTCTCAAACTACTGTGAGCTTTTTAAATAGCTACTACAACTCTACAAGAGTTCACTGAGCACTTTACCATAAGACACAGTGGTTAATCCTTTACACCTGTGGTCTCCAACCTTGGTCCTGGACATTTGCTTTCCTGAGAAGTCTAGCATCAGCCACAAACTGCAGCACTTTCTTTGGCTAATAAATTTCTTCAGAAGTCCCTGATTGGCTGGATTGTGCATGTAATTAATTGGATGAGTCACTAATAAAATATGTAATTATATAATTATCTAGTTCACACTTTAAAAAAGGTACCATAAAGGGTTCCTTAAGTGATGCCATGGAAGAACCATTTTAGTTCCCTAAAGAATTATTTGGTGAGATTAAAAAGAAAAGACATTTCCCCTAATATTAAAGGTTTTTTTTCACCTATTGTTTACCAATGTTGGGATTCTTTAAGTAACCCTTCAAATATGTTGAGTTAAAAAGGTTCTCCACACTTTAATTTAATTGACAACATTTTATTGGGAAGGAAAAGTGGTTCTTCTCTGGGGTCACACAAAGAACCCTGCATTGCACCTTCATTTTTAACGGATAAAGTCGATTTCAGTTGAGATTTTTGGTGTAGGGAACCAAGACTGGTTCTTTAATGACTTTGCTTTAATTAACCCTCCTTTATTTTTGAAGGGCTTATAACGAAACAGTAATAAGTTTTAGCTTCTAAGGGTTAAATGAAGTGGTTTTCATAAGCAGTTTCAAATTAGAGTGTCGAGTGGGTCTTTTGGGGGATTGACAGAAAACGTAATGCTTTCAGGTCACAAAATAAACCAAGCTTACTGTACTGCAGCCTGATGTGCGTGAGCCTTGTGCTCTGCAATCCTCATTTCTTCCCTTTTTTACATATCGTGTGAGAGTCGGGGTGATTTCCTGTGGCCTACTTGTGAATGTGCTTGTCACGTTACATGAATAACCAGCGTTTTATAAAGCCACTAACATAAAGAAAAAAAGTTACCATGCAACATGTGGTGAGCCAAACCCAGATCTAATTAGACATGCGATATCCCTGCGAGATCTGTGGGCAGATATTAATAGCAGTGTTTTGCAAGCATTGTTATTTTATTGTGCACTATGGTTTTGTTACACATTTTTGTTCTGGACTCAGACAAGCTCAAGAGAGCGACCACCCACCAGCTGACTGTATCTGCACCGTTTGAAAGGCCCCTTGAAGTTTGGCAAAATTATTTGTCCATTGCTGTGCAGGTGGGTCTTTGGTCATATTAAGCTTAATAGAACACGGAACCCCTGCTTTTCGCAGGCATGGTAGAGTGACTCCTGACCCTTAGGGTGTAATGTGTCTTGTCAGTCAGTTATACTGGCCATGTTTAGGGCTTGTGGAGAAACACGGCTGGAGAGGATGGGTTAAATTTAGAGCCTGCTGGCTGCAGGCTTGGCGCTGGCTTTAATTTGGGTCAGGTTTGGAGTAATCTAAAGGTCTTGGCTTAGAGCCCAAGAAACAGAGGAGAAAAGCGAAAGGCTTGCTCATGGGCCCTCTGGTTTATAGACCTGCATGCAGTGCACAAGGACTGTAATCATTTAGGAGAATGCACAGCACAAAATAAAGGAACCAAAAAGGTTCTTTGGAGCAAACACTTTTATTTCCCTAAAGAACTAAGAATGGTGCTTCAAAGGTTCCTCAAAGAATAAACATGAAGAGAATTTTTAGAGTCCTGTATGTAACTTCATACAAATGCAGAATTTTGACCTCCTTTTGACCTCCTTTAATTTCAGATCATGACTTTGTCATTGATATGTTTTAATTAGCTTCATAAGAAGTCTATGTATAGTAGCCGTATTGGAGTTTGTAAGAGAAAAACATTTGTGCTCTTTATTTTGTCGTATTACACAATTAATAATCGTTTGTCATGTTCTCTTTGTGTTGTAGTATGGAGGGATTATTCTATTATATGCAGTTGTACAAACCAACATTTTAAACAGTTAAAAACAACTAGTAGTTGCTATTGATAGGTATTATTAGCCATTAATAGCAAAACACACAGCAGACCCATAAACAGATTTCAAGACACTAAAGCTCAGGTCAGTTATAAAAAAGACATGTTGTTGGTTTCATTTAAAATAATCAGCCTATAAATGCAGCTACACATTCGACCATACTAGGTAAGAGACATTTAAAGCACCAAGCATTGAATCAGAAGCTAGATGGTTCGAATCCACTGTGCAAACACAAGCTTTTTTGTCCAGAAAAACAGCATTTTTGTCTCTCCAAACTCTTGTTTTA
Source organism: Bryconaethiops microstoma (assembly GCA_037577275.1). Lineage (NCBI taxonomy): Eukaryota > Metazoa > Chordata > Actinopteri > Characiformes > Alestidae > Bryconaethiops > Bryconaethiops microstoma. The sequence goes on along the minus strand of JBBJLS010000039.1, from coordinate 4,523,136 downwards.
TAGCAAACACCCAGTTATACTTTGCATTTTCTCTACATAAATATAGGTAAATATAGCCTTCCATTAGTTTAAACCAGAATTGATTGGATTAAATTAATATCTTGACACAAACAAACATCATTTCCCCCCACCCACATTTAACCCAAAACCTCTCATGGTTGTTCCCATAAGTTGTGAGATTGGCCTGCAAGGCAGGGGGCCCCCAGGACCAGGGTTGGGGAACACAACATTGCAAATCCTGGTGATCAGAAGATACTAATTATTGGAGCATCATCACAAATACTAATAAAACTCTGGGTTGTCTGTGTTGATATATCAGTCAGGCGCTAGCTCACAGCACACAACCTTAAAATTGTTATTTGTTAAGTTAATTTGCATATTGCAGCATTCTGCAAAGTTAAAGGCCAATTATGTTGGACAGGTTGTATAAAACAGGTACACTGGAACTGAACGGTAGGCTTGAGTTTGTTGGTTAACAGGTTTCAGTGGTTCCACACCAAGATTTTTTAAACATATGTTTTCAACAGCTTCCTGGTCAGATTTGCGGTTGCTTGGTTTACGTCCATCTGAACATGGAAACATGTTGTATTCCCTCAGTGCTTAGAGTGTGTGTTGCAAAGAACACTGTGGCTTGGCATTCATGATTTACAAACTGGCCTCGTTTCGGCCTCGGTCTGGAGAAGTACCAGCAGCCTTCAAAATACTGAGCCTCGCTGACAACTGCTGGAGATCTGAAGTGCCTGCTGTGGCCAAGAGGACCGCTAATAGACATGAACATCATGCGAGAAAAGCTTCCAACAGGCCTTGTCACTTTCTAACACACTTGCTTTCCCCCACAGGGTCGCTGGTTCTGGAGGGTCAGAAGAAACCGTGTGCTGGATAACTACCCCATGCCCATTGGGCACTTCTGGAGGGGCCTGCCAGGAGACATTGACGCAGCGTACGAGAGACATGACGGCAGATTTGTGTTTTTCAAAGGTGATTCTATCCACCTGAGTCCACTTAATTCATATAAATGCCATTTTTAGCCTTGTAAAGACATATATGTGCAAAAGTTAAAAACTCACCAAGTTGTGGAAAGCATTACACATGCCAGTTCCGCTGTACGTCAATGTGCCATGCCCAGTGTATGACTAATTCCTGTCTTTAGCATTTGGGACCCATTGATTTTGATCTATGTCATTTAGTAAAGGAAGTGTCTTTGGTCTGTGATTTCCCTGAAGTAACTATTAGCTTAAGGCTGATGAATTTTGCAGGTAGAGTTAGCGAGAGGACACGAGTTTTTAAATTGTAGAGCCCCTATTTGGACACAGTAGAGATTTTATTGCATGCTCTGCGACTTCTAAGTTGGTACTAAAACCCTTACGAGGCTGCTTTAGCTATTGCTCTTTACCTCTTAAGTCTGTCTGACAGTTGTCTGGGTAGCGAAGCACAAGTACATAAAAATAGTGAAGGGTTCAGCTTACATTTGCATTGTGTTTTTTATTACTTCATTAGGCTGTAACTGAAGACGGCCCTGGCGGCCGCGAGCTTTTATCTGATTGTTCTTGTAGTTGTGCTCCATTGAGATCTTAATAACTTCCTGCATAATCATATCTATGTGTCTTTTTACATCCACCTCCATTAAGGAACTTTGTTCCAGATTTTGAAGGCCATTGTTCTGGTAAAAAGAGAGAAAGAAAGACAAGGAGAAAATTTGTTTTTCTGAGAAATTTGAAAAACGTCTGTAGGGCAAGTGATGTCATTGGCGAAGTCTTCTTAAACCTGGACGACTGCCATCACAAAGAAACCAGGGGACCAAAAAGTCTTGGACGGCAACATCTGTTATATTTGGGGTGAGGCCTCTATGTTGCCTCAGCCAGTGGTTTCCCCAGATGCTGTCTTCAGAGGTTGCACTTTTTTGGAGACCAGTAAGTCAGTAGAGTCCTAAACCGGGAGAGGAAAGATGGTACCATCATGTCTGCCATGTTGTAAAATATTAATAATAGTAATAATAATAATAAAAAAACACAACCTCGACTGCTTGATTCATCTTTTATGGTGCAGTGCAGTGTTGTGTTATTGGTCAGACCACAAGGAATGTTGGATTGGAACCAAACCCAAACTGTTACTGCGTCTTTTGCAATGCTGTCATCCACAGTGATTATTTATGCTTGTACATAAGCAGCAAAACAAGCCTGTAACCGAATCAGAGAGTTTCTTCCTCGTTTCTATGACTACCTCAAGGAAAGTCCCCAGATATTCACCATAAAAGCCTTTTAAGCGTGCAGTGTAACTGCCCTTCCTTTTCCCACCCTTTTTTTCTCTACAATCTCATTGTTGTTTTTAATTCTGACTCTGAACGTCTTGCTCCTTAAGCGTCCGCATTGCACTCAATACCTTTCCTTTCATTCTGTGCAGGGAGTCGGTACTGGCTGTTCCGAGAGGCCATTCTGGAGCCAGGTTACCCTCAAGAACTGATGGATTATGGCAGAGATATCCCCTATGATAAGATAGACACCGCTATCTGGTGGGAGCCATCTGGCTACACCTATTTCTTTAAGGGAGACAGGTGAGCAAACTGTCCTGACAATGCCTTTGACCAGATCCAATCCGAATCTAATATTGGTCATATACACGACCACTCAAACGTTTTTGCACACCACAGGAATCTAATTATTTCATAAACTGCTCATTTTTATCCTTTCTAAGCATTGGTAAGTTGTTGTGAACAAGTATAAATGAAAATTTGTCAAATAAAACAAGTTCCCTTTATAAGATGAAAGAATCTGTAGCAGTGCATGTCTGGCATCCTATTAACTGGTTGTGTGGTGATGCAGAGTCAAATTCTAGACTATCCTTTAACTTTATACTTGTTAACTGTTTTATCACTTAATAACTGTATAGTTAAATGTCTAACAGTTGGTGATCCACATTATAATTATAATTATTTTAGGTGCCTTTTTGTAGTTTAGTAATGATGAATAAAAATGAACATACTGCCCATTTATTAGCAAAGAATACTGAGTGTATTGTAGTAAATATTAAATAAGTAACATGCTTTTGACTGGTGTCCAAAATCCACTTAGTTGGTTTTACACTGGCGCTATATGTGACCACACGAATTAGTGCATCATAGTGTCAGAACCCCCTAAAGCAAGTCTACTTGAGATTGCTTAACAGCTTGCCATGAAGCAAGTGCCATGATTTCGATGCGTATTTTGCACAATGCTAACTGAGTAGCTATAAATCTCCTTTGGGTTACATTAGATTGCAGCTCCAGTGCAAAGCTAAAGAACCACACTTTGGGCACCAATTGTCTTTCGGGTTTGAGGTGAGGGGGGGGGAATGGTGTAAATCTTATTTTCCACTGCCTCAAGGGACTCATTTCTTTATACGATCCCAGTAAGTGAAACTGTTTCTGCCATTCTTTTGTTCATAGGTACTGGCGCTTTAATGAACAGTCACGCGCAGTAGATCGAGACTACCCTAAGCCCATCAGTGTGTGGGACTCATCAGTGCCAGTGTCTCCCAAGGGGGCCTTCCTCAGCGATGATGGAGGTGAGCTGGGGGGAGGGTGGGCCGGGAAGCTGCCTGAAAACTCAATCCATTGAAGAAAAAGGAAGGGTTAATCAGCGAAATAGAGAGAAGGTGGTTGGGGGAGAAATGTGATCAGGGAATTTAACTTGAGAGTAGTGGAAAGAATGACATCACTGAGAGAGAGGCTTTTTTCTCCCTTTGTCCTGTGCTAGTCTCTTCAGCATTGTGAGAAGTGCTCACCCCAGAGAAAAGCTCACACCCTTAACCTGAGTACCATTGATTATGCAGAGTCATAGTGTCATTCACATCAGGCACTTTGATATAATTATCTGAGATATGACTGAGCTTCTGCTGCTTGAAATTAGCTTTTCTCTTCTATTGTGCCATGCACATCATTAGGCAGATGATAGTAATGTGTTAGATGAGTACATTTAGATGAGTAGAATCACTTCTGTTAATTTCATACAATCATATGAAAATGTAAAATATTAAGAAAGTAATGTCTAGACTGTGCTGAGACGATTCCATAATTGCTGGGAAAGCTCTCACACTGAGACAGAAGTACTTGGGAAATTAATCTCAAGTCTGATAACCTGACATGAAATTATAAATGTATTATTTATACAATAAAATATTTTAATATACTGTAACCAGGGACTCTTATTGGTAGGTTTTGGCAATAACAGCAAAATGACATTTTCACAGTACATGACGATGAATCGTGATATTTTTTTCATCACATGTTTTTTTAGGACTTTTTTAAGTTGGAACAGACAAAAAATGATCAATATAATGATTTTCACTTTTCACATATTGAGCTATACTAGGATTAATTAAGCACTCGCGATATCCACAAATATTGCAAAATTGCCCATTTAAGATTCAGCCCTACTGAAATTTAATTTTGAGATCCATATAATAATGGCATTTTAAACGAGTGAAAACCTGCTGGTACTTTAAACCTGCTAGTGTTCAATATTCTGTCTTTCTCCCCTGCAGCCTATACATACTTCTACAAAGGCACTAAGTACTGGAAGTTTGACAACCATCGTATGAAGAGTGAGCCTGGCTACCCCAAATCCATCCTGAGGGACTTCATGGGCTGCAGTGTGGACCTAGACCCAGACAGAGACACGGATGTAGACCCAGGCCGCAAGTGGCCCGACCGAACACCCTTCAATCCAGATGCTGGGCGGGACAAGGACAAGGACAAGGACAAAGACAAAGACAAAGACAGAGAGAAGGAGAAGGACCAGGACCGCACCAATGATGTGGACTACAAGGAGGAGACAGAAGAGAAGACGAATGAAGTGGACGTGGTGCTGAAGATCGATGAGACAGAGCGCACCATGAATATCATCATGGTGACTGTGCCCCTGGTCCTGGTGCTGTGCATCCTGGGCCTGATCTATGCCATCATCAACACGCTGCAGAGGAAAGGGGCACCCAAATACTTGGTGTACTGCAAACGCTCCTTACAGGAATGGGTTTAACTTTAGCCCCACAACTCTGACCTCTAATCTCCACAATTCTCTGCCCTTGTTCTTTTTCATCCTTCTCCCAATAAATGTAAAGAACAAATTTGAACACCTACACACACATGCACACACACACACACACACACACACACACACACACACACACACACACACACACACACACACACACA
>JBBJLS010000039.1:4497671-4517848 GCA_037577275.1 Bryconaethiops microstoma | reverse complement strand
CACACACACACACACACACACACACACACACACACACACACACACACACACACACACACACACACACACAACACGCCTTATACTCCTTTATCCCATGGTGCTCTCCTAATGCGTTGACTGTAGTCTATTTATATCAGGAAGTTTGCACATTGTTTTTGTTATTATCCTTTCTTTCATGATGGGTTATCTCCCCTCTGCCCTGCTTTTGGGTTCACATTGAATGCACATTTCTCTTCATTTCTAAACAAGGAAGTTTCTCTGTTCTGTAACGAGGAGAGATAAACTGCCTTCTCGGCTCAGTAGTTGTACACTAGACAAGGAGAATGCAAGAATGCCAAGCAGCAGAAATCAATAAGTGTGAGAAGTGTAGTACAAAAAAGGGAAGAATGGATGTAAATCTCTCCATCTCTGAGATCGCTCTCGAATCGCCCCCTTTACTCAGGTCTTAGCAGTCACTTGCCCACTGACCGGGCAGGTGAAAGTGCAACAGGAAAGGCCTGGTGTAGAACAGTGAGGGCTGTAGCTGCCCTATTCAATGCAACTGTGCATTCTGGATCTCTGCCTTTAGCCGTGCTTGCCTATGATGAGGAACAAAAATCCCACGCATTTTATTGCCTTAGTCAAACCACTCATGCTATTGTTCTAACAATGGTGCCTTGGTCTTGCCAGCCAAAAGCCTTCCTGTGGTTTTGCCGCTATAGGAGGAGCCCTCTGACCTACCCCATGCTGCCTGGCGTGTTGCTTTCTCTCTATGGCCCTGTGATACTGTGTTGACTATAATCATTTATTGTTAGAAGAGCGTAGCTCACGTGGTGCTTTTCATTTAGGACAAAGGTGGCGTACTGTGAAACCACTCTGCAGGGGATGGTCGGGAACATTTGAGGTACTAGAGGGTAGAGGGAAGGGTTTTAGCAAATGTTGATGTAGGAGCTAATAGCCGAGTATAGGCTTGCTTTAAACAATACAGTAAGGTGCATACCGAAAGAGAAAAGCCGTAAAAACATTCCACTAGTACATACCACTAGTGCATACCACTAAAGCGCAACAATTAGAAAAAGCCAATAAAAAGCATTCAAGTTTTGCTTCTCGTGCCCCAATTATAAGTAAAATCCTTACTGGGCCTCTCTCCCCTCTGTTAGAGACTGTTAGATAATCCTCTCATTTTTAAAAACAGCAGGTGGCTGAAAACATTGCTAACCCCCAGCCACCCCAACACAAACCCCCTCAGCACCAAAGAAATCCCTCTCTCATCTGCCCGAAAGGTGAGAGGGAAAGAGTGATGGGCATGAGTGAGCAAGAGAGGAAAGGAGGAGTTTGTGTAAGAGAGAGAGAGAGAGAGAGAGAGAGAGAGAGAGAGAGACATCTGTCAGTTCAAAGGGGACAGAGGGGGTTCAGCTGCAGAAACCTTATCTGCGAAGTCCTCTGGAAGAGGCTTACAGTCTGTTATTCCAAAGGCATGGCCGGATTATTTTACACAGATGAGGCTGATTTTAAGCATGGGGGAGGAACAGAGGGGGGCTGTCCTGATGCTGTCTTCTTGAGGTATCAGAATGATTGTAAATACAAGTTCTCAACTTAAAAATAACATGCCCATGAAATTTCCTGTGGTCATGTGGTAATTACAAGTCGAAACTATGGAATACCCGGTACTGGACAATTACGATACCCGAGTCTCTGACCACTAACCTTTAACCTTTCATCATAGTGGAAGAAAGGATGGTATCAGTGGTCAGTAGTGGGTAAATTGTTAGGAACAAACCAAAAATAAATGAAGCAAGCTAACTAGCAAATTTGCTCCTAGATATGTTCTGACTACAAAGCACTTGAAAGCCTTTGTAATTGCAACTTTTGTAATTAGAAGAGTTCCCTTCGATGAGGACAGGAAGGCAGCATGAGTGGCTAGCGGGGAGAGCGGAGTTAGGCTGAAGTCCCCATATGGGAGCATGCTGGCATGCGGTCGTGGTGGCCACTCTGCCACGGGTTATTTTAGAAACGCATTCTTTGAATGAGAGCGGAAACAGGATCTGTGGCTGGCATCCGTTCTCCTTCCATTCAGGAGCTCCAAGCTGGACTTTGCCTGTTTGCCCACACTCATCAGGATTCCACTAAGGCAGTGACTCAGCTTTGCAAGATGGAGCTGCCGTCCTTGTTTAGAATATAACTGCTCTTTGAGCTGCTTTGCTTAGTCTACGGCAACCTTGGTCTTGGAGTACCCCTGCCTTGCATAGTTTAGTGTTCTCGGCTCTTACACTCCTATTTCAACTCAGGCAGTGGATGGTTAATTTATTATTTGGATCAGTTCTGCTAGGGGAAGAGGGACCCACTTAGGATCCACTGCCCTGTACAGTTTCTAATATTCCATGACACAGCACACTTGATTGTCCCATGAATAACTAGCATAGGTGGCTTTTGAGACTGATTAGATGTGTTGGAGCAGGGAATTCTTAAAACTATGCAAGGCATGCAAGGCTGTGGGTCTCCAGGACTGAAGTTGAGAATCTCTGAGGGCTGGAAAAACATCTAAATATGTATAGGAGGTATTCTCCAGGACCAGGATTGGGAACCACTAGTCTACAGTGTTAACCTCATAACATTATGCAGAATCCAGGAAAATGGCCAAAAAAATGGGTTCCACCTCACTGGAGATGTGATTCTGAAAATCCCTGTTATTGACCCTCCACCAGCAGAGGAAAGTTATTCATTTTGTAAAGGCAGAGAGGACAGCATGAAGGAGAAAACGAAAGAGTGCGGTATTATAAATATTGCCTTGCCGGGCGAGGTTCAGTCAAAGTGCTTTCATAAATATTATTGGGAAGGTAGAGGAGACGGAGGACAGTCATGATCCGCATGCTGCCGCTGATGGAGGCCGTTGGGCGCGGTTGCCAAGCAGCGCCCCCAACGCACCCCTAACCCCCCCCCAGCCCGATGTGCTCTCCGTCATCCAGGGAGATGTGGAGGAGAGTTAATCAGAGATAAAAGCTCTTCCGCCTCCGCCTCCCCTCCTGTCCAGATCAATGAGGAATACACAAGCAAGCCTGAAGGGTATCTGGAGGGAGAAGAGACTCAGTTCACTCACACAGACAGGCCTAAACCCTGTGCAAGCCCTGTCTGTGTCCACATGAGCAGACCTTTACCTCATTCCACACCTTTATGGCCTTGCTGTTTTGAGTCCTTGTGGCTGTTTTTTGGTATGCAGTTTGTGTTTGCTCATCCAATCAAACCAAATGCTTTGTCAAGGCCTTCTAAAATGATTGTTCTTGTGAATAGTTCACCTTGCAAATTTCCCACTTGTGGGACTAATAAAGATTTATCTTATCTTATCTTGCTTATCACAAACCATGGATTCTTTTCAAAGTGGACAATTTATGTGTAAGGTGTTACTCAGATACAAGGTGTAGCAGATCCAGATTTTTGAGCCAAGCTTCAGCCTAGGCACTTAAACCACTCCTTGACTTTGGATCTTGAATGGCTCTCAATGGCCCGCCTCACTCTGGGCATTATTGTCCTGCAATCTTTTGTCTTCTGGCCAAGAGGAAGAAAGGCTGGGCTTTTGGCCAAAGCCAGGAAGCATCCTCCCACAATCGCTCACACTCTAGCATTGCGATCTTAAAGGCATTGTGTGTGGGTGACCTTGGGGAGGTTTAGTAAAATATTTCTTAGATGTGCAGCTTAATGATCTGTATTGTTTTTAGCATGCAGATTTAATCCAACCAGGAAGACACGTGGACAGGAGACCTGCTGAGTTGACAGATAAATTCATTTCAGTGTTTTTTTTGTTTGCTTTTTCACTTTTTGTGATTTAAGAGGTGGTGGCATTCCTTCTCATAAGTAAATGTCTCTGACCCACATGTCTTGCTCATTATGCACTTGTCCATTTGTCCCACAACTGCATTGAATAATATAAACAAAGGATCTCTTGGTGACTTGCAAAAGACTTGCAAAATGTGTTGTATTTCAGTGTCATGTCTAACCATGTGGTATCAGATGAGTAGTCAGAGGATATTTGGTATTATTGTGCCATCTACACCAAGGCTGTGTACAATTGCAGTATGATCTCACTCAGTAACAAATGTGAAGGTATGTCTAGGTCTGCATTCCTGTCTCAGAAGCCGTTACTCCAAGAGCCAAGCGCCAAGCTTTTTAATACTAAATGTGGCAATCCATTCAGATTACCCAGTCAGGTAAAGAAAAAAAGATCACCAATGTAAGGCAACGTTTGGCACGCAACTTGTGTTGCTGCAGTTCTTTTTTAAAAACCTCATCTTTTATTAATAATGATTAAATGTATGATTATACTTTTGCTGTTGCAGTTAATTTGTTTTTCTGATCTTATTTGATCTTAATTGGTTTTTAAAATTGTAAATATTGTAGGACTTTTTAAAGGTGTTTTTTTTTTTAGATTTTTACTTTGTTAATAACATTCCGTTCTTGTGATTAGATTTTGTTTTCTGATGTAGAAGCTGAAGATTTTATACATTTGTGTTGTTTGTTGATCACATCTGTTGAGTGTCTTTAACGATCCATGCTGGACATGTAAACAATAATAAATAAATGCTCTGAAGATGAGATATGGTCGGTGTGATCTGCTAGTTAATATTAGTAATAATGATGATAAACGTGCAATAAAAAATAAAATAAGTATTTTAAGTATTAACTTAAAGTAATTAAATAACAAAAAAACTGACAAAAAAAAAAAAACATCAACAAAAGAGGGCCCAGTATAGAACCCTGTATAACACCACACTGATGACTGTAAATACTGTTTTTAAGTTAAATGTGTTCAACAGCCATCTAGCGATAAACTGTCATTCATATTATAACTCTTAAAAAGTTTGTTTCAGAGCTTAAATACCAAGAATTCACAGATGAACACATTGCACAGCAGCTATAAACATCCCATTTTACTTTTTGTATTATTCATCCTTCATAGTTGTCTGTGGCTGAGTAAGCAGTGGCTAGATTTTTTCCCTTACTATCTATGTTGTACAGTACAGTCCTGAAAGGAGCTTAACTGTAAACAAACCTTCTTCTATGCTTCCCAACCCCCCTCTGAAGTCTGTCCTCTCCCTCAGGAGAGAGCTCAGGGTCCCTGGTTTGGGCTGCACTTCCTCTCCCTCAGGAAAGATCAGGGCCACGTGGGCCATGGGAGACTGGGCGGGATATTTATAGAGGCCCACTGAAGGACAAAGGACGGGAGAGGAGAGGAAGCCTACAATGCAGCTCAAAAAGAGCAGGTGCCATAGACTGTGAATACAAACAGATGTAACCTATGAATCAAGGCATCATGTATGCAACAGATTAGTATTCATATAGGGGCGTACATGTTTCTGTCCTCTGTGTCAATCTGTTATATTAATAGGATATTCAGGATGTGGGCCTCCATCCATTATCTGAGCTGGTTATGGATAACCAGGGCTGCTGGAGTGTCGGAGCCTATCCCAGAGCTTATAGACTAAAAGGCAGAAAAACACCCAGGACACATAGCCAGTCTATTACAGGACAGACACACAGTCACACATAGAGATGTCTTTGTCCTGTGGGAAGAAAAAGTAAAGTAAAAGTAAAGCGGCCCCTTACAGTCATGCATGAACACACCACATCACAGCACACAGTGTGAACAGTGTGAAATTCTTTCTCAGCGTTTAACCCATTCACCAAGTGAAGCAGGGGGCTGCCACCAACAAGGGGTGGTCAGAGAGCAGAGTGTGGGGATGGTACCTTGCTCAAGGGATGACACTAGCAGTGCTGGGATGCGAACCCACAACCTTCTCATTGCAGGGGCAACTCCTGAACCACTAGGCCACTAGCTGCCTCAAACAATAAAACTCATCTGAAACCCACAGAGAAATGGGGAGAATATGCAACCTCCATACAGAAAGGACCCTTGGCCACCCCAGCCTGAAATCAAACCCAGGGCCTTCTTGTTGTGAGGCTAGAGCACTACCCAATGTACCACTTTTCCCCAGGTCTATAGAGCTGTTTAAATATGATGTATAATCTAAATAATTCTCTTACAACATGCCTATGTAGATCAAATGCTATATTTATTTTTAATTTCCTGCATTTTCTTGCTAATATTGTTTTTAGCAGTTGACAATGCTGTGTTGATGTTTATGTCAGCATTTCAGTCGAGCTGCCTCTCTACGTTCTTGCTCCAAGAAATACATTAGTTACATCGATCAGTTTGCATTACGTATTTATTGTCCCTTTCACATCATCGTGTAAGGTTCTTATACCATCAAAGTTGCACCAAAACTTTTCTTGGCAGATAATGCCGGTGGGGCATCTGGACCGGGGCAACATTCTTGGTCTGCAAACACCTCTCAGTATTGTTTCTGCTTCAGTCCTGCTGTGCTTTAATTGCTTGCTGAACTCCACCTGGGTTCTGTTAAACAAACCCACTTAGCACCTGCCCATCCCCAGAGAATGGGTAACCGCTAAAGGCTAACCACAGCAAGCAAAACACCTGTGCGACCTGGCACTGTCGCTGGCATGCCTCAGTTTGCCTTACCACACCATCTCGCTTTTGCTTATTTTTTTCTCCTTCTCCTTTCCTCCAGAGAATGAGGTCACTTTTGAGAGAGTAAAACATGTGGTGGAGGAGTGTTTATTTGAGTATTAGAGAAAGACAGTGAGGGGAGGGTGGGCACTGCATATTGTGACCCACCCATTGCCAACACACTATTAACCTTCTCCATAAAATGGATAATGTTCTAACAAAACAGAGTGAGCACATTCTTTGTTAGAGTTTGAAAGCTTGCCTCAACAAACCTGTTTTTAATGCTCAACAGCTCATAACGTACAACGCCTAAATTAGAACACAGACCATTTCCAATCTCGTTTTGAGACTAGGCCTTAGTTTGACTCACACAGGAGTGAGAGGTGTGCTATGACTAGATATTTCAGTGGTGGGTGGTGGCATTGTTTTTGTCATGCATAACTAAGGCTGAATGATACAGGTATTGGGTAAAAAGGATACCTAGACTGGCTGTTCCGAATAGAGCTGATAAATCTAGTAATGTGAAGGGTTAGTTTAGGAAGTATTCTCATTAGGGCACAATACTGACAAAGTAGCAGATAGCAAATGCAGTTCTGTACATTGAGATAGCAATACAGCTTACAGTGCATAGAAAATTCATTAGTGAATCACTGATGTAGTTTAGGACTGGCCCGCAAGTATGGGTACTATGTCAAAATCTTAAACACTAAAGTAAATAACTTTACTAAGCTGTCAGATCAGAACAAATTCAAATTCTTGTATATTTTACAAGAATTTAAGTTTACAAAAGAGAAATGGGAAACATTTGACTTTGTTACTCGACAATTTACAGTCTGCAGTGTAAACGAAATTAAAAGTGGAAGCATGACAAAGATATAGTTGAGTGAAAGTCATATATTCGCAAATTATTTTTACTCGGGTATTCAATTTGCTCTTTATTTTATAATAAAAAGTAATACAATAAAACAATAAAAATAAAGTATAAAACTCTACTTACTTGAAAAAAGTGGCAGAAACCGGAAAAAAAAAAATTCTCTTAGAAATGAAACTGAAGTTAAGTTTCTTGATTTACTTGAGAATGCTTGAGTAAACCACAAACCTAAGTACTGTAGTACAGTGAAGTATAATTACATTACATGTTCCACCTTTGGTAATTTTCTGTAGAATCAAATGAATGCCTTAAATTTACCCAATAACAACTTCTGTGATCAGTCAAGGGCGCTCACAACACACCACAAAACATGTCATGACTGCTTATAGGTTCATTTGCATATGGCAGAACAAAATATTGAAACAGTCTCAATTTGGAATACAAAGAAAAACACAAAGCATGCGAATATCTACTGATAACAGAAATGTAAAACCGTCTACACCTGACCTGCTCTACGTGGGAGTCATTGTGAAGGCAGCCAGAAGGTAGCTGCATTAGCTTTGCCCATAACACTCTATCTACACCTGCACAACTAAGGACTGGGCCTCAGAGGTGTTACCTTAAAACAGTCCCTCTAAGACCATGCCTGTGTTTGCCATTTGCTGACCCGGCTATAGTAGCAAACCTAACCGGTGTCTCCTGGCAGGGCCCCTTTGTGACCACACACACACACACACACACACACACACACACACCGATCAATATGAAAACTGCCTAGTCAGCATTTTTTGGCTAAGACAAGCTGAAAGACATCATAGGCACTTCAAAAGATGCATACTGAACATAGGCATCATTTATGCAGGGGACGCTGGGGACATGTCCCCACCACTTTTTGTGGAGGGCCCTTTCATCTCCAACACTTTTTGAAAGATCAATAAATCTTGCACCCCCATTAACAGAAGTACATCCTCCAATCAAACACACAACAATATGGGGTGCCATTTGTAAAAACAGCTTCACAAATGTAGGTGTCATTTTTTCATCATTTAGTGCAATTTTTTAGAACTAAATGTGTTAAAAATCGAAATGTTGCAATTGTACAAATGGCGACTCTAAATGTGGGATTTTAATGTACCACTGTTACAAACGGTGAGATATGCTAATTGGTCACGCCCCGTGATTACAATTGGCTGTTACTTAGCAGAGAGCTGGACTGCGTGCTGTGATATGCCCTCACCAACATGGAGGATTTGCCTTAAATGATCTTAAATCTAAATGTTAAATATGAAAAATATATCATGCACTCTAAATGTGAATCTTCACAGTTAGATAGGCCTCGGTGACGCCTTTCCAACGACCCGTCATTTGCTATAATAGCCCCAGGCTATCCGCAATTATTAGCTGAAAAAGGTTCACCATGCCTGGGTGTCCCATTACTTTTGTCCGAGGTGAACGGTGTAACTCCGGATTTCTGGGGGCTATTATCCCACATTTAGAGTCATCGTTTGTAAAAGTGCAACATTTAGATTTAGAGCGCAACATTTAGTTTTTTAACACCTTTAGCTTTAATGTGTGAAAATTGTGTGAAAATTGCACTAAAAAAAGAAAAAATGACATCTTTAAATTTGTGAAGCTGTTTTTACAAATGGCACCCCATACAACAACACCTCCATCCATGGCATAGCCCCCACCATTCTTCAAAACTGATGCTCGTTTTACTGAACACACACTGGTGCTGTCTAATTACGTTAAAGCATCAAATTTTCTAAACACCCGCTGATACACAAGTAAACAAAAACAGCTGAGAAGAACCACAGGAAAAGGAAGGATGAAGAAGAATTCAGGCCAGTTTCACAAGTCGTTTTTCCAAACATGAGTGGGTTTTGAGTAAATAAGGAACAGGAGGAAGTTATTCCTGTAAAATAAAACTTCTGGGAAACCTGTGTCACAATGTGAGGTGAAAATTGCATCAAGAATAATATAGAAAAGCGAAATCATAATCAGACAAACTGTGATTAATGCAGGCTGCTAGACAAAAAAAAAAGAAGCATTATTAATGGTAGTAATAGTAACGTGTTGCAAGTGACTCATCTGGAGATGACCATTTGTTTTCCTCATGGATATGTTCTATTAAGCAATCTGTATGGTGGTATCACCACAATAATAACCTTTATGTTTCAGTGAGTCTAATTCATAATTGAGCACAAATGTTAAATGAGTAAAGTCTGAATTATACAGCAGTTTTGAAATGGTGCTTTAAAAAAAAAACAGCACACAAATTATGTTGATATTTAAACAACAGTTATGGAAAAATTCATGTTTATGTATTTTTCTTAAGTTGAGTCAAGGTACGTTTCACTCTGGATCTAAAAGGTAACAAATCTAACAAGTAATGAAAGCCTAAAAATACCACCTAGCACTGTATAACCAGTGACAGCAGGTTATAGTTCTGGATGATGATCAGTTTTTACAACCAGACCTACTGACTGTAGACTGCTGTACATTGTAGTCGTCAAAAACTGAATCCAAATAGAGAATGAATCTAAGGGGTTTCTCACTACATGTAAAATGCCAAAGCACATTAGACACAGAATCACAAATAAGCTGTTTGAATCCTCAGTCTGAGCAATTATAAATCAGCCCTTTCTTATCCAGTTCAGGTGCTGTTGTTCATACGTCCACAAAGGCCAAGGTAATCAGCTTCTAGCAAGTACAGCTATGTGGATGCCTTAGATTAAACCTATTTTGATGCCTTTGATTATGCAATGAGAGAGAGGGGGCTTTTACACCAGCCCATTTATATCAGCCACCCTTGATGCAAACTGTGTTGAGTTCTTATACAATCAATTTGCATTTGATTTCTGACATAATGTTACTCATGAAAATGTACACGCATTAGCCTTATAGTTTCAGTTTCACTAGACAAGAACAGTGAAGAACTCTGTGATCCTGCAGGAAATTGCTTTTCTTATCCTTTCCTTCCACAGTATTGTTTTATTTATTTATTTATTTATTTTGGTGTCTTTTCCTAGCTCCACAAGTCCATCACATGGCTCAGGCTATGAGGCTTCTTATAGCATGCAAAACCTCTATTAGAGAAGAATTACCTCATGACCAAATGAATGCACAAAAGTCTTTTGCTGTGGTCTGCACTGTGTTGGAGCAGGGGTCAGAGGAAGCACTTGTTGAGGTCAGGTGGTGCATCCGGGTCACTCTGTTTCCTGAGAGAAAGTCTCATCCTGGTTTTGGCCAGAGCCAACGCAGGTCTCTCGCCAGTTCCCATAACCTCACTGAGTCTGCCACTACAGTCCACTGCACCCTAGAGATATGCTTTAAAGCATACATACACAAGCTGCTACACTAAACTTTTTTTTTCAGAAAAAAACAGGAAACATGTTAGAATATTACAGAAAAGCCTTAACACTGATTTTAATATAAAATATAGCGGAATTTAATATGTATACTCTTTTCCTGCTGACACTTTAAATACTGACACCCTTTTCCATTTTTTCAGAAAACCTAACCAGTCACAGCTGTGTTCTCCCAACAAAAAGTGTTTCTGTAGCTCTCACTGATGTTATGTTCCCCTTTAAAAAGACACATTCACACAAGCAACTACCCACACACACCTCAGCTGCCATGCATGACTAAAGATTGAAGTGTCTGTCTTCAATTGTCAGACGAAAATTTATCACTGTTGGTCTGAAAGCATGTTATCAGTTACTAGCTGTTCGAGAAGCTGTAACTGATCATTTTCACAAGAACACTGAGACTGGACTGAGATAAGGAGGTTATATGAACTGATAAGTGTAAATTTGTAATTGGAATTAACTTGGATCACAAGACGCAACAATTGCAACCAGGTTCTAAGGCTGTATTGGAGGTGTTGAAAATACCCTTGCAAAGTTCTGCAAAAAAATACTGAAAACAGGCTTCTTTTAAAGAAAGAAGCCTTTTAAAGAAAGAAGCCACCATTGCTTTACACTTTCTTTAACAAAGTGTAAAGCAATGGTGCAGATCACTAATCAGTGGTACTTATTTGGTGCGGTTTCATTCAGTGATATGGCTGGATGAATGAATAAAAACAATACATTAAAATGCAGGGAAACTGATTGGGAAGAGAAACTTTTAGGCAACTATTACATTACATTATATTCATTTGGTGGATGCTTTTATCCAAAGTGACTTATAACACAAGGAAAAACTCTTGAGATTTCTAAGGGGTTCTAGGGGGTACACTATCGAATTTCATTCATATTTGAGCATTGTTACAAAAGAAGTATTGCTACTAAAGGACTGAAAGAATCACCTGTGACATTATTTGGAACAGCATATGGCCTTAAATATTCTATTGCTTAATTTTAACATTTCAACAAAATCAAGCCCACTGAATAGCCAGCATTTTTTGGAAAAAAAAATAGTGATCTTCTCTTCTTTTTCCTTTGTCTACTTCTCTGTCACTCTCCTTTCTCCTTGCATCCCACTTTCAATTCACACATACCAATATAGTATCAGAATGGCTTGCGATTGTATTCACAGCTCAGATTTATTGGAGGGCTCTTTATGACCAGGGGATAGAGCGGGTGAAATTTCTGGCCATAGAGCCTTTTGACATTTTCAATATGCAGAATATAAAGGCCAATCGCTTTAGCAGATGCTTCTATCATTCTATAGACTTACATCAGCAAAACGGCATATTGTACAAATTAGGCCTGAGGGGTACGAGTGTAATAGTCCAACTCCATATGGAAGGAGTGTGTATGTTCTTTGTAGCAGACTGCACTGCCGTTATAAAACACTACGCACGCGAATCTAAGAATGTAGTGTCACAATGGAGTGCTCTCTCCTAGAGTTTACACTTTTCTCTCTTCTGACTTTTCCAATCTAATGAGAAATATGAACACTGGCCCATGGTTCACAAAGCAGTTTCCCCAATTAACATATCAACAGCTATAAAAATAATAATAATCGACAGTTTCCCTCTTACTTCAAATAGCAGTTATGTTTGGTGTATGATGTTTGCCATATTGCTATAATGGTAATGTAGCTAGCTTATGCTTCCTCAGCTAGCACTGTGCAAACTAAACTAAAACTAAACAATTATTATTATTATTTATTCTTTTTTTTTTTATGCTGAACATTTTGTTTACTCGTGTTGCAGTTTTCATAACAACCACCTAGCAACACCCTAGCAACCATCTGGGATAAAATAGCAATGAAGTAGCAGCACCCTAACAAAAAGCTGTGAGATAATGTAGCATCCGAGTAGCAGCACGCACTCAGCTACCTGGGATATTTTAGCAACCATGTTGTCCTCAGCTAAAATATCATAGTATCTGCCTGAAAATGCCCTGTCACTACTTTGAAATTGCTAATGCTGTACATTTGCATTATGTTCAAAATATGCACTAATTTCAATTTTAATGCGTTATATTTGTAGTAATGGGATTCCTTTACCAAACCATGCCTTTAATTTGTGGTTTGTTTGTGTTTGATCAAGAAATTGGACTGTTTAGGAGTTTGTTAGAAGAAGAATTCACATCTGGTGCTCCACGGGATGGTTTGTTTACATTGTGGGTTTGGGTCATCCCCTAGGCTGCCTCATAAATAGTACAGGTGTTCACCTCAGACAGTGCAGCACCAGGCCGAGCCCGCTGGTGCTAAACTCATCATCACAATCAGAGGAGGTCGTAAAATAGCAGGTAATAATTGAACTCACTAGCAAAGAGTTATTCGCAGAAAATTTCACCTACAGTCACGTTGTTTGACATCATACTGTTGCATGTCATACAAAAGTAGGCCAAGACAACGGTCAGTGACCTAGAGGTGGATGATACACATGACAATAAGGTCATTTGTGCTGAGATTTGTTGGCCAGCTTTCTCCACAATGCTCCAGCCACAGGGAGTCAATGGCCAAGTCAGCTGGTCAATTTTTGGAGGAGTTTGTGGGTAATCCAGGGGGTTTATGTTTTCTGGTGTTACAAGCAGTAACTATGGCAACCGATTCCATGCTCAGGACTGTGAAATCTGACCAAAGCTCCTATGAGTCCATGTGGGTGTATGAATGTGTGGGTATGTGTGTGTCTCTGCGGCCTTTTAGGTGTGCAAGCATATGTTGATACGTCTGCATGCTGCATTACCGACTCAGCACATCTGCTCATGCTCCTGTTGAGGCGATTACTCAGACATTCCCTGCTCATGATGTGTTGTGGTCCTGCAGCTGTAAGCTAGTAGAGACCCTCAACAGGAGGCCAAGCATCTGGACTCCACAGACCAGTTCCAGGGTGTGATTGTGGGTCAAACTGCAAAGAGAGAGTCCTGGGAAGGTGCTCTGTACTGTATTTTGGAGTCCTTCAGAATTTCCACCAAATTTGGACAATGTAGATGGTATAACGATCAAAACAAATTTGAAGCTCTTGGAAAACATCCTCTATGACTTTCCTACAGATGTCCCAAGTTCAAATTCACTGTCTCCACCCTTGGTTAATTATAATGATTCCATAGTGAGAAGATGCTCCATTCCTTTTCTGAACCCTAGTCTTCTCTGTCTTCTCCATCTCTTCCATCATCCTGCCATGATCATTCACTTTTCCATTCCGCACCCCATCCATCATGCTGGCTGTTGAGAACTCTAAATATAAGACTGACATGTAAGACTTGTCACACATAAGTAAATTGTTCCTACAGAATGCATTGCCTTTGGTTGCATATGTATTTGTAAGTGCACAGAATATAACGCCTGTTTACGCCTGTTGGTGGTTAACTAGTCAAAGACAAGATTTACAGCTTATTGTCCATTATGCAGTTTTAGAAGACTGTTGCTTTTTTGTCTTTTGGTGACAGTGGTTCTTCATGTCAGAAGGTGTGACAAGGACATTGATGGGCATCACATATAGCTTAAGCTTTTAAAAGACATTTAATAGATATTTCTCAAACCCAAATCAACACTTGATTTGCACTTACAACCAATGCACTTACAGCACTTACAACCAATGTTCTCACAAAACAGTTTTACAGAATTCGAGCCCCTAGCGAGCAAGCCAAGGGTGACAGGAGGGAGAAAAACTCACTAAAGCCAGAGGAAGAAACCCTGGGTGGAACCAAGACTCAAAAGGGGAACCCATTTTCCTCTGGTCTACCCGGAGAGAAAGAGAAAGAGAGAGCAACAATAGAAGACCTTTGTGTACAGAGTTAATCACTGCAGATTGACCGTCAATGGCTAACAGAGTAGGTACAGTTAAGAGTCAGCAGAGGTACTTTTTGTTGGAGTCTGAGTGAGGCGTAGTTTGAGAGAATCTAGTCTACTGCAACACAAAAAGCTGAGACGGTATGGAAAATGCATAAAAATCCTCAAGTATTCTTAAATTTACTTTCCATTTTATTTAAAAGCATACAGTACGAACCCCATATATTTTATGTTTTGTCAGATCAGCTTCATTCCATTTGTTGATATACATCCGTTCCTGCATTTCATGTCTGCAACACACTTCAAAAAAAAGTTGGGATGGGGGCAAATTAGGACTAGTAATGAGATGAAAAAAAACAACAAATAATGTGATTTCAAACATGTGATGTCAACAGGTGATTGTAATCATGATTTGGTACAAAAGCAGTATCCATGAAAGGCTGAGACTTTGAGGACCAGTTTGTCAGTTTCTCCTTCTATAGTACATAATATCATTAAATGATTCAAGGAATCTGCAGAAATTTCAGTGTATACAGGGCAAGGGTGCAAGCTTAGGCTGAACTCCTGTGATCTCCGAATCCTCAGATGGCACTGCATCAAGAACGGTCATTCAACAATAGCTCATAGGCAAGGGATTACTTTGGCAAACCTTCTTCAAGTACTACGGAATTACATTTACTAATGCCACCTAAAAGTTTACTGTGCAAAATAGAAGCTTTATGTTAACCATGTCTAGAAGCAGCATGGATTTCGCTGTACCATGGTCACACAAATCATTATTCTGTAATGTTTTTGAAGAAACAGACGATTTTTCTCAGGACCTAAGATGAAAAAGACCATCCAGGCTATTATCAGGTAGTCCAAACGCCAGGGTCTGTCATGATATGGGTTTGTGTCGGTGCCCTTGGCAGTCGCTTTTCTGATGGCAGCATTAATGCAGAAAAGTACATTGACATTTTAGACCAACATATGCTGCTCTCATCTTTTCCAGGGACATCCATGTATTTTTCAACAGGGCAATGCAAAACCATATTCTGCTCACAATACAAAGGCATGGCTGTGGAAGTAACAGGGCAGGTTCTGGACTGGCCTGCCTGCAGTCCTGACCTGTCCCCAATAGAGAATGTGTGCGCCGCACACATTAAGATGTGTTTGCAGAAAGAATGGCACAAAATAATACCTGAAACATTTCATTGCTTGGTATCAGTGTCAAATTGTCTCTTGTGAGAAGAAATGGCAACATTACAAAGTGGTAAATGCTTTACTGTAACTTTTAAGTGTGTTACTGGCCTGAAATGCAGAGATGGATATATACTAACAAATAAAAGAAGCTGACCAAACAAAACATAAAATATATGCAGTGAAATGAAAGTCATAGTAAATTTAAGAATATCTGTTTATTTGTATTTTCCATACTTTCTCAACTTTGTCAGATTTTATGTTGTCCATTATATGCTGTTTTACATTTACTACAAAAACAAACGTTTTAATTTTACCCCTTAAAATTTAATTTTACCTTAATTTTGACCTTAATTTCCTATATAGGATTAAGGCCGATTAAAGGGCAAAACTTCTGAATTTTACTCTTACTTTTTCAAATTTGCCCCTTAAATAATAGAGCCTCCTGAATGAAAGCCTTACATTTAAGATTAAGGGGTTTCACACTCATTCCTTAAATCTAATTTTAAGCTAAATTAAAGGCCACTTAATTCAAAGGAAGGTGGTTGGTGTATTTTCAGGGGTACATTAAGGTAGTGTTAAGCACATTTTAAGTACATTGTGTTTTGTAGTGATTGACTTTCAGCAACGATTTGAAAAAAATATCTCTGAGTATTAAGGTGAAGTCTATTAACCCTTTAAGTAATGTTACCTCATGACCAGGTCCTCCTACTTGTCATGTTTTATTTATGTTGAAGTTGCTAAAAAGTGCAATACTGTTCGGAAATATTGCATCATAGTCTAGTCACTTGTGACTTGAAATCTGAATATAAATATTTTTCTTTAGACTTTTTTTCCTCTCCTGGTGAACGTTTTTGTCATATTGAATAATCAGAAGATGTTTTATAGTCAAAAAATAATACTTTGATCTAACATTACAGAATCTGATCATGCAGATTGTGCTTAGTATGAGCAGATACATATGACCAAGTAAAAAGGTTTATTTTGATTTCAGGCTAACTTTAAAAGTTACAGAGTCCTGTACCTTGCACTTACCCAAACACATCGCTATGAGGTTTCATTTTTATCAGGCAGCTGTATCATCTCCAGTATTACTGGCTGAATATTTGGCTCTTAGGCTAGGTCTCAATAATAAAGGCCTGTTGGCTTCTGGTCTAATTCTCACCCCAACTAGCATTCTTCTGCCCATTCCGCCCCAGCCATCAGGACTGAATGGCATCATTGTGCTCTGACAGAGCCAGGAGAGAAGTGGGAATGTATGCTTCTGGTGTGTTTGACACTGTTTTTAACCTTGTAGAAAAGGAATTAACACTAGAAGAACTTCCGCACTAACTGGCCTGAGCAAAATGATCCAAATGGGCCATTAGATACAACTTTGAGTTTAGTTTAGTTTTACTCCATGAGCCATGTTACCCCTACCAGTACAACTATTGGATATTTTTCCCCTGCTAGTAGTACTGATGGCTGCTCATCTGGTTCCAATGGATGAACCTGTTTTTTTTTTAAGTAAATCTACCTGTGGGTTTCTTGTTGGTTTTCTTTGCTCAGGGGTAAGAAAATGTGCTTGTCTAAGCAGAGCTTAGTGATACAGATGTCTATAGCTGAGGAATTATAGCTGAAAAAGAAAGCAGGGTGCTATCCCAGAAATAGGATTTTAGTGCAGTATCTTTTTAGCACCACAGCCTTTCAAGCAGAGGAGTAAGGGGTTTTAGGAGGCCAGATATAACCACTATGAATAAATTCATGACAGGCAGACCAAGCAGAATGGAGTTAGTACAGAAACGTTTATTGGCAACAATAGCTGGGTGGTGTCCTCACATTTGCTAACCTTAGTTTTAGCTAGTATGAGAAGGGATCTAGGTTCATGGTGAATTTTTATTCCATGTCTACAACTCTAGAAGATCCGCATTGTTTTCAGCACTCTTTTGGAATCCTTACTGGCCTCTTCACTACTTGCTGGCCTCATTTGGCAACATCTAAAGATGGAACACTATTTTGAATTATGCCTCTGTATTCAGTTCTCCACGGCAATGAGAGTAGCTCTGTTTTTAAAATCCTTCATACATTTTCAATGGGACTCAAGTCAGGAGACTGGCTACACGGTGCCACCACTTTCACCTTTTTTAGGTTTGGTGACTGTGTGTTTTGGGTCACTTTCTTGTTGAAACATTTATCTTCTCCCCTTTTTTAGCCTATGCAAATAAACTCTCCTCTAATATCCCCCTGTTACATCATTCACATTGTCCTCAATTACATGCAATTCCCCAATACATTTTGCAGAGAAGCAGCGCTGTATTACAATGTTCCCACCTCCATACTTCACTGTGGTTGTGGTGTTCCAGTGATCATAGTAAGCATCTCCAGTGAGCATCTTACTACTCAAACTTATGCAGACCATTCCAAATATCCAGACCATTCCAATATACTTTAGCAAGTTAGCAAATAGCATGCAGCACATGCGTGCATATTTCTTTTGGCTTCTCTGGAGTGCTTTGTTAGATGTGCTGAAACTAGTTATTGCCACAAATCTCAACTGAAAGGCTCCTCAGTCAGTTTGTTGGTTAATGGCAGCCTCTCAGGCAATATTGTGACATCTCTTTCCTATACACTTTTCATTTGTTTGTTTTTATAACACATTATGAAAATGCTGCATGTCTCCAAGATTTTTTTAAATTTTTGCCCAAATATCTCACCAGTTTAGTCAATGCCTGTGCCCTAGTTTGGCCTTCCCCATCATAGAGTGCTACCAACATTGGGGCTAGCATGTGTTCCCTCCAAAACATGAAGCACCAACACATCTCTTTAAACAGCTGTTATTGCAACGTCTTTGGGAGTGTGTGCAAAGTACTATTTCTGCTAGTCTGAGCTGGCATCACACTGAGTGCAGGGATAGTCATTCTATGCTCTCTTTGACACCTGGCCATGGACTAGGATGCCCCTATCTAAACTTGTGACAGGTGGTCTACATATTGACACTGGTAGATCATCAGTGTCATGAAAAAGTATGTCCATACCTACTTAAATAGCCATTGGCACTGTACCAGTGACTGCTTGCTGGCCTCTTCAGCTAGCTAGCACCGCCCCATCCTCCTATTTTTATCTCTAGTGTCTACTGGCATTTTTGTCAGGGATTCTTCTGTCTGTACACTCCCAGTGTTCTGCTGCTGTCTCTTTGCTGGAAAAGATTGATAGGGTATTTTGGTTCACTCATACACAATCTGAGTGATATGACATTCCTGCGGCTTAGCATGGTCACATCTTAAGCACACCCTCTTTAGTGCCCTTTCATGCCCTCCCTCTAGGCCCATTGGCACTGAGAACATTGTTTGTGCGACTCAGGAATGTAGATGAATGCATAGAAAACACCTCTTTCCCCAACAAATATACACACACAGACACACACCACCGAGAGTCGAGACGCCTATTCCCCAGCACACATCCCTCCGCCCCCATCCGCTCCAAGTCTCCAGTCAGTTTTTATAGACCTGTTTATTTTCATTCAGCCCACTAATGCACTGTTGTCATGCACAGTGTAGGTGAGGTGAAGCATTACACAACATGAACACTGCAATGCTTAACAAAACTTCTGTGCACCGCAGTTCTTTGATATTCTGATGCTGTTCAGAGTTATGACATCAAAGCAGGCTCAAGGGAAGCCATCATCAATCACATTAAACACTCTATTCATGTCTGACATCATTTACAGAGTTTTGTTTAGCTGGTTGATTCAGAATTGCTATTCTAAAGCAAGACTGCAGTAGGAATCACTGGGGAAAACCAACCCTTAGTGCCCTCAAATAAGGTATATGATGATTTGTTGCACAGGAAATTTTAAGGGCACTAATAACTGTGCAGCTGGTTGACTATTGGTTAGGACTTTACCCCTATGACCAGAAGGTCGTGGGTTTGAATCCCAGGACTGCTAGTGTCATCACTGAGGTTCCCTTGAGCAAGGTACCGTCCTCACACACTGCTCCCTGGGTGCCCCTCATTGGTGGCAGCCCCCTGCTTCACTTAATGAATGGGCTACATGTAGAGAAAGAATTTCACATTGTTCACACTGTGATTGTGCTGTGGTGTGTTCACTTGTGACTATAAGGGGCCATATTAATTGAAAAAAAAATCATATTAATTGAAAAATGTCAACATAGTTTTGTGTATAATGTACACTTTAAAATGTACGGTATATCTGGAAACACCATCATATGAACAAAAGTACTGGGATGCGCCTATTCTTCAGGGTTTGGGCTAGACCCCTTGCTTCCAGTGAAGGGTAATCTTAATGCTTCAGCCTACCAAGACAACACCATGCTTGACAGTAAGAACTTGACTGGCCTGCACAGAGCCCTGACCTCACCACTGTGGGGCCAAGACTGAGAAGAGTCTCGACGCATGTCTCCCTCTTCTTTTGAGCAGCGGGGGCTCAAGACGAGCCGTGCT
>JBBJLS010000039.1:4472792-4487813 GCA_037577275.1 Bryconaethiops microstoma | reverse complement strand
CATTCTCCTCAGTGACTGGTGCGGTTGTTTTAAGCATTTCTCCAAAATTGCGTAAGGACAGTGAACATCATGACCTCTGTTGTGTAAAGTGTGTCTTTTTTAAAAAAAATTTTTTTTTTGGAATACATAACATGGTCAGTCTGACTTTTCTCACTGACTCTAGCTAAACTCTAGTAGCAACATTTGGCTGTGCCAAGACGAACAGCAGCCGGCAATGACATGGCCATATCATGCCGAGATCTGAAGCTGTTCCAGGATCTGTTCTGTTTCTGCACGGTTATTATTATTGCTGAGAAAAGAATACACTTCAGCCCTTCAGAACATTTCAGTCATGTGCCTACTGTGTTTAAGTACATATTTTCAAGATCAGAACTTGCCTGTAGCCTGGAGCCCTGTGGCATGCCAATGAATAACAAAGCTGCCTTTAGAGAAATGGCAGTTTACAGAAAGAACATTGTTACCAACGTGGCTTTATAACAGCAAATCGTTATAAGTGTAAGCTATGAGATATATATATATATATAGGGAGGAGTCTCTTACCTGCACTTTTTTCCACAACTGCAGCATATTCAACAATAGCTTTTACAAACGGAGTACATTGTCCCTGGTGATCCGTTCTCGTTAACCCATTGTGCTGGTTTTGCTGTGAAAGGGGAAATTGTGCCATTCATACATATTTTGTTATGAATGCTCTTGCATGTTGTTTGATTTTAGTCACAGTCAAGAGCTATTATTAATCCCCCAAAGGGGATTGATCATTGGACCATTACATAATTGAATCTGTGGAACAAACTAAGCTTGTTGAACAGCTGTCGCCTGATAAAGAACACAATTGCATTTTCACTTGAAAGGGACAAGACTTATTACTGTATTACAGACTCACTGACTGCATGTATGTAAATCGGATTTTACTGTTTCCTTTTTTACAGTAGCTAAAAAGTGAATATGGGTCTTTTGATATGAATAATTTATTTGTATTCAATAGACTCAGTGAACACTGTAATATATTTTGTCTGTGTCTCTGTTACCATCAAATAATTATTTAAACTAAAGTTGCATAACTGTAAAAATGGTTTAACTTGTCCTCCGTATGTTCTCTCGACCTGTTAATCTCTATATCTGTCTCTCTATCTGTGTATTTCTTGTGGCTGCAGTACATTCTTACATTTTACATTCTGGGTTTTTTTCAAGTAAGGCTGCAGTAAAAGGACAATTATCGTGTTAATGATGCATTATAAACAACGCCTTTATTGTATTGTAGACATGGGAGGTATAATGGCATATCAGTGAAAACCACTTTGAAGTATTGTGACGGTTTACAATCTGGGGGATAGTGTGGTGACCCACAAATAGCCTCATTCCTAAGACAAATTAGTGTATATTTATTAATGTGTATATATATTAATGCTGGGAAACTATTACAATTTTTAGCGTATTACTATTTCAACAAAAATGCAATAACATTTGGTTTGCAAACACTTTAAACATATAAGGAGCTTTTTAACAGCAGTGTTTCCATTAACACGGTTACATAGTTACAGTTCAAATATTTCTATAAATCTCCACTTAAACATTAATGTAATCTAATCAATTGTGAAACCATAGCTGCAGGGCATTCAGGTTTTATCTAGTTTGTTATAAAAAAACAAATTTCCCTCAGAGTCCAGAGCATTGTGGGAGCTGCAAAGATGACCAACTCCATATGAAAGTCTGTATCTGAATGCAGTGTCATGAAAGTCTTTGTTATTGGAATGGTAAGGTGTCCCATTACTTTTGTCCATATAGTATATGTTGATTTGTGGGCATTTGTATTGTCCAACAAGCCAAGACCTAGAATTTAGACATAACTTTCTTTTGAAATTAAGAATATCATGGGGAATCTGTGCGCTCTTTGCTGCCTTACTCCTCTGGGAAGACTTTACACTATGGGTGGAACATTGCTGTGAGGATTTGATTGTGTTCAGCCACAACAGTAGGTACTGATGTTGGATGAGTAATTCTGAAACATGGGGCGCGGAACCATTATAGCAGCTGCAAAGGGGGACCGACTCCATTTTAAAGTCTATGTGAATGAATGCAGTGTCATTAAAGTCGCTGTTGGTGTAATGGTCTGGTGTCCCAATACCTTTTGTCATGTAATATAGACAAAAGTAATGGACATCTGACCCACGCAATAACCAGACCTAGAGTGCTGCATGTTGCACGCACACACAAGCACAAAAAAAAAGTTTTTGTTGTAAATGTATTTGAAAATGTAAATAAATGTGGGCATATGAGTGAATGAATAATGAACGTTACAGACTTTCGACGTTTCTTTTATTTAATAACTTTCTGCACTGTTCATGTGCAGTAATGGTCACAGCAATCAAAATTATGACCTAATATACTCAGGGGAAAAAGTGCTTCAGCAAGAACAATGATAAAATACCCCTTATAGATGGACTTAGTTCTAAGACACTGTACATACGAGCACGGGTGTTCTGATGAATTATGCTGCCTTGTCGAAAAATATTATAGCCCAAATTGACAGCAGAGTCTAACGATTCAGGCTACCCTGCAGAAAAATGCTCCATTGAAGTTTATACAGCTGTCAGTGTACCAAGGTAGCATAGATTTATAGGCGTGCCACTGAATCCCAAAACTGTGGAACTGCACATGCGCAGAAGGGCCCGGTAGCACATCTCAGTGGGTAGCATGTTTTGACAGTACACCGGACGTGTTTATATATATATATATATATAGTATTATATTACATATCTAATATACATGTGTATGTATGTAATCTTTTTATTTTATTGTTCTCTTATTATCCCTGTTATTATTTTATCATAGCTAAATACGATTCTTTTTTTTGGGTATTATTTGGAAAAAAAATGCATATAAGGCTACAGGCTACCATATGACAGATTTAAAGAGATCACCCTAGACAACAAATCCATAGTAAATGACATGACCATGATATAATATTAACAAAGAATATGTTTCACCCCCTGCTTCCATCACCTGCACCTCCTAAATGAGTAAAATACCCAGCTGTCCCAGAGACCCTTCCTGCATGTTATGTTCAATTTGTTTACATTTTTTTGTCATTAACACTATCTGCAATTGGGTATGTATGTGAAAAGAGGGCTACAATCAAAGCAGAGCAATAAAGGGAAGGGAAGCACATAGGGACATACTTGGCATAAAAACAACAGGTTAAAAGACAAGATTGTCAACATATGTACAAATTTACATTGAATCAATGGTAATTTATAGTATGTATCTGAGGTATTGGAGGTATAGTGTATGTGAAGTATTTGTATTAGAGCTATGCAAATTGTATTGTATGTATATGACAAGGTGTAGATGTGGTATGGATCTGTACAAATGGTATGATGAAGGTGAGGGAAACAATACAGGGGCCAAATTGTGATGGCTAGATGACTGGGTCAGAGCATCTTGAAACCAGCAGGTCTTGTGGGGGGTTCTCAAAAGGGTAGGGAACAAACTGGCTTGTCTAGTAGACGGTTGCTGTAGCTCAAATTAATGAGAGTCAATGCTATTTTTTAGCGTTGAGTTTTCTCGTTAATTGGAGCTACAGCAACTGTCTACTAGAAAGCTGTCAGAAAACAGTCCATCACAGATTGCTGCATAGCTACATATTAGTTAGCGTGTACATGCTGACTTGGTCTGATGTGAGCATCAGAACTGGACCCTGAAGCAATGGAATAAGGTGACGTTTTCTTTTACATCATGTGAATGGCTGAGGGAATCTGTGAAAGAGATGGCACCAAGATGCACTATGAAAGGAAGGCAACCCCCAAGATGCACTATGAAAGGAGGCAGGGTGATGCTCTGGGCAATGTTCTGCTGGGAAATGGCTGCGGGCATTCATGTGGACGTTACTTGGACACACAGTGAAGTGAAGTGACTGACTGTCATACGTCAACACACCACAGCACACACAGTGTGAACAGTGTGAAATAATTCCTCTGTATTTAATCCATTCACAAAGTGAAGCAGTGGGCAGCCAGGAACACAGCGCCCGGGGAGCAGTGTGTGCTGACGGTACCTTGCTCAAGGGAACCTCAGTGGTGCCACTAGCAGTCCTGGGTTTTAAACCCACAACCTTCTGATTGCAGGCCACCAGCTGCAGGCAACTACCTAACCACCAGGCCACCAGCTGCCTAAACATTGTCGCAGACTAGGTACGCCCCTTCATGGCAAAAAATATTCCATAATGGCAGTAGACTTTATCTGAATAATAAGTTGTTCAGTAATGGATTGAAGAATGTGACAAAGAGTTCAAGATGTTGACTTTGGCTCCAAATTCCCCAGATCTTGACTCCATTGAGCATCTGTGGGATGCTCTAAACAAACTGGTTTGATTCCTGGAGGCCCCACCTCACAACTTACAGGACCTGAAAGAACTGCTGCTAATGTCTTGGTGTCAGACATCACAGCACACCTTCAGAGATCTTTTGGACTCCATGCCTCGATGAATCGGAGCAGTTTTGGAAACACAAAGGAGGCCTACACAATATTAGGCCGTTTTAATGTTATGGCTGATCAGTGTATTATCAACAATTGTGTGCTTGTTTACTTGATTTTGTTATTTTTGTAACAATATAAATGTCATATTCTGAACCCTGTTGTTTTGTGATTATTTCATTGTTTGTTTTTTTTGTGGCGTTGTACCAGCAATGCGGAAAACATTGATGTTCATAACAGTTTATGGCAAAACAAGCTGATCACATCTAATACTGTACCTAGTTCACACAGTAAGTTTTTGAATTTCACATCGCTTTTCATTTTTTCCATTGTTTATAATGCAGTTGTCTCTGGCACTCTCTGTCTCTCTCTGTCTCTCTCTCGCTCTCTCTCGCTCTCTCTCGCTCTCTCTCGCTCTCTCTCGCTCTCTCTCGCTCTCTCGCTCTCTCTTGCTCTCTCTCGCTGTGTATGTTTTTCTTTAACCTTTTCATTACAGTTGACTTAGAAGGCTAAACACACAAACACACCCGGCCGTATGGGGCATGTTTACCCAAAACAGTCTGTGGGTGACAGCCTGACATTCTGAGGGACACACATCAAAGTGGCACCCCCCCACCCCTCGCCCTGAACCCAATGCACATGCAAAGTAATCCCTGCTATTCCCTTCCATACACAAACACAAACATGCCCTCCTCCTCCTCCTCACTGTTTGTTTGCTTTCCCTTCCTGATTTGACAGGGAATGGCTCTCAACCTCAAACAAATTACTGTGGCTCGACCCAACTACCACTGCACAGAATTCAGTTTCCTGAATTACCTCTCAGCTGCACGACCACAGCTTCTGGAACAGCCATATGCACAGACTGCAGTAAAGCCATGTGCAGTGCAAGCCCACGCAGGCATCTGTAGGCTAACATTGAACTTTCCAATAACATTGTGTTGGCAGGAATTCTGAAAGACGCTGTGGTTGTTCACATGTCTTAGAATAAACACATTTCCAAAGTCGGTACTATCATGGCTGTGTTGGTACTATTATTCGTTGGCGGTTGGAATTGTACATGACTTGGTTCAAGACAGAGAAAATTAGAGCAGAAAGGAGAAGAAAAAAAAAAATTTACAAGTTGCTGTGTCTGTATGACTGATGTATGTGAATGAGCTCCTCTGTTCTGATTGGCTGTTGTGTATTGTCCCTCATTCAAAAAGTAGTCCTAAAAATCTCCTGATAACTTCAAATGTAGCTGAATTGCTGTAGGCTGGAAGTCATTATAAATCAAAATGACTTGAGGGACTACTTCAGTGTGTTGTTATGAGCTCAAAAGATAAGCATAAGTATCAAACAACTACAACTGAATGACTCCAGAAACTACTGAGAACAAGAGATAATCTACTTTGTTTCCTATTTAGAAGCTGGCCACACCCACCCCCCACCTTTTTATTGGTTACGCAAGTAAAATTCATCCACACCCAACCTTTAGCATGAAGAGAACATGCTAAAATGACAAAGTTGAGTTAATTTTAACATCTACATTTAACTTTATTTGACAATAACTGTTGAAAAATAACAACAAACATCAAACTGCTAGAAAAACCCAACTTTGTCTGGTGCATTACTACTGTTTTTGTCAATGATTGCTGCTACCAAACAACTGGGGACACTCTAATGTGTACCTGTATATATATCCACAGTGTTAATTCGTACATATATACACTGTGTGTGTGTGTGTGTGTGTGTGTGTGTGTGTGTGTGTGTGTGTATATATATATATATATATATATAAAGCTTTATATATATACATATTTATACATCTGCACACAAATATCCTTGTTAATATTTTTGTATTATTTGTGCAGTGTACTATTACACTATACAGTTGTATAACTTTTTTTTCTATTGTTTTGCTGCTCTTACCTTTGTACTGCTGTAACAATGCAGTACAAAGGTAAAATTCCCCACCTGTGGCACTAATAAAGGGTCTTATCTCATCTTCCAGCTGACTTTAAGCCTTGTGATGCAACATATGCATGTCTTTAAAGTATCCGTAAATTCTAGCAATTCTTTTAACTTAAAACTGATAGGACTTTTAAGTTAAAAGAATAGGACTCTATCAAATAAACAGTGAACTATTTCCCTAACTTCCAAAAGAAGAAATTGTTAAACGCAAAGTTTTTAATCCTTCAGTTCAGTTGATGAGCTTCAACATTGGGGATTTACAGGATATTTAAATTCCAAAAGTTTTATTGACTTGTTCATTTATAGTCAGTTATGTGAATCATTTTAATTATTCATATGAATGAGGACTGAATGAATACGACTAAAGGCTTTACAACTCATACTGGGCCAAAGAATATTTCTTGTAAATTTCTAGAGAAATGTTCTCAGAGGGAAATAAATGTTTATTCATATAGCATTTATCATAGTTAATACTTAAAACACCATGGTCTAAATGTAAAAACAGTACAGTTGCAAACAATAAACAAGGAAACACAATGCTTTAAGCATGTGCTGGCTTGAACAGATATGCTTATAATCTGTTTTAAAAGCGCATCAAGCTTATTTAAACATTTTTAAGAGCTGTGTTAGAACATTTTTGTTGAGGTATAGGTGGTCTTTTGTAAAGCTTGAGTTTGTAGATTATTGAGTCTATTTGAGTCCGTTGCTGTATTTGTCAGTTGCTGTATGAATGTCACCTGCCAGCGCCCCGCTGTCACAAACTGGAATGTTGTCTGTTCTCGTGATGACAGCTGTATAGTTGATGTCAGGCCCTGTGCTATATGAGCTGTTTAGAGGGTGGTTAGTTTTCCCATGCTTATCTTGCCTCTGTGCAGTGCTTCTTTGATGGCTGAGATGTTTCCCATCGTTACCTCTGCATAGGTGTTCACCCGAGGAATTTTGAGCCAGTAAGGCCTTTACACCCACTGCATTCTTTGCTGGTAGAGAGTGAAACATTACTGTTGACAGCTGTTCTTTCATGTCTGGCAGTTTTCTTTATGCCTTTTTACTGATTACAGTACATACAGTGAAGGGTACATATGAAATAACCTGTGTGATCTACATAATTAGCCTATAGAACACCCTAAGAACACCTAAAGTAACAGACATTTATGTGAAATTCTCATTTTCATTCGCTGCTAAATTCCGACATCTAAACAGTCGGTCTGAGCCAATGAACCAGAGTGTTTTCAAATCTGCACAGGTGATTGGCTTGTTATAAAGTCACTGAATCTGGTCATTTGTTGTGTCTGAATTGGATATTAATGGGTTCCCTTTTTTCATGATGCTGGGGGTCTTGTTTTGAAAAGAAAGATGCGTGTTCCATTGTAGCATATAGGCCGATTTATGTGGACTGTTAAGCATTTATCGTAATTTATTACCATTTGTGGAAAATTCTATTTAAATATTACCTCTGGGCAGCAAGCATTGCAATCGATTAATTTTACTTTATCAAATTAGTTACTGTCCTGTGAAATGGGAGATTGAAACTAGAATACAAAATGTAATTACCACATAAAAAATACACTAAACTGCCATAGTATTAACTCTGCTCCTCAATCAAGTCATTCTACAGTATGTCAGGGTGCATTATCCTGCTGAAAGAAACACCTTCCATTAGATAATACCTGTTGCCATGAAGGTCAGGACCCAGGGATTCCCAGCAGAACGATGCTCAGAGCATCACCCTGCCTCCACTGGGCTTCTTTCCTCTCATAGTGCATCCTGGTGCCATCTCTTCTCCAGGTATAATATACACACACCTTTCCATCATAGCCAGGATGAAATTTATCAGCAGTTTGTTTGTTTTTCAGTTGTTTGTTTACACTCCCCACACACTTTAGTGAGCCTTTGGCACCCATGACCCTGTCATGGGTTCACTGGTTGTCCTTCCTTGGACCACTTTTGGTAAGTACAAAACACCGCGCCAGAACATCTCACCTGTAGTTTTGTAGATGCTCTGACCCACTCGTCTAGTCATCATAATTTGGAATTTGTCAAAGTCTCTTAGATCCAAACGCTTGTATTTTATTCCTGCTTACAACACATCCACGTTAAGAACTGACTGTACACTTGCCACCTAATATATCCCACAGAGATCATTGTAACAAGATAATCTCTTTAACTGTCTGTAGTTTTAATGTTGTGGCTGATCGGTGTGTATTCCCTGCAATTAAAAGGTAAGTAAATGTCTGAACATTTAACACTTTTTGTCTTTGTTTCATTTCAAAAACAATGTGCAGGATTATAGTACTCAAAGTGAGGGAAAACTGTGTAAACAAAGCTTTGTGTGTCTGTATGTGCTTGCTGTTGATATAATGAGGCTACAGTTATGAAATCTTAGTTAACAGGTGGCGGGGCTGACATTCCTGAGCCTCACCTGCTGTTTGCCGCTGCTTATCAAACAGAGCTGCATGCACTTATAAGGCCTTCCTTCCCTTTGGAGGAACCGCTCACCTGCCTGTAGAAGTCTCGTAATGTCTTGTTTCTTCTCTCGCATTGCCTTAAATTGCTCTTTTGTGGCACTACTGAACCTTTGTGCTGAATGTTCATTGTCACTTGGACTTGCCAATATATCATTTAGTCATTGTTGTCTTGATACTGGTGTATGTGGCATTGGTGTTTCAGAAGAGTGCAGTATGAGAATATAAAACCTCTCTTTCTCATGTTGAAAAATGTAGGCCTATTGTTGTTCATGTTTCATCAAGAGGTATTTCACAACTGCAGAATCTGTCAGTATCATCACAATGTGAATTTTGAAATATTATGCAAGTTTACTTCTCACCCACATAACATAACACAAGCAGGTATTTCTGCTGCCTTCTTTAGTTGAAGAAAAGGCTAAAAGTTTACATTCAATCAGGCAATGGCACCTCTTTGACCTTCAGACACCTTTAAGGTACTGATTCCAAAGCCCTCAGTGCCATGGATGGAAACTGATCCTGAAACAGCTGTTGCGGGGCTCTTTTGCTGCTCTTATGGGTTTGGTAGAGGGTGTCAGCTAACTGCCTCTTTAGGCACTAATGATACCTCCTGCTCTCACCTCCCTCTCTATCTGCCCGGCCTGCTCTCTCCCGCCTAGCCCTTTGAAGCGCATGCACCTGGCTCCGATCCCTAAGTCCTGTTCATGCACAGAGTGGGCTTGTGCTGTTTTTCAGGCTGTAATTAAAGAAAGCGAGAGCCAGATTTAGCCCTGAAAGGGACGGCCGTCCTCACCCTCTGGCAGGGCACGGATGAAGAAAAGGGGGCTGTCACCTCACCCACACAAATGTAGCCAGGCCGGGGGGATCAAGGAGGGCCCCGGATTGATGCGTGAAAGCTGGACGGTCTACCCCCTCACTCCCCCCTGCAATTCAAAGCCCTCTTCACATGCCTCCCTAACTGTAATTATGTGGCCAGCGCTGCTATCCTTTTGGACGTGTTCGTGCCCCTGCTCCAGCAGATGCACCTGTCTGCTCCAGCATGGCCCCCCCAATTGCTCCTTTACTCAGGTGAGCGGGGCTGTTAATCCACTGACCCCGACGGCCTCTCCCAAACACCTGTCGGCCAGGTGCCTTGCTATCACCTTGCCGCACCCTGCTCTCCCCCAGTTGACCCGGTTTTTGTTCCAGGGATAAGGAGGGTGGTTAAATAATGAGGGACACTGAGGGAAAGTTCAGCTCTTTCCAGCACCAGTTCTGCCCATACCTTTCTCCCTCGGTCTGGTCCTTTGAATGCAGCAGCAGCAGCAGCAGCAGCTGGTGTGTGTGTGTGTGTGTGTGTGTGTGTGTGTGTGTGTGTGTGTGTGTGTGTGTGTGTGTGTGTGTGTGTGTGTGGCACACCAGCAATGGCATACTGATAAGAAGTGGCAGTTTGAAGGAGGGCATCATGATTTTAAGGTATCACCATATGCTTTTGAGGAAACTCTTGGGATTCAGCTTCATTGATGATCCTACCAGTTCTCTTGTTTTTAGTCAGATTTTTAAAATGTTATATGTAGAAGTAAGGTTTTAGTTCCAGCATTAATATATAAAAACGTTTTAGGGCTAGTTCTGTGTTTACTTGTCTTTGCTTCCTTCTTTCACACACGCTTGCACAAATTTTTACTCTCCCTCTAGTTAATCTCTCTTTCTTTCTCTTTCTCTCTCTCTCCATCTCTGTCTCCCTCCCTCTCTCAGCCGCTCTCTCACTAGAATTGCCCCTTCACTTTTTCCCTCAGGTTGCCCTGCATTCTCTTTGAATGACCACTCTTTGCGGGAGGAAAATAGCTGGGTTTCAAAGTGCCGTACTCCGGCAGAGTGAATGCACTGAAAAGGATCTTTAACAAACATCCCCTGTGCGCCTGGCTCTCCAAACCCTCCAGTAATAAATTAACTTGTGGCCAAAGTGCGGCGAACATTCTGCTGTGGCGGAAGCAATCTGCTGCTATCTCACCCTACCTCTCCCAGATTAATGAAACAGAATGCTGGCCAATTTGCATACAGGTGAGAAGAAGAAAAACCCCACAGAAGCTGGCCTATAGAAAGAAAAGAGACTGGGGTGATGAGCTTTCAATGGCAAGAGAGGGATACTTTCAAGCTGGGGGGAAAAAGATTTAGAGAAGTAAAGTGATTTTTTTTCTCCCTTTCTATCCTCCAAAGGCTGGGGTCAGTGTTGGCATGTGATGGAACTGCCCAGCAGCTGTCCACATTGCTCCGTCATTAGCTGCAAAAGGACCCATTAGTCCTTGTCATCACTGCTCTCG
This sequence comes from Bryconaethiops microstoma, assembly GCA_037577275.1. Taxonomy (NCBI): domain Eukaryota; kingdom Metazoa; phylum Chordata; class Actinopteri; order Characiformes; family Alestidae; genus Bryconaethiops; species Bryconaethiops microstoma. Next base: position 4,476,628 of record JBBJLS010000039.1, on the reverse strand, counting down.
CTTAGTCTCATAGAGGCATAGTAGAGATGTGATCTAGGCTGCCGCTAGATGTCAGTATGGGCCATCTCAGAAGCAACATGCAGCAGCTCTTTTTGTTGCAGAGAAACAGAAGGCCTTAGTGCTGAGGCACTTGATTAATTGAGCAAGGTTTACATGTCCAAAGACCATGAAACACTCCTTGACTTCTCTTTCCCAGAAAGAAGTTTTCAAAACCTCTTTATTTTGCAAGTGTGCACCTTATGTTGCAAGAACCCATGGGTGCAAATCATGTGTCCTGTTTTTACTGTGGTTTCTTGCAAATAAGTAGTTGTTAAGTCACGTTTTTCTGGAATTACGAGTTGGTATGGGTTATTAAAGAATCAAGGCTCGGGTATCTCCATCTGTGCAGTGGTAATGCTGACCTTTTGTTTGCAAGGGCTCATCTATCTCCTGATCAGAATGGGCTTATCATCCTCCCTGCAGAGAGTGTACGTAGACCATGCTGAGGCACTGGATTAAATCTTGACACCTTGCCCTCTACACTGGGTCAAGTGACCAAGTGATAAAGGCCAGGTACCCTTCATCAGTTGCATGTATGTTTATGTGGAGTTGCATGCCTGTTTGTTGGTGGGATATGAAGGCCAGTTCCATGTTCTCGCAACAAACCTGAGAAGGGTCATTGATACAGAATCTTAAGTTTCCTGGTAATTGCCCTTGAAGGAAGTATTGCGAGTTTCCCACAGAGACGGGACAATGAGCCCAGTCTTGAGCAGTGAAACACACCTACCTGCTCCCTCTCTCTCTGCCCTGGCGATCCCAGCTCTCGGAGTGTGTGGAATGCATATATCGGCTCAGATTCGGCAGGCACTCAACCGCTCTCACTGTCACATGAGGTGCATGAAACCTTTGAGCCAAATTTTCATTGTGGGTGTAAATCAGTGCCAGCCAATGAAAGTGTGAATGGATTCTTGGCTTTGAAAGTTTATGCTATTTTTTCATAAACATGCCAGTCCCTGATTTCTCTAAAGAGAAATGGCATCCTAAGCCTTATGTTTGATAACAGATTATATGGCTTTGGAATGCAATGCCATATAATCTGTTATCAAACTGAAGGCTTTTGTTATCAAACTGAATCTGTTATCAAACTGAAGGCTTTTTTTTTCTGGCATGGTTTATTGAGTACATTTTTGCAAAGGGTCTTTTGAATTGCAATTTCTATCTATTCCCTCAGTCTCTGAGGTACTGAGTCCAACGCCCCTGCGCTCTGCTCATGGCACAACTTGACCAAATTCCATCTGGTTTTAGCTACGATTGCACTGATATGGGTGTTGTGGCCAACACCGATATCCAATGTTTTTAAAATTATAATTATTTCAGTAGGGTTTCAAATGTAGCAGAATTAATAAAATACAGCCATTGTAACGATGTAGGCCTTCTAGAGCTGACCATTTTAGCAAATGTTGCAGTTAGCACAAATAGCACTCATATCTTTAGATCTCTGGCCTAACGGTGATGTTTGGTGCAGATGTGTTGGAGCACATCAGGGCCTATCCTGCTGCAATAAAGGATTATTCTGTGTTAAGCCCATGTCAGCACAGTTTAAGGCTGTTAGTGGTTTAGATGCGCTCTAGTAAACTCTCTCAGTAGCCACCAGGCCCATCTAAGCTCATTACTGCGGTTGGAGATGCTCTGTGGTGGTTAGTGGACAAGCCTGCTGACCCTGAAGGGTCAGTGGTTCATGAAGATTGGGTCAGGGGAAGGCCCTGCAGCTATGATGAACATGAGGTAGTAGAAGATGACCACACTGCCTGTCATATTGAAAGGAGGGCTTTATCTATAGGCTATGGAAATAGTGGTGGATCGCAGAGAAGAGTGGTGGAGATAAAAGGTGGAGATCTCTGTGTGGGCACCAGTGCTCATCAAAGAAAGATCCTAAAGTATAAATACAAAAGGAGAACTATGAGGATTCTGTACTATTATTATTTAAATTTAACCTAAACCTTAAGTTAATAAATAATACAGGGTTCCTTTTTAACCTTACAAAACCAACTATGGGAGCTTTCAACTGAAAAGGTTTCTTTCCTTTATTGTGCAAATGCTAACTGCCACACACTTTCTGGCTTCTTCTTCTTCTGGTTAGTATTTCCACATTTTACTACACAGTGCAACGACATAATGATGTCCATGAAATGAATTTTATCGTAGCATCACTTTATCTTTTACCTATAACAATGTCATACAGGTCATTTGTCATTTTTCACCCAGTATTCCTCCCACAACTATGTAATCAGAGAAAAGCATCTGAGATACATTATCTGTATAAAGGTATGCATTCAGCTGTTTTATGGTGCCCTCTTTGCAGATACAGGTTTTCAACTATATACACGTAACTTTTCTATAGAAAAGTAATACAATGGGACGCTCTGGAGCAGTTGGACATGACCCAAAGGTCAAGATGCCCAGTGCCAGAGTTAATAGACTGTGGGGCAGTGGAACAGTGTTCTCTGGAATGATGCAACTCCATCTAGAACCATTGAGATGAACTGGAGTGACATTTATTGTGCAGAACTATATATAACATCCATCGTTAGTACCTGACTATGTTTTCAAAGCATTCAAAATCATTTGTAGTCCTGTAGGCTACATTACAGCCACTCACAGGCTTCCTGCCGCTGTGATTGTCGTCCTTGTACAGCTTATAAAAACAACACCTTCAGTAAACTATGCCAGGCAGTGATTGGGGGAGGCCTATGGATAAATCAATGAGTAGCAAACTATGCCTCAGTTCTCCTCAAGAGCCTTTACTGCAAGAGTCCATCAATTTATGACTGAGAGTGAGTGGCTACAGTTGTGGAAACGTTGGGACCACTGACTTTATATATGATTTATCCCTTGATTGGTTTGATAATGCAAGCACAAATTCATGCATATGTGGCTTATTCATGCAAACATATGCAGCTCATGGTGTCGATTCATGAGGCTGTTACAAAACACTGATTTTTAATAAGTAGCCAAACTAGAGCTAAAAGAAAAATGAGATTAATCATGATTTACTACACCAAATGATTAATTGAGACGGACTGGATTACATACATTGAAGACTCATATTCCAATATTACAGTGTTTTTATGCTGCCTAAATGTAAAACCAAAGTTAGTAAAGTTGACCAAAGAGCTTTGTTCTCATTGACGAGCCAATTATGTACAATTATTCTGAAAGCTTCCCATAAAGCTGCTTTTAATTCAGCATTTGTTTTCATTGGGCTTTTTTATAGCTGTAATCATAATTTGAAATTGGTCTGATTCCAGTAAACACATTTTTGTGGAGCGACATTTCAGAATACTAATACATACACCTGAAAGTATAAATCTGAGACCTTCTCTTGTATTTTGATAAAAGAACTCTATCTCTCTCTCTCTCTCTCTCTCTCTCTCTCTCTCTCTCTCTCTCTCTCTCTCTCTCTCACACACATACATACATACATACACACACACACACACACACACACACACACGTGTATGTGTATATATATATGAGTCTTTATCATTAGCTGATGTGCTAAGAGATAGTACTACTTCTACACCCACTACAAGTAATAAGACATGATAAAGTATTATAATTGCTAACAGTTTAGTAAAGTTGTGGTTATAGTATTTTGTCATCTTGAATTTGTCCCACATGTAGTGTAATTTATTTAGTAATGATCTAGTAAAAAAGTATGATTAAACAAAATGCCTTCAGGTTTGTTTAAAACCTGATGCTATGATCTCTGCATGTGCTTGTAATGAATACGTGGATGGATCCAATTGCAGAAAAGGAGTTTTTATTAAATAGAAATACAAATCGTTGTGATTAAG
>JBBJLS010000039.1:4438636-4468084 GCA_037577275.1 Bryconaethiops microstoma | reverse complement strand
TATTTGTACAGTATTGTGAATAACTAATTCTAAAGAGATGTTGGAAAATATCCTCATTAAAAGTAGATTATAATTGGTTTTGGTAAACAAAATCTCATAAATGTCATTAGTGGACCTAAAAAGAAGGATATACATTATGGAACCCATACATTATGACATACACATAACATAATATTTGAAACCACTACATAATATTATAATGTTCCACGCCTATTAAGGCTTCATATATAACCCAGAATGATTTTAAGGCTCCAACAGGTCTGGTAAATACTGGAAAGATTTTTAAAATTGTGCTAAAATTGTAATAATGTGCATTTAGAAAGACTGGAATGTTGAAGACTAGCAGTACAGTACACTTTACACATTACAGTACTCATTACATATTACAGTGCGGTACTTATTACGGATTTCAGAATGTACCCTAGGTTACTTCCTTTAACATTTTTCATAGTCCCAGAAAAGACATCTGCCTTTCTTTCCTAGATATTGTCCTGAGAGGCAGCAATACAAGACATTTACTGTAAACTTACAGGCAAATGTTTGATTTGCATGAGGCAACAGCTTCATGGCAGCTGATAACTGATGATAAGCTTCCATTCCTTTTCCCACATAGAAGTGGGAAATCCCAGCTCATTATCATTTTGACTGCCCTCAGGAAATGTACTGGAAAAAAGTAGACTACAATCTACTCTAATCTAGTAGAGAATGATCAGTCAAAATATTTAATATTTTTTCTATCTAAAGTTTAGTATTTGTGAATTCTAACATGAGTCATAATGTACGTTCAGCGTTCAAGTTATGGATCCCTTTGGTCTTTGTTAGACTTCGGCCCAGTCTAATATCTGTGCTCCTCAATGGCATTCCTTTTTTTTTGCTGAGTGGACAAACTGTGAAACTGAGTAGAGCCTTTAGAATGTGTGAACAAAGATGTTCTTGGTCACAAAATAAACTTCCTGGTCAACTGAGCTGAACATTAGCGCTCCACCAGCCTTGTAATTTGGCCTATTTCCTCCCCCCTCTGTTTTAAAACATGCTTTCAGCTGACAGCAAATGCAAGACTGGCATTTGGCAGCTTAATTGACTGGCCATGAGAAAGTGGCAGGAATGGAATTCCACCGAGACAGTAATGGATGGCTTGTTTTTTTTTTTGGTTTTTTTTTACTCACTCATTTAATATTGATTTAATGTGACTTTTTGGTGCTTTGAGGAATGCATGGTGCAATGTTTTGCCTGTGCTTGTGTGTAATACCATGAAAGCACTAGTGTGTGACTTTACGGAACTGCACAGATTAGTTGTCAGCTTTCAAGGCCTTTTGGATGCACTTCACCAATGTGCCTTGCATGTGGTAAAAGTAATAATGCATGAGCCTTTGCATGAAGTGATGGAAACAATTTATTTGAAGAGCAGTTAAATAGCGACGGCCCTCAATGTAGGTTAAATGGGGATAGAAGAGGCACATCCCTTCATGCCCATTTTATCAACAGGGGCCCAGGCTCATAGAGAGGTGGGGTCAGCCCACCCACACTGCAGAGTCTGCCCACATCCTGGGTCCTGTGTCCTCATCACTTGGCACTCGACATGGCTTGGATGAGAACCAAACTGACTGTTGCCTCCAACGCAGTGCTCCCTTATGCTGTCAAGTTCTGCCAGTTGAACTCGGGGTTTTGTGTTCTACTTCCTCCTCTTTTTTTGGGCCTCTTTTTTCCCCTCTGAGCATGTTCTCTGCATTCTTCTAATACTGTTCTCTTGTACTCCCTTCGTACATTTGAATATGATTTGATTGAAATGCCACTTCAATGCTTCAGTGTTTGGAGGTTTGTTTCAGTTCATTTTAATACCATCGACATGCAAGCCTGGTTCTGAACACATGTGGGCCCTACGTCACATTCCACTTGGGGGAGGGGGGAGTCTTCAACCACTTCCGTATTATGTCGTGCGCATAATGAAAATTAGGTGATCGGTAGTCCTCCCTTACTTTTTACAATATCTACATAAATAATTTTTTGATGTCTGTATTAAAAAGTTATTTATGGGGCTGCAGTGCATTGAGCCTATCATGGGGAGATTGTGAATAGGATCCCAGATGATGGCATAGTCATTCATAACAGAGTTGACAGTTAGAGCTGTCCTCAAAGCACATCCATGTCCAATGATGTTGCATTAGTGGTGCAAAGGATGAGGTGACGCTTCATATTTCTTAGAGGAAGCGTGCATCGATTTAGCATGTGAAAGGGAATTATCAATTACATTATTAATTAATGGCCACCCCCCCCAAAAAAAAAATTACATTAATTAATAAATCAAATAAAAATACATTATAAATTCTAACTTAAAAATCAAAAGTGGCCTAAATATTAATGATATTTTATTTTTTTCCCACCAATATCATGACTGACACAAAAAAGAACTACCATACAACTGTATGGCCTCGTGGGCCGGAAACGAGTTGTACTGCTTATAGCAAGAAACGGGTCTACCGGCAGGTTGCCAGGTACATTTGTGTATTATCGTAAATGGATCTTGAAATGATAGGGATGTGCGTAGATCAGCCTTTGAGAAGTGAACAAGCCACTGCAAGTGGGCTCACCCAGCCCAGTATTTCACATTAAAACAGAATGTGCTGGTGAACGGTAATTACTCTAGGCACTCTGGAATGTAAACACAGTGCAGTAATAGTTGTAATTTTTTATTATTAAAGACACTGAAGAGCTACATGCAAGATTAAACAAGTCAAAATGCTTCTGCTTGTAGAGTTGTAAATTTTTCTGTGAGCGAATGAAGAACTGTAACAACAGTTGGCCTAAGATTTGATTCTGGAAAACAGGGGGACTAAAAATATAATAATATGCTGAGTTGATGGTGCTAGTAGTTTGCAAGTTTTGGGGTTCAAACAATAAATTTGCATTAAATTGCAACATGTAAATGTAAATTGTTCTCCATTATTCATTTTCATATTTTTCCATTTCAAGATCACAATGTTTCTATTTGCTGTTACTCCCCTAGAAATGAGCCTTTTCTTTATGCTGTGAGCTGAATTAAACAGATTATTACATTACCTGCTGGTTTATTTATGATTTTAAACAAATCTCATTTAACAGGATCATGCTAAGTTGTCATAATGGACACTAATCTAGTTTCAACTCAACATATCAAGAAGAAACAAATGTCTGAAGCCCTGCCCTCTAAGTGTCTCCTGATCAACCAGCCTCCTGTCTGCCTTTACCTCCTCCTACTCTGGGCCTTTCTTGGACATGCACCATAGGTGTTCCCACCTGAATTAAGTCTGGATTGAGTCAAGTTTTTAACACTGTTTATTTACCATCGCTGCCTTTCTGCTTGTACTGAACAGACCACTTCCTGCCCCACGGCTATACGGAGTCCTGTTTCTGACCCTGAGTGCCCTAACCTGTTCCTCTGCTTGGCGCTCCATGGCCCGGGCCCCTCTGGCAGCCATTACCTTGCTGAGAAACTCCACAGACATTTACCCTACCTCGCATTTCTGAGAGGTCAAATGGGGTCAAACGGAATGTCAGGACTCAAGGCATTTCTCAGATCTGGATGGCGATAGCATGCAAGTCAGTTTCACAGTGTTTGTTGTGGCCTATTTCCAGATGACCGCATTCGTCGTTACCTTTGACACATTGGTTTATGTAATGCATGTTAGCTTTTTCTGAATGTAGACGCAGTGCGTGAACCCCTCTGTTCCCCACAATGCTGTGTGGGGATGTTATAGATCAGGATTTTTTTCCACACAGGATAACCCTCAGGGCTTCCAACTAAGCATGCAGTTGGGTGTCAGAAAGCTCCACTGCAAGTGAAAACAGAAACCAACCTTTGGTGTGTTGGTCTTACAAGTTCACCTTGGGAAGTTCACAGTCCATTGACACCAGTTGTGTTTTAAATGTGTATCAAAGGATACCAGAGATTTAATGTATCCCATAATGCCTTTATCGGCTTGTTTTCTCAGTGCTACTGGTCTTTATCAGGAAAGCAACGCTTATGTTTTAAATTCAAACACATGCACTTTTCTTTGCCGCTGTGATAAGGCTGTAGCCAAGCTGTGATAATGGCTTTGCAGTGGACTGTCAGGTAAGAGCTCTACTGCAGTCTTACACTCAACTTGACTCCACCTGAGCACAAGGTAAGTATTTTCAATGCATTCAACATTACAGTACCCAGTTTCTAGTGGAACTTGTCAATTTTACCCTCACTGATATTTTTCTGTCTGTCTGTTGTCCAAATCTCCAAACTGTCAGGATTTTTCCCTTTTTTTTGTCCTTGACCCAGACGCCGAAGGCTCTTCAAACAGGATACAGAGGTAGATGGCAAAGGAGATTTGAAGTGATAGCCCATTTTAGTGGAGAGAAAGGCCCTAATTGTCTCCGCTCCCCACAGCTCCCCTCCCCGTGACAGCCTTGCATGCCACTGGAGAAAGAAAGGAAAGAAAGCAGCCGAGAGAAAAGGGAGCAAGCGAGCGAGGGAGAGAGCTAGAGAGGACAGTTTCGCTGTGCAGCTGCTCCTGTGGATGTTTTTGGATTACATCAGTGCTTGCGCAAAGAAAGGAGCGAAGGACGAGTAGAAAAGGGATCAGAGGGAGAAGGGAGCGGGGCACACTCCACAAATCAGGGGCTCTTAGCTGGGGAGGGGGGCCGGGGCTCGGCCCTAGAGTTCTCTGGACAGAGCTGTCATTGTTAGCAGGTTGAAGTGGGTAAAGCCATGGCTGAATAGTGCCGAGGGATCCCCCCCCGCCCCAATCGCCTTGCCCCCCACCAACACATCCTGACAACACAGCAACAGCAACCTAACCTTGCCCCATCAGCTGCCCACGCCAGAGGTTGGCATGCAGCTGAGATCGCATTGCTCTTAACACTCTCTACAGCTCTTCCATTGGAAGTAAAACTTCTAAATCTCTGTTTGGCTGACAGGCACTGGCACTGAATCTGTCAAATAGAGCAATAAAGGAAAAGAGATCAAGAGGCGTATAGAGGCTCATAAAAAGGGCCATTGGTACTTAAAACTTTAAAGTCATTTGCCTTCACTTTGAATAATTCATTCAAAATGTTCTCAGGTGTACTTATGGTGTTATTGGTCATATTACTGATGTTTCGCAGGGTGTTATGGCAAATCATCTGTCATTTTGTTGGTAATAAGATGCTGAGAAAAAATCCCAGAGGCAGAAAAGGTAATGAGTTGGAATAAAATGACTGTCAAGCGCCATATGTAACCATGTGCTATACGTAACCATGCTCAAGCATTCCCTGTGCTATTTGGAAGAAGCACAAGTATTGATTGCAGTAATTAAACTTTCCTTGTTGTTGTATGTCTTGGTGTGTGACTGGTTGCTTGATTGGTTGGTTGATTTGTTTTTGGAGCTGGGAGCAGCACTTTCCTGGTCCATCAAAATAAGAGACCTTCCGGTCACATTTTTATTTCACTTGCACATGAGTGAAGTGGACACCATATTCAGTTAAATCACATATTCCTACTTTCAATTGTGTTTTTAATTATATTCAAAATATTTAAAATGCGATGATCTTTTTGGAGTGACAGTTCCTGCGCTGTTCAAGTGTGCGGAGGACACCCTACTCTGATACTGGGGAAAACTTGTAATGGTTATGTTGCCACAAGAACCACAACAAAAGTGTTAAATTGGGGGTAAAAAGAGAAAAAAGAGCTAATTCACACCTGAACGTTTGGATGATGATGGATTTGGATTGGATAAGTGACGGTACTCAGATAAGGATTACTATACTTACTATAAGGTAACTTCTCTAACTTCATATTACTCAGTTTTCACTGAACATATTTTTATCATCAGATAACTTAAGATGCTTCCACACACTTTGCAGGTTTTGCTTCAGTGCCACATGGTAAGTTTGTTGTGCTTTGAGGTGGAGTGTAACTTTATGGTGCTGTCTTATGAACCAGCTATATAATTAATTTAGTTTCTGTTTATTAACAACAACTATTTTATCCAAGGGTCTTTGCTGCTTGACATTATTTAAGGCTCCAATTGTTGCAGCTTAAAAAAGATAAAACTTCCAAGTACTAAATAAAAAAGAACAGAACTCCAGTGTGTCCGGAGTGCTCGAATTATTCGGCCCAGTCCTGTTGGATACAGTGAACTGTTATATTCAGTAACACTTTACTGTAGAGCAAGAATCATAAGGCTACATAACACCTTCGTAAGCCTTTCATGACATACACCTACAAACATTATTAATAAAGGCTCATTCCTGCAAGCATCAGTTATGCTAATTCAATCTGGGGTGAAATTGACCAAAGCCGCCTTTATGACACTTGATAAGCCTTTATAACTGTTCATGTTCACGTTATATAAATAAATGTTCATGTTATGCCATTTTGTTGTAAAGGGTTTATGTAGGTGTCCTGTAACTTTACAAATTCTGCCTTTTAGCAAAGTGTTACTGTTTATTCGCTTGAAAATACAAGTTTTTTTAAACTGCTTTTGAATTCCTAAAGAACATTTGTTGGTAAAAAATCAGATGTGTGTCTTAAGTGCAAAGTGCAAAGGCTCTATTGGAAACTGTATTTTTAGGGCCATACACCCTGGCCAAGAACCATTTAGGAGCATTTGAAGAGAATGTTCTCTCCTTTATTAATCCCCAAGTGTATTTCATTAAAATTCTTGTGAAAGTTGTATTTTTGTATTTTTACTTTATATCTGTCTAAGCAATTTTATGACATGCATTAAGTTAAAGTGTCCAGTACCACATCTGGTGATGGTAAACTGATGCTTTATCCAAACAAATCTTCTGTATGATCAGGTCACCTAATGGTCACTGAGTTATTTGGGCAGAGTGGACAAACTGCACATTTTTCAAAGTGCTAACTAGGAAAGGCTGTTTCAGTAGCGCTGCTTTTGAAATGTAGCACAGTTATGTTTTCAAGAGTGATACAGTTGTTTCCATTAAGTTATAATGGACTGTTGGTTCTGTCATGGGAGAGAGCTCTGGAATTCTGCTTTGCTTTGCTTCTAACCGGTCTCATTGATTGATTGGTGTTGTATCCATGGTCCAGTGGGTCCTAAAAGGTGAGAGAGAAGTCAGCCACTACAGCGTTCAGCTACTAATCCACAAAAGAGAATTAAGAAAGGTCCCACGCAATCCTTCATATGCTTTTTTAAGTATTTATGAGCTAATGCATTAAAAAGCTCTCATTTCTTGATGATGGATATTGCCAATTGTTCGAACCCCATGAAGCAAGAGTTGGACTTGACTGACCATGAGTGAGGTGCAATAATTCACACAAAAAGAACCAACACATTTACGACAGAATGTCAAGGAAAGAATGCACTTTTTTTAACGAGAAAGTTCCTCTCCTTTCAAATGGCTTTTTGTAGCATTTATTTCTCATTTGAGCTTAGAATAGGACCATTGTGAGGCTGCTCGTTTTTTTACGACCACCCTTTTTTGTTTTCTTATTTTTATATGGTGACGCTGCTCCTCGGCTGGGCGACAATGCACCTCTAAGTGATCAACACAGGGGTGCCCAGCGCTCTGACATGCATGGTGTGACCGCGTTCCTCCCACCGATAGTTGTTGGTAGGATTTAGTGTCTTTTTATTGTTTTATTGGCTCCCCAAAGTCAAGGACCTGTTCTGTGAAATGCCCCAACATTGGTGTCCCCACCCAAAGCAAAATATATAGTTATCAGGTGATTTATGCCTTCGTCCCATGGATAAATGTTCTAAAATTTGTTGCATCGTTGGAGGTTGAGGCGTATTTTCTGGTGACATTGGAAAGCAAAAATACACTGCTGTCATCCAGTGAAAAGATTGCATTTTATCTGCCTTTATCTGTGTCAGCCTGTACTTAAAGGAATAGTTTGGTTTAAAAAAATCACATTAACACAGTTTTGCCCTTTAGCTCGCATTTAAAATAATCAGCCATAACATTAAAACCACCTGCTTAATATTATGTTGGTCCCTCTCGTGCCACCAAGACAGTTGTGACCCGTTGAAGCATGGACTCCACAAGACCTCTGAAAGTGTGCTGTAGTGTTTGACACCAATATGTTAGCAGCAGATGCTTTAAGTCCTGGAAGGTGCACGGTGGGGTCTCTATGGATCATAATTATTTCAATATATCCCACAACTACTTGATCAAATTGAGATCTTGGGAGATCATTTGTCATGTTCCTCAAACCAATCTTTAACTCATTTTGCAGTGTGGCACAATGCATTATCCTGCTGGAAGAAGTCTCTGCCATTAGGGGAACTCGGCATAACATCAGTATTAATAGTTTTACTTGGTCCAAGTTTACTTTGTCCATGTCAAATAACATTTCCAGGACCCGAAGTTTCCTAGCAGAGCATCACACAGATCTGATGATCCATTTGGAAGAAGCTCTGACTCATTTGTCTAGCCATCACAATTTTGCCCTTGCCAAAGTCACTCAAATCTTTACATTGCCCATTCATCCTGTTTCGAACACATGAACAACTGACAGCTCACTTAGTGTCTGTTATATCCCACCCTTTGACAGTTGGCATTGTAACAAGATAATTAATCAGTCACTTCACCTCTGAGTGGTTTTAATGTTGCGGTTGATCAATGTAGCTGATCAGTCAAGACATATTTGCTGTTCAAATTCCGCTTCTTTGGTTTAGGGGTGAAGCTATGAGGGTTGCTGAACACACTGAAATTCAGTAGTCACTAGTAATCACTTCACCATCGACTTCTCCTAAACAGCTTCTCCAAACAAGACCGATGGATGTGGTTTAGAACTTAGTTCTGTAATTCACAATTGCTTTGTTAATGCCAGCCTTAGTGGGGATGAAGAACTGGATGTAGTTTAAGCAAATCTTTTTACAGAAACAATATGGGCTATTTGGGTAACTGCTGAAGAAAATCACCATTTGGATAGTTCAAATCTAAGCAGGCATGTTAAGGATTATAGACAAAAGGGTGGTGGTACCCTAGTGGGTAAAACACTCGCTTGTTAACCGATGACCACAAAGTTGCAGGTTCGAACCCCCACTTTCTAACAATTTGTCTTTGAGCAAGACACTTAACACTCAGTTGCTCCAGGGGTGCTGTCCCTGCAACTAATGACTGGAAGTCGCTCTGGATAAGGGTGTCTGCCAAATGCCATGAATGTAAATGTAATGGGTAGGATACTTGCCCCTAGACCAAGAGGTCATGGGTTCAAATCCTACCTTCAGTGTACCACCCCTGGGTCCCTGAGCAAGACCCTTAACCCCAAGTTGCTCCAGGGAGTTGGTCCCCTGTAGTTAGAGAATGGAAGTCGCTTTAAGTAAAAGCATCTGCTAAATGCCTTAAATGTAAAATGATACTAGGTTGATTTATGATGGAGATAGTGACAACCTTGCTATTCAATACATGCACCCATTTCTGTCCTGACCGCTCTTCTCTTGATTTGCACTGTCAGATAAGAGTTCCTCATCCTCTCAGACCAGGGCCAAACAATATATTGCCTGTTTATGGTTTTCACAGCATTGGCCTTTGCAATGGTGATATCTCAAAAGGCTGCAATATGCAAACTGCAATTCCAGACGATTGACTCTGTGGGTGTTTTGATGAATGATGGAATGTAACCCACCAAAATAAATTATTTTGGTTAATCATCAGTCATTTTGTATTATTGGTTAACCAGTCCATTAATGTACAATATAATCAGAATTTTAGTATGCCTCTTTACTGAGCAGCTCTGACTGAAACCATGAAATTGAGATTAATTTTCTTGTTTGTAACAGGGGTGAGCAATATATCAAAAATCATGAAACATCCTAATACTTCAAAACATTTTCTCAGTATATCTTGGTGCCAGATTATCAACAACTACGAATACAGAATTTTTTGCTTATTGTTTCACATACTTCTCTACACTAAAGGCAGTAATGATGCTCTCTTTGTTGTAAACATGCAGTTGGTCGGTGTTCTGAAAGTACTAATGACATTATCAGCATTACAAATTGTGCCATAATGACAGCAATAAATATCAACATATATCCCACCACTTGTTCATTTTGGTAACTACAGTGTGTTTAGATTCTATAATGCTTTTGTTTGTGACCTCTTATGGCTTTTATTCAGGAATAAACATATTGTAGACTTCTACAGTCTGAAATAAACCCTTTGGCTCCTCCAGCTTTCAGGTCATTACCATATCTACTGAAACAAGCGCAAGGATGAAGACTTGACCATCAGCAATCTGATGACCCATGGTCATGCGTTTACCTTCTGCCATCTGGTCACTCTCACTCTTCTGTGAGTGTTCTCTTGATGTCTTTGTAACCTCACCCCGTCATAAAAAAGCCCAAAAGTCAGCTCCTCCTGAGCAGTGTCAAAGCGGATGTTCCCCAGTGCTTTGATGCAGCAGGGATGCGTTCTTTCTCTGTGGAATGTATCTCCAACCATGTTTATAGGAGGCCCTGATGATGGTAGTGTCTAGCCCAGAGTTAAGCTCTAGGTCAGCCTGGATGCCAAGCCTTTAAAAAATGTCAGTAAAACTAATGGCCACCTAATGGGACCACCAGAGATGGCTGTTGCCTGTGGTAAAGTCAGCATGTAAACCTGCCCTCCACTTCCCCTTTTCTCATCATGAAAACCTGACCTCTCCCAACAATGCTAATAGGAATGGAGTGAGTTTATGAACGGGGGACAGTCAAGGAAGCGAGGATTCACACCTCCACAAGAGGCCTCTTACATTTACAGCATCTTTAAGTTTCACCACTTACCATCTGAAAAACATCTCTGGCTGTTTCTCAAATCCAGGGCCTCCCGTGGTCTCACAGTTTCACGGTTGCTGTTCCTTACTTTAGTGGTTGAGCTTTTAAATTTGATGACTTGGCTTAGTGAGGCCAGCCTGGAATCACCTTCCCCAGGTGATCTTCATTAGAGTATTACAAACAGTGCAGTCGCTTGGAGCAAAGCCAGTGTGCATCTGCATGACTTCAGACACACCTTGTCATTCTCAGTTCACATGACCTAAAGCTTGGGACATCTCTGCTTCAAAAGGTCTAAAAGCTAGAGAATGTGTTACGTATCGGGTATTGGCTTTCGCTAGAGAACCATGAAAGATTGTGAATTTGACAGGACTGTCATTCCAGAAGCGACTGGAGCCTTCCACTTCTTGACCATTCAGAATATTTATTGCCCCTGAGGCCCAATTTTTCAGGTTTTAGAAGGCCTTGTCATTTGCATGTTTTTTTTTTTTTGCATGGGTCCACACTGATCTTCAGTTATTCTGAAACAAAAGAAATGTTTGTCTCATTTTCTTTAGCCAATAATTTCAGACATCAGATATTTCAAGTCTAGCAAAGCCATACAGTGAGTGACTGTATTGAAATCACGAAATAGTTCAGATAAAGCAATTTAGATTTTCCATAATAAAACAGATACAGATTTCCATTCATTTGATTGTTCTGCAGTGTTAAAGTGTTAAGTCTTATTCTCATGTTTCTTGTAAAGGGAACAAAAATGAATACTGCTGTTCTTTCTTCAGTGGGCATTTTGTAACCTTAACCCAAGAGTATTGATTTATTTTTTTGTTGTTATATTTAAGTAATATATTTAAAATAACTAATTATATTTATATAATAATGCATAACACAATCAATTTGTTATATAGTTGTATAGTTGCTCCTCTTGGATGTTTTTCAAAATTGAAAGGTGGATAAATGCAGCCATGATTCAACGACATGCGACAAACTGTTGGGACACATTTGTCTCTCGTATTTATTTATGACGTGTAATTTAGTGATATATGGGTTGCTCTTCCACTGACCTATTGCCTCATCAGTCTTGGAGGCATGGGGGAAACGGCCTCTGTTTTAAAACACTTCATCTTTTTGTGAATGGGAATTCCTTCCAGAAGGGGAAGAAAAAACTCTTCCAGCCCATTTAAGCCGCATCTGGGAGGCCTCTGTTTGAGCACTGCACGGGAGAGAAATGTTTATTTAACTTTCGCCACTTCCTGCTGCAGCTTTACATTAACTTAGGAGCAGTTTTAGGATTAGACTTTTGCCACGACCTAAATGTGTGATTTTCTTGCGTTTGTAAAGTTGACTTGGATGACAGCGAATGATCAACTTCTGCAAAAACCCTTTTAGGTGTGTCACGAGGCATCATGTTTCCTCTTTGGTTTTATCTGGAAATGATGACAGAGCTTTTCGACTTGGGGAAAAAAAATAGTTTCTTATTTCCACATATATCTAGATTCTATTTGTTTTCATTTCTTAAAAAGACCACTGTGCTCCTCCACGACACCACACTACCCTGCACCTCTTCACACAACAGTGCTAAATGCACATTTTCACCAATCCCTTCCCCTCCGCTGAACTCTCTGTCTTTGAGTGAGAGGCCTTAACGCTTTAAAACTAGCCCGAACCCAAAGAGATCCATTTATTTTCATGTGGGAGGCTCCCCCACCCAGCGCTGGTCAGGCCTGAGCCCTGTGGGCTCCAGCAGTGGGGCTCTCTGTGTGACGCTATTTAAAGCCACATCTGCCGGCAGTCTCCATTTGCATCTCTGAACGTATGCACCACAAGGGCTACACCCTCGCAGCTTAGCATTGCAGAGCACCCATCTGTTAAGAAAATATAGACCGTCTACCGCTCTCAGTGTCAGGCTCTGAGAAGAGGCTAGAAGAAAAAGCCGAGCGAGCTCTAACCCTCCTCTCTGTTGTCTGTACATTGTTCATTTGTCTTTAGTGATGTGAAGTGTCTTTTGTTCACCACACTAACTAGAGGACAGCATCAATATCATAAATTAAAACTCTTTTTTTTGCCGGTCAGAGTGAATGCTGTTCATCGTTTCAGTTTGTATATATATTGATATTTTCATTTTAATTGTATACTGACTAAAATTCTA
This sequence comes from Bryconaethiops microstoma, assembly GCA_037577275.1. NCBI lineage: Eukaryota > Metazoa > Chordata > Actinopteri > Characiformes > Alestidae > Bryconaethiops > Bryconaethiops microstoma. Next base: position 4,455,226 of record JBBJLS010000039.1, on the reverse strand, counting down.
CACCCTGTGTGTTCACTTCCTCTGCCGCCTCCCGCTCTTCAAATACGGAAAGTCTTCACTTCTCCTTTTAAAAGCACAATGTCCAACCAAGCGCATTACACAGCCTATGGCAAACTTCTGGGCCTCTTTCAATTCGTAGTGCTGACCTTTTGGTGTAAGAGACTCCAAATCAGTTTATTTATTTGAACCCTGTATCAGCTATTCACTGAGGACACTAGACTCGGTTTACTTGCATGGCTCTGGGGGTAGATCACCTCAGTTGAGGCCTGTTTTCTGTTTTCCAGGCCTATAGTTCTCTTACACCTACATTTTAAATGCTTGCATTTTGTGAATACATAATTATAGTGCATTGTGCGCACTGACTATGGCATAGAGATTGCCTGTCCACTTGCATTAGAGTAATTCGATTGTGCGGGCATCTCAAGACGGCACTCTTTTTGGATCAGTCTGAAACCCGTCGCAAGATCTTGTGTTTTTCACAAGCTTGTGTGTGTGTGTGTGTGTGTGTGTGTGTGTGTGTGTTGGGGGGGGGGGTGTTAGGGGGTGCTGGGGTTGTCTCTGCTTGTTGTTGTTACATGATCGACCTCTGAATTCAGGGCCTATCAAAGAGAGCATGGAGGATTTACGCGCTCAGAAACTCCCTCTCATGAAAGCACGTTTATCTTGAGTGCTGTTCCTTCCATTCACTTTCTGATTAGACCTCCATTTCTTTAAACAAGCCCCAAAGTGAGGGGAGCTTTGTCTGAAGATGCTGTGAATCGTGCTGCATAAAGACTAGCACTGATACCCCTCTTAATTTGTATGTCCTTTGAGGTGGAAGTACAGGCAGAACTAGTCCCGTGGCCTGCCAATGGGTGGCGCTCAATCCCAATGTAAACTCATCTCTGAGTGGTTGTGGAAACTCACAGCACAGTCAGTGAGTCTGTTTTGTATTTTAGGTTTGAGATATCTCAAGATTTTCAGGTCTAAACCAGAAATATGAAATTGCTTTGGAACTGTCTTTGGGTTTTGGACAGTGTTCAGGTTCTGCTGCTAAGGAATGTAAAGGGAATATAGGAGCTTTCTTATACATTTGCCCATATGCTGCTATAAAAATAGTGTCATTTCAGTGTCCTAAATGGATTGAGAGCATGGAGGATTAAAGCTGTCGCGAGAATGCTTCTGAAGTAGTCGGATCTCTACTGATTATCTGTATTTTTCCATATAAATAGTTTAGTCACAGTAAATCTATGAGGTATCCATCAAGCCAGGGCTTTAGAACATGGTAACCCTGTCTCTCTTTCCCCAAACAACGCAGAGGTTTGATCAAAGTTACCGCATGGTAATTGGTCTCTATTTACTCTCCAAAACAAACAAGCATTCTGCTGAGGTGGCTCCACACTGACTGCACCCTCTAACCTGTGATCGCGGCGTGGGCGGCAGAATCCAGGAATCCAGCACGGCACATGTACCTGAGCAGGCGGAGGTGCAGGCTGACCTCTCTCTGTTCTCATGAGCCCGGCTTATCAGCTGGCGCACCGTGCGACTGAACTACATACAGGAAAGCCTGCAGCCTCGCTGAGCACTTACTCTCACACGTTGTTTGTACTGCTGGGTTTAAGCTGTGTACTACTGCTGCCTCTGTTTGTGTCAGTAGCCCAATGTGATATTCTGTTTAAAAAGAAGGGCAAAAAAATGTAATCAATACATCCAGAATATGTTTGTACTTGACACCCAAGATGCATGATTTCCTTTTTGTTTAAGCTTGCTGTCTTCTATCTCTGCATGCTAATCGCCACCACGAGCACATCTCAATCAGATTAGTGTGGAATGCTCAAACCCTCCTGCGGGGGATGAAAGAGGCATTCAGGCAATGCAAGGTATGGTTACAGCCTATTAAAAATCCAGTTGAAAATAAGTGTGTTTTTGATTTTCACAAGCTAGAGTAAAAAGGTGTAGTTATCCATTTACGGTCCCCACAGATGTGCAGCGTGATTTATGCCTTTGCTCCCATAGAGTACATCCGGAGCGCTTGGCCTCACTTTTACAATGGCCAATTTAAATGATCCGCTTGCTTTTGAAACAGTGCACCCAGCATGTCTTAAATCCACCACACGTCTTACTAGAAGGTATAAATAAGTTCACAGAGAAATGGTGATTTTTTACAGTTCTGATGATCACTATAAGTGCAAGGGCTCAGCACGTGCAACGAGAGAGATCCTTTGAAAGTTAAACATTTCAGAAGGATAGAGTTCTTGGAGACACATGTGCAACAAGTGTCTGACATAGCTTCCTTTAGGCAGCCTCATGCCAAATCCCGTGCCACATGTCGCCCTGCCCATGCTGTCATTCTTGGCAGTGGCCCTAGAAAATGACACCAGCACCTGCACATGATGTTTCTGTGCCTGTGCACAATGCATGGCACATCCATGGACAGATTGGGCTCTTGTACAGTAGCTGGGTGCCCTCATAATGCAACCTTTTATTGCTTGTTATAGAAGGATGGGTGCATGTGCTTCGCACACCCCACTAGATCAGTAGCCCAGGGGGTCTCGTTTCCTTGGCGCACAATAAAGCCGATATAAAGCCACATGCCGTATTCTGTACTATCCTGCCAAGTTGACCCTGGGCTGTGTCATACTGTACCCAATTCCCCGGCAGCTTCCCTGCAAATGAGGAGCTGGGCTGTTGGATTAACAATGACAGCCTTGTGTCCAGCGCATGGCAGGTCAATGTGGGGGCAGTGCTGTCCTTGCTGATGGGTCATCAGGGAACTAATCTGGCAGGTGCTTCTTTTGTCTCGTAGACAGTGATTGCAGACAATGGTCCAGACCCCATCGCTCTACTCACTAACATATAGTTATCAGAGGCCTGACATTGGGCAAAGGAAGTTAAGAGGGCTTATTTCTTATTTCAAGATAGATAAACTGATCAGTGTTGGGCTGGGTGCTTTCTCATATAGTACTGCGCAAAACTTCTGGGCATTTAAGAAAACGTTTTGTATCAGAAGTGAGTGCAATATTGCCTGTAGAAAAACTACATAACAGTGGCTCGCAGATTTTGTCCTAGAGCCTGCCCTGCCCTGCCCTGCACAGTTTATTGATTTCCTCTCTCTTAACACACCCGCCTAAACACAGGAAAGGCTAGTTAATTAGCTAATTAGTTGGATCAGGTGTGTTGGTTGCGAGGAAAACAATAAAATGTGTAGAGTAGGGGGTCTCCATTGACCGAGGTTGGAAATAACTGCTAGATAATAATAGAATAAATACAACATAACATAAATACAATAGAAATAGTCTTGTTATTCATATTTTGATTTAAATATTCTGCTGAGAAAAACACAACACAAATAAATGTCTACTTTGTGATATTTTCCTTGAGGCCTAAAACTTTTGCAGTGTGTGATATACCATACCTTTAGGAGTATTTACTGAATTCTGCAAGAGATAACATTGATATTGTCTTTTAAAAGATAACAGTCATTGTCTTTCTCTGTCTTTTAACCCTGTTAACATGAAAAGAACAAAAGAAAAAATGTTTTTCTGCCATCCTGAGAAGGTGGATTGTGCCCACCCATCTGCCCAGCTCTTCTCCTCCACTTTCATAATCAGCTCCGCTCTCCCAGGCCCAATATGTTATTTGACGAGTTTCCCCTCCAGCAGATATGACAGAGCCCAGTGGGGGGTCATGGAGCAAGCTTGGCTCAAGACGGTGACTGGCCAGTTATCCCTAATGGGGTTTTCCTCCCCCAGCTTGCTGACCTCATTCCCCTCATTCCCCCTTATCATTCCAAACTCTCATTAGTCCTCTCCCTGAGATCCCAGGACCCCACCCCATCCCTGAGCCCACAGCTGTACAAAAAGAAAAGTTTGGCTTCAGGGGAAAGGAGGGTGCAAAAAAACGAAAGAAACTGGGAGGTGCATTGGGGTTAGACGTGGGATTCAGTCAATTGTACTGTACTTCGCAGTAGCTTCTTTTGTTTTGGCCCTCCCGAACTGAACCATTACATCCCTCGAGGGACACAAAAGCAGTTTGGGTTGACCACCCATAGTCATTTTGTATGTATATTTTGGTAAGACTGTTCAGTTAAGAATATGGGGTCAGAGTACTGTAAACATAAACGTTGTTGCATCACAATCAACTTGTCTTGTATTTCGATGTCTTGAAGACACCCTTTGTCCACAAGGCTTGTCTGGAGGGGTCTGAGCAACATACGTGTTATAGACAGTTATTTTGAGGAAACCTGGTCTAGGACAGACAAACAGCTAGCTTTAGTAATATGTGTATTTTATGATAAGGCCATGGGTAATTCGGGCATGATTTCAGCACTGACAGAGATCCAGTGTATGTTTATGCGTAGGTTTCCCATGTGTTACGTTTATGCATTTAGCCGTCTGTTCTACTTGTTAATTAAGTTTGTGCCCTGTCAGTGTTTGCTTGGCCATGTGGAAAACAAATAGGCAGCCCTGAGGTGTCCTCGTGCCACCTTTTGTGTTCTAATGACCATTACAGTCAGCAATAAATAGATGAAATACAAGTTGTCTAGTCATCTTGTCTGGCAGCCTTGTTTACTGTGGTGGCAGCCTTTGAACCGTCTCTAAATTGCATAATTGCTGAAGTGCATCTTTGGTTAAGAAGCCATTGCCAAGACAATACAGAGACATTTTGTGCAAGAGTAGGGGGACGGAGGAATATGCACTAGACTGAAGTGCGGGTAAACAGACGTAAAACAAACACCAGTCCAGCATATCTCTTCCTCTGCAGCACCCTAGCCCCACCCTTGAGTAAAGATACAAGGACCTCTTTTATTCCTGAACAAATGTGGACTCCTCAGTACAGTTAACAGCAACAAAAGGAATCAAAGCTGGTGTGTATGAATGGCCGTGAGGTTCTGGCACGGTTGGCAGGCTGCTGAAGCGTGCTGCTGCAGCTAGAAACAGATGGGAGATGAGGAGATGGTGCCACAGACACCAGACCAGCCAAGCACCTCTTGTCAGTGGAGGGTGCAGAAGCTAAGGCCAGGTGGATACTAGCCAAACACTTTTTGAAATATGTGTCATGTCGATTAGATGGAAAATAAGCTGAAAAGGGCTATGGCTTGGCTGGTGGCAGTTGAGCAGATGCTTGGTAGGGTCTGTAGAGCTAATGAGAGGCACACGCTGGCCTCACGTCATGAATTTTCAAACAAAAACATCAGAGAACTTTGAAGGTGTTCAATTAGTTGGAACTAAGATCCTTCTGTGCACTGCATGGACCCCCGAAAGCAGTCCAAACTGAACCTGATATTGATGGGCCCAGAACATTATGATAATAGGCATTTTGGATGTGAGGTCCAATTTACCAAACTATTTAACAGACTTGATAAGTGAGTCGCATTCTTGGTTTTCTTGATTTCTGCCAAGTACAATGTTGAATTTTGATTACTACTGTAGTGTGCTGGATGGACAAAGATGTTAAGAACAATAGAAAATAGAGATAGTAAGCATTTATCTATTCTAAAGCTGGCCTTCCCGGTTCCTTTCCTCATGACTGCTCTCTAGAAGCAAAGATGGTTGCACAATAGAGGGATCTGTGTTGCGAATCGGGGGAGAATTCAATCCGGCAGCTTCAGTTGACTGCCTCCCGAGGTTCAGAGGCTATGGATGCATCCGGTCGTAGAGGGAAGCATTCCTTAGGGATCAGGTTCCCAGGTGAGGAATGATTCCCACCCTAGCCTGCCACAGATGACAATTGCAGGAATCCATAGCCCTATCATATCCTTCTGATGCATCTCTTGAAGATGGTTGTAAAGTAGTAAAGGTTAAGCCCACTGTTGGAGCACCTTACTGCTGTCCTTCCCACATTTGATATAATATTAATCCTGAAGAAGAGATGGATGACTGAGAGATGCTACTTAAACTGGAGTACCTATCCCTTATGTTTGTTTTAAAATATTGTTTGCTAGTAATATCGTGCTGACCTGAAATACACTATAGATGGTTACAGGGGGTCCTTGAGTTACAACAGTCTCGACATCTGACATTTCGAGTTTACAGCACTCACTCCCACTCAACTTACACCGTTAGCCTCGTACTTACAGACTATGTGGGCAAATATGCAGTAACGCAGCGTATGAATAAGGGAGTTTTCCTTTTCCTTTTTCTGTGGCTCAGTTGTATTTTAATGCTTTTAGGACAGGTAAGTGACTTAGACTAGGGTGTGTTTCGACTAACACCAAAATTCGGGTTACATCACTGTCGAAGGAATGGATCTGTGGCATAACTCGAGGACCCCCTGTATATGAGATTTTATGGAAGGCATCTCTTTACTATAAGTCATTAGTTGATGTGTATTTGTTACATCAAAAGAAAAGACTCCTCAGTGCTATCAGTGAGGGGATTTCTCAAATTGGGCTGAACTGAATAGGTTCAAGGTGCCAGTGTGCAGCCAGTTGTCACTTCTACTCCCCACCCCAGTGAGTGAGAGATTGACTTGAACACAAAGCATAAAGATGGAGGCTTAATTGTTGTAGGGTGTCTGGGTCTTGCCGCCAGTGGCGACATCTGAGGTTTCTGATGTCAGAGTGCAAGGAGGGAGATTTGTATCAATTGTATAGATGTCACCAGATGTGTATCACTTTCTCCAAGGCAGCAGAGCTTGTGAAAGTTTTAACCCAAATTTGTTGGACCTTCTGGGAACCTTGTCAGCCGAAGTCCAACACTTATGGTCTGCCAAGCTGCCAGAAATTCTGCAGACATACAACTATACAGAATATGGACTGAAAGGACTTCAAGGAGTTCAGATTTGTTGTGCTATTGACTGGATTAGTGAGTTATATCCAACTCCAACTGTCTCCAGCTTGGAAGAGCTTGTAAGTGAGTCCTGCATTTACAATTGTGGTCCCAGGATCAAGTGAAGCTGGCACCCGCCCCATACACCATGGCCTTTTATGTTAAACACAAAGGTCTCATTGTCTCATAATGGAAAGGTTTAATCAGGAAGATGAGCAATGGTAGAACTTGATGAAAATTATGCCCAGTACAAGCATTAAAACCAACCCCACACTAGCCCAGCAAACCTGGGGAAATTGTGTCCTTTCCTACCTCTAGTTTTCTCCTCTCACAATGTTCTTCTGACAAATGTTCTCCAACATGTTGGTTTCTAAAGTGTTTTCTGTCTTGTGATGAAGATGGCCTCTGCAACCTGGCAGTGCTACCACACGATGAATATTAGTCTCATGTTCTCCTTTCCTTTGGGTCTTCATGGGACTTTTTATATCACACCTTCCTTTCTTTTTTACTTTAATGCAGGTGTTTTATGTTGATGGTAACACAGTATTGTAATTGTGATAGTCATCTCTAATTTGTCCCTGGGATCCAAATCTGTTTATTAGATGGGCTCACCCAAACAGGACTGGGTGTGTTATGACTGTTACCAAACATGCCTACCAAAAACACCTCGGGCGTGAGAGAAACAGCTGTATAGTGTTTCTGTCCGTTTATATTGTTGCCATATCATAATTATACAGCACAGCCTCCTATTCAGTATGTGTACACGCACACAATTCTGCAAGAGCGTCAGTGCATTCATATATAAACGTCCTGTGGATTATTGGGCTGTTTTGTCCTCAAGAGGCGTGGTGTCTGTATCTCTCCTAATATGTTGGATTTGAGCTATTGTTTCAGATAGGACAGTATAAAAACACAGCACTCAGTTTACTTGTTTTGACCTGAACCCATCCCGTACATGTTGATTTTGGATCACACTCCACATTTTTTTATGTGACTAGACATAAATTTCCCAAGCACTGGTGGGTTCTTCACAATTCACAAGCCTCACTGTCCCCAGGATGACAAAGCTGAGACAGGCCTGCTTGTAACTATTATGCCACGGAGTGAAGTTCTATGCGTGTGTAGTGTTTTTCATAGAGAGTTGAATGTATTCTGAGGACTGGACAAAGCAGATATATATATGAGACTAATTGATTTATAGCAAAGTGTTCTTCCACCAAACAAATGATATTTTAATATGGTGCACCTGCTTCATGAACCAACTTCTTATTGGTAAACATGACTTGCACCGTGGTCCTGGTTTCGTTTTTTTTTTTTTTTGGGAAATGAGGGCAACATTTCATTCTTTTCAACCTCATCCATTCACAGAAACAAAGACTTGTCTGACCACGGGGCCAGTTTGAATCCTTTTGACAGCCCCTTATTATTGGTGCGTTGTCTATGGGCGACCAGACAGATGACCATTGTTCGCCAATATCTACCCTGGTCTGCGCATTGTCTCCTGACATATGAGTGGCATGCGGCTCCCAATTGCCGAATCTAGCCACACATACAAACACACACTCGCATACGCAGCATGGGGACAGCTGCCCAGAAAAGGCGCGCTCGGCAGGAGATGGGAGGCAATGCACGTCCTCCCTATGATTAAAAAAAACACAAAAAAACTCTGACATCACATATGTGCAAGTGTGTGTGTGTGTGTGTGTGTGTGTGTGTGTGTGTGTGTGGCCACTCATGAGCCACCAGAACCTGTTGATTGTGGCCACTGGGATGGAAGTAATTGAAGAAGTGCAGATCTGGAAATTGAAATGACAGTTTGGTTTGTGCGAGAGAAAGCGGGAAACTTTGCTTGAATTGTACTCCACTGTCTCCCGCAGCTGGTGGCTGGGCAGACTGGACATATTGTATGACCATATAGGCTGCTGTAGGTTATATAACAGGATTAAAACTCAATATTTCAGATCACGCTGGTTGTTTTGGCGTGGCAAGCTAAATTTCTGATGTTGGCCCAGTCTGTCGGTGCGTTAGACCATCGTGTGCATTAACTGTGTGTTTGTTTTAATTGTGACCCCGAGTTATGTTTGTGCAGATGCTAGCCAAACAAAAAGATAACTTTTTTTCTTTGGTTTGTATATTTGCTTAACATTCTGTAATTCAAATGTGTACATAGGTGTAACAGTAGTTTATAGCAGCCATTATGTCCTTGGCATATACACACAACATAGGAAATTCACAGTATCAGACATGATACATGGGGCACCTAATGCTTGATGCCAAAATTATACTGAGGGAAAAAAAAAATCACCATCTGAACACCAACCCAAAGACAAAACAGTCAGGTTATTTTAAGAGCTTAATTAACACAAGTATTCATTTACAATTTCATTAATATTTTTTATTAGAACAAAACAATTCTTATTTAAATAATTCATTTAATAAAAAAGTTAAAGAATTGAAAAGTTCATTAAGTCACATTTGCGTCTTTGCACTAATGTTGTATATATGCTTTTTATACATTTATAATATAAATTATTCAGTTATTTAATGTAGAAATGACCAAATAGACTCTCTTCAAATAAACATCTGTTTGAAATAGATATGTTGATCATATATTCGATATAATATTATCAAATCGTCCCTCTTCGTATTAATTGCATAGTTGAGAATGAATTTGGCTTTTTAGTTTTTAATCATTTATCTAAAGAAAATCATCAGCTCACTTACTCAATTACAGAAAAATCAATTCAATCAATTAAAATTTGTTCTTAATGAATCCACTTGGTAAAAAGCGTGGTCCCTGCAGGTCATTATTAAGTCATGATGGGCAGTCTGAACATTTTCTGCAAGGGGGACTAATCAGAATTAAAATAAATCTAATTAATAAAACAAAAAGAGATGAATAAAGTACTTTATTACTAATATAGTCAATCAATACAGCCTTAATATTGGTACCTTTTTATCATATTGCAGATTTTCTTAACAAGCCATCTCTAGGTACTTCATTATTGTAAAATAATAATAAAATGACAAGTAAATGTTAATACTGCATGTAAAATGAATCTTTCTCACTAAAAGGTGAAGAAATTTAGCAAATCTTGTTTAAGTGGAACTGAGCTACAAATGAAGTTACAAGTTGATCCAGCCGCGTTAACTTTGACGTTATGTAACATCTCACTGTGGCAACTTCCTCATAGCCCCACATGCACAAAGAGTAATCCACAGCTTGTGAATGGAGCTGCAGGTGTGCGCTCAGGTAAATTCCCCTCCATAAAGGAAGAGGAGTTTACAATATGACTGTCAATATGTTTCTTCCTATCTCCTATCAAACGCTCGCCACCTGTCCCTTTTGGTGTGTTTTGTGTGGGGGACGTTTTAGAATGTGTTGAGCAAATAAAGACCTTCTATGGGGATATACCCTCCTTAACAGAAAAAAGAACTGCCGGTAACATAAAGTAGCACAAAGTGAAAGGATCTTGAAATAACTTTGCTCACACAGTGCAAAAATGCTCGTGACCATTTCTTTTTGTGAGGTCTTTTAGAACTCTACAAGTTTTATGTGTAATATAAACAACAGACCTCTTTTCACACTGCTCAGATGCTGGGGGGAGTTTAGGTCAGGACTCCAAGTCACCTGGTCTTTGAGGTAGTAAAACACATTTCTTTTACTTATGTATTTCTCTATCGTATTTTTCACAGTCTTCCCGCAAAATGATGACTTCACTGTGGCATGAGGAGAACATTATGTTGGAATTTCTGGCCAGTAACGGAGCACAACAACTCTGGTCCTCAAACCGTAACCTAAAGTCGAGAGTTGCAGCTGTAATTTTTCAATACTGTCTAAATGTAACTTTACTAGTACAAATGCAAATTTATAATTAATTTCATAAAAATCTTGTGATTGTTTGAGCAAATGACAAGCACATGGCAAAAATATCAATCAAATCAGCTTATTTAAGACGGGACTTGTAGTAATTGATAAAAATTATGAAAAAGAGATCTTACCCATTGTTAGACAGAAATATTCAGCTTTAAAAGCAGTTATTAATGTTACAGCACAATATTAGCTAAGTAGATGCTGCCTAAAAAATAATATGTGCTAATGATTTAAGGTGTAGAATCTGAACCTTCTTCAGAATTTCTCCACATGTTTTAAAGAGTTACGAGTGGAAAGTAATTGATATCGGATTACACTAAGTAGTGATAATGACAACTAAGAGTAAGTGTCAGGTGTAATAAGGCCTTTATACCATTAACTATGCCCTCAGGGGTGGTGGAAGTGATTGTTACAAGACAGTACTGCTCAAATGGTCATTTTAAAGGAATTTAAGGGAGGGAAGTACAATCCGCAATACTGTATTTGCTTACATACAGCGGGTATAGAATCACCTCCTTCAAAATATTCACATTTTGTTGTTTTGTGGCCAGAAATGAAGACACACGCAGACACAATTTTTCATCTGTAATTTACTCAATTCAACTTATAACATCCAAGTATAAGATATAATAGGAAGAAAATAAATTAATTAGTAAAAAAAAATCTAAATCACTGAGACGAATCACTCCCCAGTGTCAGTACTTTGTAGAATCAACTTTTGCTTTCATTAGTGCCTCAGACATTCACCTTTTTCTCCTTCAGCCGCTGTGTGCTTTGGGAAAGTAAACCTTCTTCCCACTGAGATTTCTGGCCGAGGGCAGCAGCTTTTCCTCAAGAATTTGATGATATTTTCCCTTATCGATTTTCCTTCTATCCTGACAAGTGCCCCAGTCCATTCTGTAGAGAAACACCCCCCCACATGCTTTACTGTAGGTATGGGCTACTTGGATGGTGAGCTGTAGTGGCTTTCCACCAGATGTACCATTTGCTGTTGAGACCAAATATTTTGATTTTGGTCTAATCTGAACATAACATCTTTTTCCAGTTGGTCTCAGAATCTTTTAGGCAAAGCTCAATCGAGACTTAATGTGGGCTTTTTTGAGGAGTGGCTTTTTTTCTTGCAACGCTCCCATTTAAGCCACATTTATGGAACACTTGTGATATGGTTATCACGTACACAAAATGACTACCCTTTGCCATAATCCCCTGTAACTGCTATAAAGTTGAAATAGACCTCTGGTAGCCTCTCAGGCCAGTTTCCTCCTCACTCTTCCATCCAGTTTGGAGGGATGGCCTGATCCAGAGAGGGTCCAAGTAGTACCAAACACTTTTCACTTATCAGTCAGACTGTACTGTGCTCCTAAGGTTTGATGAAGCCTTTGAATTTTTTGTATCTATCTCCTGACTTCGCCTTTCCACAACTTTATCCCTGAAATCTTTTGACAGTGCCTTGCCACCTATAGTTGATTGTGTGCTTTCAGTTGCACTACTAAGCCCTGGAATGCTCCAGGAGTAGCTGTTTTTATGTTTAACTGATCAATACAAGTACAGTTGGTCACAAGTGAAAGCCAATAAGCTTGGTGTGCAACGAAGATCCGAGTTCGTCTTTTTTTATTTTATTTTGATAAAAGTATTGATTAAGCATCATATCTTTCACTTGGATGTCATAAGTTATAAGCATTAAGTAAGTACAGCTGGATTTTGCGTGTGTGTGTGTGTGTGTGTGTGTGTGTGTATGTGTGTCTTCATTTTCAGGCTGTAAAGCAACAAAATGTGAATATTTTGTACAGGATAGTCATTATTTTGAATCCTTGTGTCCTCGTAGGCATCATGATGACATTTTGGAAAAGGGCACTTCAGACATAATTTGCAAAGAAACAAAGTCTAGGTACATGACAAACCAGTTTACTCTTTTTACAGATCCAATTTTACAACCCCTTGAGAGTTTTCATAGAGCCCATTAAGCATGCTGTCACTGGCCAGAAGAAACTAGTTTACATGGGACTCCTGTAGTGTGTCAAGATCACAAAAGAAAGGAGGGCGACGTGGGCAGCTGAAAGCTGCATTTAGCCCTGATGTTTTCCTTCTACTTATCTTAGACACTTCCTCTCAAGACAATCCTCATAGTCCTCCTCACACCTGCTCAAAGTTCAACAAGGGACCATGACTGGAGATTTCTCTGCGAGGAGAAAGTTCATCCTTGCAAATGGTGGTTCCAAAAAGTCCAACCTTGTGAAGCAATGTGAACAGCACCCAAGGAAGTGTACGGAGCAGCTTGTAGTTTCTAAAGTGATAAATGATGCCTCTTCACTTTTGTCTGCTTTCTGTTGCACTAACGTTTTGGCTGGGGCTGGTGTGGTGTTGCTGATAAGGTTATTATCATGGAGGCACCATTGTGAGGTACAAGGGCCCCCAGCTCCACCCGTCGAGGGGGTTAGTCCATGATAACTCTTCCCCCAGCCTAGGCAGAGGTGTAGGAGGAGGAGGCACTTGATTATCAGGTTCTGCCCATGAACAGCTGGCCATCTGGATCTTTTTCCTCTGAACATGAGAGGGGTGGGATATTACCACCCTCTCAATCGCACGCCTTTCAATTCACTTTGCCTTTATCATTGGCCAATGGAAAGGACATAATGTAGAAATGAGTGGGTATTACATAAAACAATACAACATGGGCATTCAACAAATAAGGCAAGTGCTTTCAAGGGTTTCTCCAGATGTCAGTCATGTCACGCTTTCATTATATTTATCCCATGCCAATAGACTTCCATTTAATCAGTGGTCGTAGTGAATTTAATCCTGCTCCCGATATGCTTAATCTCTTACGATGAGCTTTGTGAGAAGATCCTTGTGCTCTACTTGTGCTGCCTGCATCCAGGTCAGTTAGCATTCAGTGCCTCCTGTGAAACAAGGTATGCCGAGGCATTCACCAGGTTTTTTTTCCTTTCCAAGAAGGCTTGAATAAACAGCAGCTGACGGAGAGGTTTTCTCTCCAAAACAAAGCTTGACTTTGCCCATCCGTCAGTCAGGTGCTTGCCCAGCCATCCAGAGGTTAATTTTCAAGCTCGGAAAATCAGGTTACTACTGTATCTATAAAATCTGATTAAAGTGGCTTGTGTACATTAACCATCAGGGCTAGAGAACGAGAAGCCCTGATGTGTGAACAAGAGGGGATGAATGTCACAGGCTCAGCTAAGGGCATTCTGGAGCCACAATAAATGTCCAAAGTCGTGAGAAGGCCCATGGCTGCAGCGGCCATCTCCTCCTTTCAATCATTCACCCACAGGAATGTATTTCTTCCCTGTGCCCCTCCAAGCTTCACCACGGCGGGCATTTCTCACCTGGCCAGCGAATTCTTTGTTGAACAAACAAGGATAGACCTTTTTGCTTGTGCTGAGCTGTGGAAGCCCTTTGCTCTTTACGCCGCCTGTCCACAGTTTTCCACTCAGGCACTCTCATTCTATATTTGCCCCATAACATTTAGAACATAAAAAATGAAACCATGTGTTTTTAATATTATTTTTTAAATATTAATAGGCTTTTATACCATTGCATATATTCATGTATTTGATGTTCGTATGATTTTGAATGAATGAACAGAAATATCTAATTGGGGGGTTCCAGCTATTATGGCAACAAATGTTGGACTGTTTGACGACATCGAGATACAGTGGCACAGGAGAATAGAGGAAAGAGCAAGTTTTACCCATCATGTTAAAAAATGTCAATGTGTTTGTTCTCATAAGTGAGTGGGGAGTCTTTTTTTTGGATTTTTAAGCCAATCATCATACAAAATCATAAAAACCAAAGATATGACCATAAAAACACCAAAGAAATAATCATAAAAACACCATATAAATTAATTATCCCATTGTAAATATAGGATGATTCTAGACCTGTCCAGGATGTTTCTCCACATGGATGGATGGATGATTACTGGTAGTATTACATCAAAACCACTAACAAGTCTTTCAGCACAGTGCATCTATGTGATTAATTTGGATGTCAGTGATGAATTCAAACACACGTATAATATGCTTTTGCAATATGATTTTTCAGATGCAAAACTAGCAACATTATTTTGTCCCTCTACTGTATGTTTACAAATGTCTGACCGTGCCATGAACAACCTTTCCAAATCACTACAGTCACTGTAATGTTGACATAGCACAGACGGTTGTGTGCCAGAAAAGTTTTCTGCTTTGTGACAAACTTTTCTGCTTCGTCATGTCCAGAAACAGTTTGGTTGTATGTGAAAACTGATTTTTTTCATGAAAGTCCCTGAAAGAGCAGTGTTTGTGATTTTGTCACATACATAACTTCTACTACTACTACTACTACTACTACTAAAAAAAATAATAAAATAATAATAATAATAATAATAATAATAATAATAATAATAATAATAATAATAATAATAATAATGACAGTAATTACATTACATTACAACCATTTGGCAGACACTTTTATACAAAGTTTCAGGACAGTGTGAGAACCAGAGGATATAAAGTGCTAAATTTTAATGTAAGAGTAGTGTGGGGACCATAAAAGAGAAGACTGGGTTTGCCTTATGCGTAGTTATAATAATAATCATCATCATAATAATAATACATGATGTATTTTATTCCAATATAGATTTTTTTATCTTTATGGTCAGTTTGATAGATTTCCCCAGCTACTGTATCCGTATGTTGATTGATCTGAAGCAGATCTTGTTTAAGATCAGAGACGTTCACAGCCCTCCTTGGCTGTGGCCGGGAGTCCGAGTGGCTTTGCTCTCTCTGAGTGGGTAGCAGCCATGTTGGTTTGACGCCACACATTAAACTCTGTGTTGAGGCCATTACATTTGGCAGATATTATCCAGACCGACTTTGAATTGAATCATATTACAGATGTAGGCGAATGCAGCAAGCCTTGCTCAAGGACTATTGGTGCAGTGTGGTGGGTTGTCGAGATGGGGAAATCGAACCCCAGTCTCCAGCCTGGAGGACCCAGTATGCTACACTAACCACATCCCTTCCTGAGTTGGAATTCCTAGTTGAGGCGTTTTCTTTTATCCTTCTTAGTCGGAGGTCTGAAATTCTGAGTTGTGAGTATAACAGCATAACAGTTATCATCCAATACCTCATTCAGCTAATGTGCTCTATATTATATTAAATTAACTGTGCTGTTAATGGAATGTAACAAATCCATGCAATAACTGGCCAGCACCGAGAAGTCAGGAACCAAACCAATGTAATTCTAACTGTTCTTCCAACCAAAATATTCAGAACCATTTTAAAAACATAAAAATCTTGTTTATATGTGTCCATTCTAATCATAAACCATTTTCAAGTCTGTTTTGCATTGTATTAATTTAATAATGTATTTATTAGTTTGCATTAATAACACAAGGTATATTAATTTTAATGTAATCTGGACACAGTGTAATCTTTTTCACAGTGTACAAGACTTTTTTAAACTACAAATAATTTGGAAAGGAGACATGTATTGTATCCTGTCACCAGTAATCTGGAACAAGGACACTTATTGGCTCGCTGATGCTGATTTTACTGACGACATAGGCATTAAACATTGTTCTGAGTGAATTTTTAGATACTAATAATTCAGTAGATACTACGAAAATGCATGCCCAGCCCTACTTTTACACAGAAATGAATACCAGCAGAAATAGCATGTAGCATGAACACTGAGACGTATTTATGAGCAGCGCTGACTATTTTCTCATCAGTATCGCGGCTTTATGGATGTGACACTCTGAAAAGTTTGATGTCACTCAGAATTCGAAATGATTATGAACTCTAAAATGCTCAGCCATGGGTGGTGGTGGTCTAGTGGTAGAATACTTGCCTGTGGACCAAGAGGTCGTGGGTTCGAATCCTACCTCCAGCACACCACCACTGGGTTCCTGAGAAAGACCCTTAACCCCAAGTTGCTCCAGGGAGACTGTCCCCTGTAGTTAGGGAA